>CM071865.1:12012326-12023349 GCA_036759665.1 Gynandropsis gynandra | reverse complement strand
AGAAGTGCCCGATCGGGTGAAGAGGACGGGCCCGATCGGGTTACCATTGTAGAATGATCCCCGTAACTTTGCACGACTCGGGTCTTAGTGTCACATGCTCGGGCATAATGTGCCCGATCGTGTGAAGATGGAGAGCCCGATCGGGTAGTTGTTGCTGAATGAGCCCCGAAACTCTGCACGACTCGGGTGGAATGGTCACCCGCTCGGGTGTGATGCACGATCGGGCGATTTACCTGTCGCCCGGTCGGGCTTGAAGCCTGCAACTGTTTTGTTTTGGATCTCGTTTGCATAGGATGAGTGTTACCTCGAGCTATTGGAGCGGCGACTTCAGGAGGCAATTGTTCGGACATTATGGTGTCATCCCGTGGAGTCGTATGAGTCTGCACTTCCGGTGAAGGATCCATTACAGGGGTGACGGAAGGTGATGGTGATACGTGTGGCATTGGGTAAGAGGGTGCAACACTTACGGGTGATGTCCATGAATATTCGGGTGGATTGGGGTTGGAGACGTTGGTTAGGAAATAGTGGGAGTAGTTGGAGTACGGAAAGATGGTTTCATGAAACTCTACATGACGGGATGCATATATACGTGAACGTGTGGGATCAAGACACAAGTAGGCACTCTGAGTGGCGGAGTAACCTAAGAAGACACAAGGCTTTGAACGAGGCGAAAGTTTGTTTGTGGAGTACGGACGAAGCCATGGATAACATAGGCAACCGAAAGTCCGAAGCTTAAGATAGTTCGGTTCGGTGCCTAGAAGTCTAGTGAATGGGCTGTCGTACGAGAGGATGGGGGTGGGTAAGCGGTTAATGAGATAAACCGCGGTTGGGAAGGCATAGGACCAGAACGAAGAAGGTAGTGACGCATGAGACAAAAGAGAAAGGCCGGTTTCAACAATGTGACGGTGACGACGTTCTGATATGCCATTGTGTTCAGGTGTGTGAGGAGGGGAGGTGTAATGGGATATGCCGTGAGTGGAGAGGAATGAGGCTAGGGCAATGTACTCACCACCATTATCGGTGTAGAGAGTACGTATGACGGTTTGGAATTGTTTTTCCACTAGGGCTTTGAACGTGATAAAGGTTTCTCGAACTTGGGATTTTTGTTTGAGAGGGTACAGCCATGTATATCTAGTGAAATGATCAACAAAGATGACATAGTACTTGAAACCATCAACCGAGATGATTGGTGATGTCCAAACATCGGAGAAGATGATTTCAAGGGGAAATGAAGTAGAGATTGTAGATTCATGAAACGGTAATTTGTGGCTTTTATTGCTGGAACAAGAGTTACATAATGACAACGAACTCGACTTAGACAATGGTAAGGAATGCGTAGAAACAATACGCTTTAAAATGGAAAGCGAGGGATGACCTAAACGTGAATGCCACTCGGACAAAGTGGACTTGACACTGGGAAGAGCCACAATGGACGGTTGAATGGAGTTGGGTTTCGGCCACTCATAGACACCATGGTTAGCCTTTCCGTGAATTATAGGATCCCCCGTTTTTAGATCCTTCACCTGAAAATGATCATCAAAGAATTCCACGGAAATCTCATTAGTCCGACACAATTGACTTATAGAAATCAGATTCTTGTTCATGGTAGGTACACATAGAACTTCATCAAGATGCAAACAATTATCATCAATTGAGTTAGGGATTGAGAGTGAACCAATATGTGTGATGGGCAAGGAGGATCCATCACCAATTACCACTTCTTCACCTCCTTTGTACGGGGAATGCAATGATAAATTTTGGAGATCCGAGGTGATATGGTGAGAGGCGCCGCTGTCAAGAAGCCATGACTCCGGTTCATAGTTGGTGAGAGTGGTGTTGTGAGCACGTGGTTGCCATGGTCGTGGTGATGAAGCCCACGGTGGTGGCGTTGTGGTGGTGGAGTTCCGAGTTGCAAGTTGTGAACACTTGCGAGCACTATGCCCAAAAACGCCACATAGTTGACAGCGACCTTGATATCCCGATGACGATCTATTTGCATTTCTATTCCATTGATTATTCTGTCGGTTACGATTTGATTGATTCGTACGAGTGTTGGCAGCAAGCGCATTTACGGGCGGCGTGAATAGCAAAGGGGCGGCTTGAAGTAGCTTTGCTTCGTGATTGAGGAGTTTCTCATGGAGTTCCTCAATCGGAATGATGCTATCTCGAGCATTGACAGCATCTACAATTGGTTTGTAGTCCTCCGGCAATCCATCAAGACTATATTGCAACAAGTCTTCCGCATCAAGAGGTTTGCCGAGGAGCGCTAATTCATCCGCCTTGTTGATGATGGTGCGCATATAATCATCGATGGGTTGAGATCCTTTGGAGCTTCGTTTGAGTTGTTCCTTCAATTGAAGGATGTGCCCCCTTGATGCCTTACCATATGTGCGAGCAAGGAGAAGCCACGCCTCTCGCACAGAGGAAACCCTAGCAATCATTGGTTGGAGTGGTGGTGAGATCGCTCCTAGAATGGCCGAGAATAGGAGGCGGTCTTGCTGTTTGAATGGCGCAAACGCTGGATTCGGTGTTGAGATGCCATTAACAGTGATAGTGGCATCGGGAACAAGTGAATCGGTTTGGAGAAAACACTCCAACCGATGACCTTCAAGGAGTGCACGGATCTGAATACTCCAGATCATATAGTTGGAGGAGGTGAGCTTCGTCACGTTTGTCATGTTGACGGTGAGGAGTGTTGCATGAGGATCATTTACGTTGAACGCCGGAGTTGCATCAGCAGCGGAGGTGGTAGCCATAGGTGAGTTTTGAAAGCCGTAGGAAGGTGCCCGATCGGGTAGTGTATGAGTGCCCGGTCGGGTAGGGCAAAATGTGAGATGCTCGGGTAGTTATTGGAAGTGCCCGATCGGGTAGTATAGTAGCGCCCGGTCGGGTACGGCTGAAGTTTGGATCTAAGGTTAGATCTAGGAGTAGATCAAGGTTCTGATGCTGGGGGGAGGGACGACCGCAATGCAATAACAAGTAGCCACGCTTTGGGACGAGGGAGGGATGGTGGAGCTGGGATTGAGAGAGAAGGTTGGGAATGACCGACGGCGGGTAGGGGCGTTCGAACGAAAAATTAGGGTTAGGGTTTTGAGTGGGAGTGGCCGACGGTGAGGGTGTTTAGGGTTGAGAGGGCCGACGGGAAGAATTATTATAATATAAGCCCTTGTCGATAGTACCTCGAAGATATCGAAATATATGTTTCACACTGTTCCAATGTCTTCGAGTTGGCGAGGAACTATATCTTGCCAATAAACTTACAACAAAAGATATATTCGAACGTGTATTATTAGCAAGATACAATAGTGCTCCAATAGCACTAAGATATGGTACTTCAGGACCAAGTATTTCCTTGTTTTCTTCACGTGGTCTAAATACATCTTTATGAATATCTAATGATCTCACAACCATTGGTGTACTTAAATGGTGTGATTAATCCATGTAAAACTTTTTAAGTATCTTTTCTATATAAGAGATTTGGTGCAAAAATATCACATCTTTAAGATGCTCAATTTGAAAACCTAAACAAAATTTTGTTTTCCCGAGGTCTTTTATTTCAAATTTTTCTTTAAGCATTGCATAGTTTGTGATAACTCTTCCGGAGTTCCAATTATATTTAAGTCATCAACATAAACCGCAATTAGAACAAAATTTGAGTTTGAACCTTTTATGAAAACACATGGACATATAGAATCATTTTTATATCCTTCTTTTATCAAATATTCATTCAAGCGGTTATACCACATTTGTCCGGATTGTTTCAATTCATACAAAACTTTGTTGAACTTAACAGAGTATATCTCCCGAGAATTATTATCATGTGCTTCATGCATCTTAAATCCTCCAGGGATTTTCATATATATATATATATATATCATGATCTAATGAACCAATAGATAAGCTTTTACCACTTCCATGAGGTGCATTTCAAGTATTTTATTATTTGCTAGACAAATCAAATATCGAAATGTTATTGCATCCACCGCGGGAGAATATGTTGAATCATAATCAATACTGGGAATTTGGGTAAAACCTTGAGTGACAAGTCTTGCTTTGAATCGAAAAATTTCATTTTGTTCATTTCTCTTTCGTACAAAGACCCATTTATTACCCACATGTTTAATTCCTTTCGGTGTTTGGACTACTGGTTCGAAAACTCCTCGTTTTTCAAATGATTCTAATTCAGAATTGATTGCCTCTCTCCATTTTGGCCAATCAATTCTACTTCTACACTCTTCAATAGAGATAGGTTCTGATTCTCATTTTCTTTTGTTATATCGCGTGTTGTTATAAACAAAAATATCGTCGACGATTGTATTGTCTCGGTTCCAAATTTATCCCGTATTGATATAATTAATCGAGATCTCTTCATTCTCATTAGGTGCATGTTTCTTTTCATCATTAATTATATCTATGGTCTCTTCAAGAGAGACATCCTCGTTTTGACCATCATGACAATTTGCTCCTTTTCTTTTTCGAGGATGTTATCATTGGAACTAAGTGGTCTACCACGTTTCAAGCGTGTCTTAGATTCACTAGCATTTTTTGCTTTTCCTTCTGGGATTTCAATTCTTATCAGAGCATTTAAAGCTGAAATATGAGATTTTGTAACTCTATCATGGTTAGCAAATGTATCTGGCAATTGATTTGCTATACCTTGTAAATGTATTATCTTTTTTACTTCTAGTTCATTTTCTTTTGTTCGAGGATCTAAACTTTTTAATGATAATACGTTCCATGTTATTTCCTTTTCCAACTGTTTGTTTTCTCCCCCTAATGTTGGGAATAGTTATTCATCGAAATGACAATATGCAAATCTTGCAGTAAATATGTCTCTTGTCGTTGGTTCAATATATTTAATTATCGAAGGAAATTCATACCCAACATAGATTTCCATCCTCCTTAGAGGTTCCATTTTTGTTCGTTGTGGTGGATTAATTGGGATATATACTGCGCATCCAAAAATACGTAAATGGGAAATATTTGGCTCATATCTATGAACCAATTGTAAAGGGGAATGTTCATTATAACTAGTTGGTCGGACGCGTATTAGTTGCGATGCATGCAAAACTGCATGTCCCCATGCCCAAATCGGAAGATTAGATTTCATAAGCAATGGTCTTGCAATCTATTGGATTCGTTTTATAAAAGATTCGATAAGACTGTTCTGAGTATGAACATATGGTACATGATGTTCTACCTTTATCCCAATGGACATACAATAAGTCACAAAAGATTGTGATATAAATTCACCAGCATTATCCTAGCGAATTGTTTTTATTGGATAATCAGGGAAATATGCCCGTAATCGTATTATTTGTGCAAGTAATCTCGCAAAAGCTAAATTACGAGATGATAATAAGCACACATGTGACCATCTAGTTGATGCATCAATTATTACCATGAAATATCTAAATGGGCCACACGATGGGTGAATTGGGCCACAAATATCACCATGTATTCGTTCAAGAAATTATAATGATTCATTCTTTATTTTAGCTGGTAAGGGTCTTATTATCAGTTTCCCTTTTGAACATGCAACACAAGAAAATTTCGAGTAATTTCGGTTTTTCGTATGATTTGGGTTGTTTGGTTACGTGTAAGGGTTCTTCAGGTTCTCTGGGTAATTTGGGTTATTTAGTTATGAGTAATTCAGATTACGATCTTGGTTCCACGGGTTTTTAGGTTCTATAGCATTTTTTGGGTAATTCAAGTAATAAACAACAAAACTTTAGGGTTTTTTAATTTTGTTAATTTTTGGGTTATTCGGGTTATTCGAGTTCTCCCGAACCCGAATCGAACCGACCCAAACCCGAACGGATTCTAGTTTTTAAATCCCTATAGGTTTTGTGGATAACCTAAATAACTTATTGATTGGATTTTTAGTGTTGGTTCGAATTACCCGAATTGTCCAACCCTAATATGCTTCTACATAATGCATTGATTTCATAAAATATGTCACAAATTATTAATGCATTGATTCCACCACTATTTAACAAATTATTAACATTAACATTAACAAATCATTAGATTTAGGGCTGAGCAAATAACGAATATTTGCGAATACATGACTATTTATATTTGTATTCGGCGAATATCCAAATTTATTATATGTATTTGTATTTGTAAATTCAGATATTTATAACTACGAATATTTGTCGGATATATGGATTCCGTATCCGAATCTAACTGTTTTAACATATATCTATATAATTTTAATAAAAACCAATAATCATCAAATATAATCTAAAACTAAAATTCAAATCGCACAAAGATGCAAAGATACATAATAAAACAAACACCGAATCTTCAAATCCATCTCTACATCAATCATTTAAATTTAGTTTCGTCAATGATTTTACGAATATCGTCAATTCACCTAAAACAATGAAACAAATTGTTAGTTATACACTAAAATAAAACTCGTAAAGTATTTGATATTTTAGTACTCGTAAACAAATTATAACCAATCTTGAGTATAAATTAAATCTTCAACAATATTAATTATTTTAAAGTATTTGATATTTTAGTCCTCCAATGATCAATATATTGCATATTTTTCTATATATTTATATAATAAGTGTTTAAATAAGGTTAATAATATTTTTTATTTCCAATTTGATCATTAAAATCAAATTTATTATGTACGTCTCTATATATTAATTATATTTTCTATTTAGTACTTACGGATACAAATACTTCAGATAATTGAGTCTACTATTTGTATTTGTATTTATATTTGTCGAATATCTGATTTCTAATATTTGTATTTGGGTCAGCAAATATTCGAATTTTCAGTTCGAATACGAATCGAATACGAATATTTTGAATTTTTTGTCTAACCCTAATTAGATCTAATATTTATATACCAATACATATCTAAAACTTTTCAACCAGCTAAAAAAATATTTATTTATTAGTAAACTATAATTAGATATGTGAATTCATAGATTTTTCAAAAACAAATCAACAAATTAATTGGAAAAATTATTTTAAAAACCTTATTTTTTTATCTATTTCTCCAAAAGTCATGTAAAATTTGTGTTACTTTTAAAACCATTGATCTTATATTTTTCTACAAACTGGAAGGAAGTTTATGGCATTAAATCTTTATGTTCGCTTTATTTGTTAGTTGAATATTCTGGAGTATATTATTCTAGATTACAATCTCTATAGTATATGAATATGTTAACTTAACAAATAATATATTAATACGTTAACTTAACAAATATGAATATACTATGAAGATTGTAATCTAGAATAATAAGCTCCAAAATATTCTCCTAACATTATTCATATTAATGTGAATATTCTTCTTAATATGATGATTTGAATCTCGATAAAAAAAAGTTACTTTATATCTTCACTTACAAATTAGGATAAACCATATTTGGTACAGATCTAATATTTATACATTAATGATTATCTAAATTTTTGACGCCTTTGAATAATATTAAGATGTAAATGTTAAAAATAAATTTAATTATTTATTCATATAATATTATTAAAATATCTATACGTAGATTTTTTTCCGAATTTTAACACTACAAAATATAAACAACATTCAGTAATTTCAAAATTATAGAATATAATAATTTTATAATTGAATATATATAAGTAAGAAAATCGAAGGTAACTATATGTGTATATATATTTATGATTATATATATACACACATGTATACACTAACCTAAAAATCTTTCAACTATTTCCAATTTTTTTGAAACCTCCATTAATCAAATCGTCTATACCAAACTTTTTAATTGAAAAGATGTGACATCTAACATGGCATATACTGTGTCAAGTCAACATGTGTTTTCATCGTATCGATGTCACATAAACACCACGATGGATAAACATTAAATTGTATGTTAATCTTGTCCGATATGAGTTCGAGTCTAACTAATCTCGAAATCTAACTTAAAAGATTAAGATTGTCTAATACCATATATATGAGTCAAAAGTTCATGTCCTACCCGATGTGAGACATCATATCATAATACTTCTCTTCACGTCCAAGCTCGATCGTGGAGCGTGGACATTGCAATCGGGGCCCAACATCGGTATATTCAAATCGAGACGAACCAGACTCTGCTATCATATCAAATTATGCGACTACATCTTGAAAGATGTCGAATCAATTTCCATGTAAAGTTTTACCTTGGTTTTTCATTTAAATAATCGAAAATATATATTCAAAGAGTTTCCAAAACTGTAATTGGAAATTTCCAATAAATGTTTTCCAAAGACGTAATTGAAAAGCTTTTACCAATTGTAAACCAAATATACATAATATATGTAAATATTCCCAATACTCATCATCAAATTAGAGTATGGAGATCGCAAATGCCCAACTTGAAACACAAACAGGAGAAAGATGTTGTCTCGAGCCTTCGTGAAAATGTCAACGAGCTGATTGGAAAGTGGCAGACTCTATTCAAATCGCAAAACAGAGGAGAAAGTCGGACGAGGACAACAAAGCACCACTCGACATCGTACATAAACACCGACGTGAAAGGAGAACCATGGGCATACGTCGATTTGCAGACACAAATATAATGATGGCGGTTACAAAAAAACAATTGACTCCATTCAACTAGACTATGTCAATCGTAACTCTGTTCGAGTCGTGGAACAAAGACGAAAATTGAACGAGGGCAACGGAGCACTAGTCGTCACGAAAATGAAGACACAAACTATGGAGATGCAGGCGAAATAGAAACGTTAATATCCTCCCTCAAGTTGGAGCGTGTAAATCGTAGATGCATAACTTGGAGGAAAACTTCAATAACTCAGCGGTTTACAGCCGAGTCGAATTCATTGATGGAATTTTGTTTCCATTGGTTAGAGCTTAATTGTGTGGCTAATAGAGCTGTGTACAATGAAAAACGAGAGACACGCGCCTTAGTAACTCTCTTACACTTCAAAATCAATAAAAAACAATTATATACTCATCCGTCAGAGTCATCGGCTATATATTCAACCGTAAGTCATGTTGCATCTACATATCGAGTCACAAGATCATCAGCGATCCAATAGGGGGCCAGTTTATGCCTTTATATCTAGGCGTGGAGTAAAAAATAACCCAATCAGAGGTCATTTTGCGCCTATATACCCAGGCGTGGGTTCATCGATAACTCACTTTAGAGTCATCGTGCGCTTATATACCCAGACGTGGGGTCATCAATAACCCAATCAGGGATTATCTTACGTTGAGTTGCAGACGCCAAAGAAATTAGAAAAAAATTACTTCTCGCGGAAGAAGAAACTTTCCAAGGGAAAAGAGAGATAAAAAAGAAGAAAAAGTGAATGAGAATTGAGAACTGCAAGCAAATCATTACTAAAAAATAAGTTAATCAGAATCGACTCAGACTTTGATACCATTATAAAGTTCTATTATGATATGTTATCCCTCATTGGTTATGACATGAACTTTGGACTCATATATATGGTATTAGACAACTCTAAACCTTTGAGCTGACTTTTGAGATTAGTTATACCCAATCTCATACTTGATATGATATCAGAGCATGGTTTGTTCCAATTTGAATATACCGATGTTGGGTCCCCAATTGCAATGTCCATGATTTAGGATTGAACCTGAATGTGATGGACAACATTATGATATATTGTCTCATATCGATTAAGACATGAACTTTGAACTTATATATATATATAATATTTGACAACCCTAATTTTTATGATTAGTTAGGTCTAAACCCATATTTGATAAATCCGATTTGATGAAAAGAGTTTTCGAAAAGGTGGAGACAATTCAAATATTGTAAATTATTGTTATTTAATTCTTTAAGGTTTGCAATATAAAATATGGTACATGTAGATTTCAGTTTATTTGAAAATGATTAAAAGATTTTCGGTTTATTTTCTCAATATAATACCCAAATCAATTAATTTTTCTCACACAAAGCAAAACACAACTAGGAATTATATAGATGCTTTACACCTAAATACATGTTATCAACAAGCCACTAATTTTAAATTAAAAAAATCGGTGTAAAAACCAATTATTTTCTTAAAAAAAGGTATATTTTACAAGGAAAATGGTATATTACATTTCAATAATTATGTTTAGTTTGATTTTCTCATGAATTTTTCAATTTCATTTAAATTTTTTATTTATTAAAAGCTAATAAAAATCCTTTTATATTGAAAAATCCTAAACATTTAATTAATTTATCATATTCAAACATAATTAGTCTAACACAACATAATAAGAAAAAAACCCTAAAAATCAATTCCAGCGAAAAATAAAAATCGAATGTGGCCATTATTTTGGGTTAAACTCAAGTTGGGCTTATCTTAAGCCTTTTGAGTAAGAAATATAAATTCGACCCAAAACCCTAAACCTGTCCTTCTTCCTTCTCCACGCGCAGCAAGAGAGGTTGCAGGAGGAGCCAAGTCGAAGCAGGTTTCGTCCATAATCTATGTTTCGTCAGTGTTTTCTGTTACTTTAAATCTATTTTCGTTAGTTCTTGAAGTGAAATCTATGCTCCTTTAGTCGTCATTTGAGTTCCTCATTGAGGAAACCAACCAGGTTTTCTAAGATTAACCCATCTGGGTTTCATGGATTGTAGTTTACTGTTTGCATGTTTTTGGTTTAACGGGATTTGATTGTGAGATTCGTTGAATTGGGTTGTGTCATGGAGGAGCAAAGATCTCAATTTTCCCGGAAATTGTGAAATTTTCTGAGAAATTGGATAGTGTTACCCTGGAAAGTTTGAGATTGTCTTTTTTTTTTAATTAGCGTATATATTAGCTGGATTTCCAATGTCTTTTTTTTATTATACGTTTCTGTCTTGAACTAGTCTGTAGGTTGATGGTATGTAATAATTTGTGTCTACTATCGGAATTGCCATTGTAATTTGTATGTGAAAAGCTCAAATGTGTCACTAATGGTTCAGAGTTATGTTATCAGTTAAAGAGTGGGATCTTGTTTGCTATAGCAACAATGGCGGTACCTTTGCTCGATAAGAAAATAGTAAAAAAGCGTGTAGAAGTTTAA
>CM071865.1:11979719-12007928 GCA_036759665.1 Gynandropsis gynandra | reverse complement strand
CCGAGCGGGCCGCCTTTCTCGCAACAACTTATTTTTAGAGTTTGAACGAGCAAAAGAAGGGAGGAGATAAAATCCAGAGACGAGAGGGCGACGACTAGGGCAAGGAAAGGCTTGGAATTCATCAGGAAAGGCTTGGGAGACGCTGGTGAAGGAGAGAAGCATCAATCCGGACATCGGTAACACAATAGGGAAGATCGAGGCATCGTATTTCCAAGGTTTTATCATGTTTAGGGTTGTGTTATCTCCATTGACAGTAAAATCCATGAGTGAGTAGATTCCCAACTATGGGCTAGGGATATGATATTTGTAATGGATGTACAAGTTATGCGTTAATGCTTAGATCTATCGTATTTTTGTTGATATTCGGTTCTATAATCAACATCATAAACGCTCATACTAGTGCTGCCCGCTCAGTAACTTAGGAATTCGTATTTTGCTTGAAGGTTAAAATATGAATCCGAAACTGTTGAATGTAGGTTAAGTTGGATTAATGAGAATCTGACCGGTCGGTTAATCGGCTTAGGAATTAGGATTGCGTGCTTGACACTGCCGTCGTCACGAGTTAATCGCTGCTGGAAGGTAGGATTGCACGTCATTATGGTTAGGAGGTTTAGGCTCGGCATAATCACTCCTCATCTTAGAGCATGAATTTCCCGTTATCAAGATAGTTTGATAGGTTTATGATCTTTCGTTGTTACATCCTTGCGATTCCCGGTATCCCAAAACCCGTAGTGTTCTTAATTGTCAAGTCTTCCACATCTTTCCATCGCTGTCACCATTTAATTTAGTATTTTAGAGATTTACATCACGTAATCACTTATTTCATCCCGTCTTAGTTTAGTTATATTCTTAGAACAAGCTACATTAGTCCCTAGAGTTCGGTCCTGGTACTACACGAACCGTATACTTGCGGTAGAGTGGTCTAGGAAATATTATTGCTTGAATTTCCGCACATCAAGTTTTTGGCGCCGTTGCCGGGGACTAATTACGGCCTAGACTAGGAATTAGCTAGATTAAGATCTAGTCCATTCCAGAGTCTTAGTCATTTTTTTTTCGCATTTTCTTTTCGTTTTCTTCTATCGAGTCTATTTTATCTACCGTAGATCTGCACTTTGGTAGTTCGTCTCTTGTTGTGCAGGAAGCATTGTATGAGAAGCTCCACACAAAAGCTCCTTATATACGATCCCGAGGTCGAGCGAACACTACGAAGCCTGCACAAAAAGAAGAGGATTGGACTAGCGGATTTTGAGTCCGAAGTAGATAGAGAGCGCAGTCAAGAGACATACGCCTCCGAAGAGGAAGAAACCGACAGCGCAAGCAGCGGAGAAGATCACGCAAATAACCCCGACATGGCTACTGCCGATGAAACTTACGGAGCCTACACCGCTCCAAAGCACACTCAGTTGCTTTCGTGCATGGCCCGCACCATAGATAATCAGGTTGAGCTACAACCCGCCTTAATCCAAAGGCTCAACAACTCAGCCTTTAGAGGAATGGAGAATGAAGATCCGAACTCCCATCTCACGGACTTCAAGATGCTCTGCAGCACCACCAAAGTTGGCACGGGAGTCACGCGGGAGGATCTATACTTGATGGCATTCCCATTCTCGCTCAAGGATGCGGCGCAACGTTGGTTGTTCAACTTGCCTGCTGCGTCAGTTACCTCGTGGAATGATCTGGAGCAACGATTCATGCAACAATTCTTTCCAGACCACATGACTCTTCTCGCCAAGAATCGCATAAATTATTTCCTACAAGAAAGGGGCAAGACTCTACACAATGCATGGGAGCGTTTTAAGAACTATCAACGAATATGCCCACATCATGGAATGGATAAGAAGTATCTTATCACGAGCTTTATACAAGGTCTCCAAGAAACCACACGCTTCATGATCGTGGCGGCGGGTGGTGGTTCCCTCAGCAACCTCACTTTCAATCAACTCGAGAACTTGATCGAGAGCATGGCGAGGGAAAGGCAAGAAGCCTCCGCAACCTCACTTTCAATCAACTCGAGAACTTGATCGAGAGCATGGCGAGGGAAGGAGGCAAGAAGGTCGTGGACTACAAGCGTGATTACCCATCCAAAGTGGCAGTAAATGAGTTAGGCGTAGCCAACCCGGAATTAACGGATTTGAAGCAGCAAGTTGGCGAGATATACAGGATGATAGCAAGCCATGTCGATCAACATGATGCATCTGTAGGCGAAGGAATCGAGGAAGTGAACTACGTCAGCAATCGGGCCTACCAGCAAAATTACATCAAGAGCCATCCCGACCTCTATTATGGTAACACGAGCAATGTAGCAAACCCGTAGGATTTTCAACTGCGAATGATGGCAAGAAACCAAAACCAAGGTTTCCAGCCGAGAGGGAGTGGCCAAGACTACGGCTATCAGCCTCGCGCACAATCTTCAAGTGACTCTGAAATTCTTTCTATGCTTCAATTGATGTATCAAGAGCATAAAAGTGCTCTTGGAGGGATTAAGGCTGAGCAAGAGGACATTAGGAAGAGAATGGACGGTTTCCAGACACACTTGAGGCTCCTGGAAACGCAAGTGGCACAACTATCCCAAGGGCCTAGCCGACAACCCGGACATCTCCCCGAAAAACCCGAGACGAACCCACGGGAGCAAGTAAATGCCATTTTCCTAAGGAGCGGGAACACGGTAGAGCAACCCGCCTTCCACAGCTGCAAGAGGAGAGCCTTTGAGTAATAAAATTGAACAACCCATGAATCAAAGCGTGGAAGAGAAGAAGACTGAGGAAGAAGAGATGGAGTTACCCTACATAGCACCTCCCCCGAGGGTACCGCCCTTACCCTTTCTACGGTGCCAAAGGAAGCAGAGCGACGATGCTCAATTCGCCCAATTCGTGGAACTCCTGAGGAAGCTGCAAGTCACCACCCCGTTCTACGACGCACTCATGAAGATCCCATCCTATGCCAAATTCCTAAAAGACATCATAATGAGGAAGAGAACCGTAGACAACGAGATGGTGATGGTCACGAACTCCCTCATACAGCCACCTACCATGGTCGAGAAGATGCCCGATCCAGGTAACTTTGTCATTCCCTGTAAGATTTACGATTATGAGATTGAGCATGCACTAATCGATATCGGAGCGAGTGTAAGCTTGCTACCATTGTCTCTTGTTGAGAAGCTTAATCGAGTAGGAGATCTTCAGCCCACACGCATGCAAATCACTTTAACTGATCAATCCGTACGGAGTCCCGTGGGTATATTGACGAATGTTGTTGTACAAGTGGGGGAATTCTGGTTCCCCGCGGACTTTGTTGTTGTGGACATGAAGATCAATCCGAAGATCCCCGTCATTTTGGGAAGACCATTCCTCAACACGGCAAAAATGGTCATCTATTGCGCTAAAGGTAGGCTAATAATGAAATTTGGAGACGAGTCTATCGAGTTCAAGCTCAACGATGCACTGAAGAAGCCTTATATGACTGAACCCGTAATGCATGTTACCACGATGGATGCACCAACGGAGAAAATTCAACGTGAACATCGTGACGTCCATCCCGTGGAGATACCACTGTCCGAGTGCACCGGGAGCCAACTTCAGTCACCCCACGATGTCGACGAATTCACACAACACAGGGAGGACCTACATATCCCTCAGATGAGACTCAACCCACGCGTGCACCCACCCCTACCCGCGTGGGTTGCACCAGATTTAGGAGACCCGGTCGGGCGGCCACACAACCCGACTTGGGTAGTGCTCTCGGGGATAAATGGTGAAATTGGTAACCCGAGCGGGTGGGTATATAAGCCCGATTGGGCAGAGCAATTGGATAAGAACCCGGCCGGGCAACCTCACAGCCTGACTCGGGCACCTCTCACGGGGGTAAGTGACACTTTAGATAACCCGAGCGGGGCAAAGAAAGAGCCCGATCGAGCACTTGATTTGAACCGAAATCCGCACGGTTTAACCGAGACTTCAACGCGGGCGGCGGTTCTTCGGCCATACATCTTATCTCCCACACGCTCGATGGCCCGCATACACACCTATCCCGCCTGGAACATCGAGGAGACACTCAACCAAAATCGAATCTGACGGAGATACCATGGAGTCGTAGGATTGGACGAGAAGAACCGAGAATCGCAGGTGAAAAATGCTCCAGGGTTCAAGCCACGTTATGCTGATCAGTTAGAAGATGGAAGAGGCGTACCTCCTCTTTCCGACATCACGCACGTATGAAAATGTTAGGGTCAAGCTAAATACCGTAAACAAGCGCTTCTCGAGAGGCAACCCGAGAAGCGCTTCCCCGTATCCTGTTTTCTTCATTTTCATTTTACTTCTATTTTCGAACTCTTTTTCGAGACATGGACAAAATTTTTTTAGGACTTAGTATTTTAATGGTCTTATTGATTTTTGCTGCATGATTTTCCTCGTATTTTTTCGGTTTTGTAGCAAAGCCCGATCGGGCAGACATCCTCTACCCGAGCGGGCTAGGTTAAATTCAAAGGAGCTCGATCGGGCGACTACAAGGGACCCGAGCAGGCACCGTATATCATTTGTCGAGGTAAGTGTTTTATTTCGAGTAACCCGAGCGGCCATTCTTACAAAGAAACTCGACCTGAACGTGCTCTCACCTACAACCCTTCACGCCGCCGGAGTTTGCTCAACACGCCGCCGTCGTTCCCCATCGCCGCCGGTTCATCACCACGAAATTCGACCGCTGTTACTCGAAATAGATCCTCTCTCCCTCTTCTCTCTAGCAAATAACCCGAAACTCTAAAATTTCTCTCCAAATCCAAATATTTTCATGAAATAATTGGTGTTTTCGACTGATTTGGAGTAGATATAGGTCTGGATTAGAAGAGTTAAGGGTAATTGTTGCGATTTCAGTGACTAAATTGAACTCAGAATCGCGATTTCGCGACTCAGCCCGATCAGGTTAGGGTTTGCACCCGATCGGGCAGCTTGATTCTGAGCCCGATCGGGCTGTGGTAACACCCGAGTCGGGCGATACCTATGGGGTATTTTGTCCGAATTTAAGCCCGAGCGGGCTACACATCTACCCGTGCGGGCACTCTGCAAACGGTGACTAACATTCATTTTTTTCTTCGTTTGTTTTGCAGATGGCTCCGAAGCTATTCCAAAGCTCAAAGAAACGCCGGTCTGGTGCCTACGATCCGGAACACGGATGGCCAGTAAAGTCGGATGCCATCACGCAATTAACACCGTACACGCCAATCACGACGTCCTATCAACAATACAACTACCGGACAACAACCTTTTTGTCCGGTCAAAAGTCGAGGTTCACCGAGCTACAACCGCGGATATACCCATCCCGCTTCCTATCCTCGGAAGCCATAAAGTGCCCTCCACATCGAGGAGCACATTGACGCCATATTAAGCACGTTGGGATAGACAGGATTGCGGGAGGCACAGGAGTACACGTACCGTAACCTTACAACGGAATTTTTTGCGTCGTACACGACATTCTTCCCCGAGTCAGAAGATCGAGAGAAGGTATTTATGGAGTTCCGTCTGCTGGGATAGAACTACCGGCTTAGTGCGCGACAGTTTGCAGTCGTGCTTGATGCCTCGCACCGCGCCTCCATGAAAATGCCCGAGAACAACAGGAGCCGTCAAGCACAGTTTTGGACCCAGATAGCGTATGGTGACTATTCGACGAAGTCAAAAGCCAACCACATACGCCATCCCGCCCTAAGGTATTTCCACTATTTCCTAGTCTCCTCTATCCTAGGAAAAGGAGCACAAGGCGGAGTGAACCACACGAATTTTGCATACCTTAGGCGTGTGGTACACACAGGCTTCGGTGAGGACGAGTGTGACATACTCGACGTCGACTTGGCATTGCTGGTTATGCGACACTTCCATGACATTGCCACCGAGAAATGTAGCACGGACACGAAGATTATTTTTGGTGGGATTGTCACGATGATAGCACGTAGAGTCGGGATCAACCTTGGCATCTTGACAAAGGATAAGATTGATGAGGAGCCCGAGCTGAACCTTCAGAACTTGTGCAACCGATGGGCAATATCGATCGACCGGTACAGAGTCATATGGAGCTACAAGGATGAACACGGTCGAACCTTGGAGGTCGACCTACACGAGATTCAGATGCCGGATTAGACGAGGAGGGTATATGTTTCAGGATCGATCCCACCATCGGACACATTGGCCTGGGACTAGATGAGGTAGATCCAGCTCCAGCCGCTACACCAGGACCGTCGATGTCTAGACAGCGTAGCCGACGCGCCACTCATTCCTGTACCCGCCCAGATTACCGTCATCACCGCTCTGACTTCCCTTCTATGGAAGGTGTCTTCGACGTTCTCAAGTATATTGCGGAGGAGAGCAGATATCAGTCTTTTATGGCAGAGCAGAGGTACGACCTCGAGGCGGCGAGGCACGACCTCGAGGCGGCGAGGCACGACATTGAGGCTGCGAGATATGCAGAGCAATAGCAGTTCCAGGAGCAGTCCATTCAGCACACGTACTATCTCACGGAGTTCGTTCGCAGATTCCAGCAGCTTAGCGTGCAGCACTATCAGGAGCCGTACGTGCCGATCCCGCAGGACTACCACACTGGCGCTATTCCATACCACCCACATATCCCGTACGAGCTGTAGTCATTCTACTTCCCACCTGGGGAAGGGGCACCCGCGGAGCCAGCAGACCCTCTGACCACCCGCGGTGGAGAGGAAGAGGATTAGCCCACCACTTTCCTTTTTCCCTTTTCGTTTTTTTTATATTTTTTATGGACCTATTTTCTTATTTTTCTTCTTTTTACGTTTTCGCGCTTATGTACGCTCTATCAGACTTATTGATGTAGTACTTTCTTCTCTACTTTTACGTTGCATGATTCTCATCACAGGTTCTTCATGATAACACCCGCAATAGAGCAAGAGAGTATAACATTCGGATGTATCACAAATTCAAGAAAGCAAAATATACCAGGTGTACTCGTTCTTATTTCTTATATTTTCTCGAGTTTTTGGCATGCGGGTATCTGTCATAGATCTCGAACACCGGGACTGTGTTCCGTTCAGGTCTGGGGGGAGGGGGGTACTCTTTTGAGTGACGATTTTTTTTATGAGTGACATATTTGTGATTAGGGTTAGGATTAGGAATAATAGATGGATACCTAGTACGAATTTTCGAGTTTAGTCATTACTTTGCGACCTTGTCGAATCGTGAACAATAGTCTAGGTTTTCTTAGAAGTCTTTTGGATACCGATTAGTCGAGTAGTTGTGCTTGAAACCATGATCTATAGTTGCATTCACCTCCTAGGTTTCAGTACCAAGTATCCACATCTCCGTGTATACCGTTTATCCCTTGCTTGTTTGATATATCTTTATCGTTCATGAGTCATTAGATTCCACACGCTTATACTCCGCTGTCATCTTGGAAAAGTTTCTAACTATTTCAAAATTTGCATTGACATGAGTACATCGATGATCGATGGTTCGGGTCTAAGTTGTGGGTTGAGGCGCTATTCTACGTCCTAAGGGTTAGATAGATGCGTAATCTATCGAAAAAAAGTGTTCTTCAATAACGCACCTCTTCACTCTGCTAAGGTTACACGACTTTATGAGTGTACCATAGGCAGCCTGGGTCTAAGTAGAAAGTCATCCCTCTTCGACTTCAACGTCCTAGGAACCAAACGTGGATCTAAGTATCGAAAAAAAGAATAAGAACGAGAAAACGTGTTTAATGATATCAAAAGCTTAAGGGAATTGGTATGGAGATCGCTTGGAGGTTGTGAAATAGACTTAGATTATTGATAGGATTGCATGGCTCGGAACTCTCGGTTGATATAAGTCTGAACTCAGTACGCTTAGGCTTACGTTCATGTGATGCGTTGATTTGCATAATGGCTAACCCTTCGAATTTTTCGTGCTAGTATCCATCGTTGTTAGATTCTTCTTATACTTGGCTTTAGTTTTGTTTGAGGACAAACAAAGGTTCAGGTCTGGGGGAGTTTGATAACACATAGAGTGTATCAGTTTTAGGTTAGGTATTCACATCATTTTTGCATAGATTTCATAGCACGAGTTACAATTCCGATACGATTGTTCTTTATATACGCCCTTTTTATCGGTTTTCAGGTTTTAAGGTGACAAGGCCTAAACGAGCGTTAAAATGCAAATTCCTGAATCAAACCGCACATATTGGAAGATACAAATCACTCGGAGCCAAATTCAAGCCACGAAACTTAGTGGAACACCCGAGCATCGAGCGAAAGAAGTAAAAGCATAGAATGAAGAGTGCCCGTTCGGGCACTGAGGCTACCCACTCGGGCAAAATCTACGGGGATAATTACAACAATCTACACGACCCGGGCACAAGATGAATATGGTCGGGTGACTATGCCCGCTCGGGCTATAACACGGTACCCGCTCGGGCTGCAATTAAGCTTGAAAATCCCCGAGAGTTTACATGACTCAGGCTAGTAGACCATGCGGTCGGGTAATGATGCCCGATCAGGCTGGACGATGTACACGATCGTGCTGCTCTCTACACGACCGGGTGAAACGTACGCCCGAGCGGGCCGCCTTTCTCGCAACAACCTATTTTTAGAGTTTGAACGAGCAAAAGAAGGGAGGAGATCAGTTCCAGAGACGAGAGGGCGACGGCTAGGGCAAGGAAAGGCTTGGAATTCATCAGGAAAGGCATGGGAGACGCTGGTGAAGGAGAGAAGCATCAATCCGGACATCGGTAACACAATAGGAAAGATCGAGGCATCGTATTTCCTAGGTTTTATCATGTTTAGGGTTGTGTTATCTCCATTGACAGTAAGATCCATGAGTGAGTAGATTTCCAACTATGGGCTAGGGATATCGGAATCGTAATCGATGTACAAGTTAAGCGTTAATGCTTAGATCTATCGTATTTTTGTTGATATTCGGTTCTATAATCAACATCATAAACGCTCATACTAGTGCTGCCCGCTCAGTAACTTAGGAATTCGTATTTTGCTGGAAGGTTAAAATATGAATCCAGAATTGTTGATTGTAGGTTAAGTTGGATTAATGAGAATCTGACCGGTCGGTTAATCGGCTTAGGAATTAGGATTGCGTGCTTGACGCTGCCGTCGTCACGAGTTAATCGCTGCTGGAAGGTAGGATTGCACGTAATTATGGTTAGGAGGTTTAGGCTCGGCAGAATCACTCCTCATCTTAGAGCATGAATTTTCCGTTATCAAGATAGTTTGATAGGTTTATGATCTTTTGTTGTTACATCCTTGCGATTCCCGGTATCCCGAAACTCGTAGTGTTCTTAATTATCAAGTCTTCCACATCTTTCCATCGCTGTCACCATTTAATTTAGTATTTTAGAGATTTACATCACGTCATCACTTATTTCATCCCGTCTTAGTTTAGTTACATTCTTAGAACAGGCTGCATTATTCCCTAGTGTTCGAGCCTGGTACTACACGAACCGCATACTTGCGGTAGAGTAGTCTAGGAAATATTATTGCTTGAATTTCCGCACATCAGTGACAACTATAGCCTTTGGTCGAAAATTGTGGAGGCAAATCTACGAAGTTGTGGACTGTGGAACCATATTGAGCCATCCGAAGCTGCAAGTGATTCGAATCCACAAACAGGAGGAACAAAGTAGGCGTAAAACAAATCCACAACTTAGGTTCTCATCCAAAATTCGTTGGAGGTGACACTTCTCAAAGCATACGGTCATATCAAGAAACCGAAGGCTCTATGGGATGAACTCACGGCCGTCTACGGCCATGTCTCCAACAAAAATCGATTCTTTAAAATTTGCAAGAATCTCCACACGATTTGGCAAGATGGGCAGCCTTTCAGCGAGGTTATTGCTAAGTTTAAGGATATGTGGTCTGAGCTTGAAGATCTCAGGCCGGAAACAACAGATCCGAAAGAGATTTCCAACCGCAACAACCAAGACAAAGTGTTTTCTCTCCTCTCGGCGCTAGATCCGTCCTACCAAGATCTAATCTCACAAGTTCTAAGACTAACAGAGTTCCCGAGCCTTAATGATGTGTGTCTCTTCTTAAAATAGGAGGAAGGCATGAATCGCTTGTTTAAAGGCACCTCGGATCTCGCCTACTTAAGCAACGGTAACATCGGTTCTGCATCTTCTTCTTGCAAGATATATAATTGTGATCATTGCAGGAAACAAGATCATTGGAAGGATCGTTGCTGGATTTTACATCCACACCTCAAACGCAAGAGAGAAACCTTCAAGTCCTCTCGCAAATCTGGCCGACAAGCTGCTCATCAAGCCTCAGAGCCGCAGTACGTGACCATGGAAGCTCTCACACAGCTCCTTCACAAAATGACTCACGAAAAACCCGAAGACGGTAACATGTCCTTTATTTCAAAAGTAAGACATCATATTATTATAGATTCAGGCGCTACAACTCACATGATTAAAGATAGAGATCTGTTTCACACTATTTCTAAGTCTTTCGACCATGTTACAGTAGCTGATGGAAAAGACAATCCTCTTAAAGGCTCGGATGACCTAAAACTTATAAACAAAGAATCTACGACTCTTTATATTCCGGATTTCTCTAACAACTTACTTTCAGTTCATAAACTTGCTAAAGATTATAGTTGTCTTGTTTTCTTCGATGCTAACCGTTTTTGGCTTCAGGAAATTGGGACAAAACAACTCATTGGAGGAGGGAGCTTAAAGAATTTTTTGCATTTACTATTTTCAGTTCTAATAAAACCGATGTTTCTTCTCGTGTGTGGCATGCAAGACTAGGACATCCTCATCATAAAGCGATTAATCTCGTGTTTCCTAACATTAAAGTAGATGACTCGTTATGTGAGGCTTGTACTCTAGGAAAGCATTGTCGTAATATTTTCCTATTCTACTACTATCTATAATAAACCGTTTGATCTTATTCACTCCGATGTGTGGAACGCTTCTCATCACTCTCGTGATCAAGAAATATTTTGTGACTTTTATAGATGTAAAATCTAAGTTTACTTGGATTTATCTTCTTGATTCAAAGAACATGATTCATGACTGTTTCATTCAATTCTACAGGCACGTTGTGATTTAATATGAAACTAAAATCAAATGCGTATGATCTGATAATGGAGGCGAGTACATAAACCACAAGTTCAAACAATTTCTTACTAAGAAGGGCATCATACACCAAATTTTGTGTGCATACACGCCTTAACAAAACGACATTGCTGAAAGGATATGGATCAGCCTCTTCAAACCGAAGGAGTAGAAGGTGCACCCATCCAACTTAGGGAAACCATCAAGGACGAGCCTATGGAAGTTGATGAAGAAACACCTCACGATGATACTCAAACCACTGACAGAGACATCATCAGTCATGCAGCCTCCAATGATGCTCATACTAACATTTTATATGCAGATCTTGAACCTACAACAACGGAGGACGTCGTCGAACAAGAGCAATATTCAACTGTCCTTCCTCGGAGAAGCACTCGATTTAGGACTAAACGTGTTTTGTTTAACGGTTTAGCAGTTTCTTATCCTATTCAACGTTATTGTGATACGTCTAACTTATCTACTCATCATCAAGTTTTTCTAAGTAAGATTGACCAGGAACCAGAACCTCACAATTTTGAAGAGGCAAAACAACACAAACCTTGGAACGATGCGACGACGGAGGAAATTTCGGCCCTCGAAAGAAACAATACATGGAATCTTGCTGAGCTGCCACAAGAAAAAGAAGCTATAGGCTGCCTTTGGATATACAAGCTCAAATACAACAATGATTGTTCCATTGAACGATACAAGGCTCGACTCATTGCTAAAAGATTCACGCAGACCTATGGAGACGACTACGCTGAGACATTCACCCAGTAGCGAAACTCCACATAGTAAGAATCTTACTGTCTCTTGCAGTTAATTGTAAATGGAATCTTTGGTAGATGGACGTCAAAAACGCCTTTCTCCAATGCGATCTAGTCTAAGAGGTATACATGAAACCTCCACCTGGCTACTTGGTGGAACGAGGCAAGGTGTGTAAGCTCCGGAAGGCAATTTATGGCCTCATACAGTCTCCACGAGCTTGGTATCACAAACTTCATGATGCCCTTATTCTCCATGGATTTCAAATGAGTGAGGGAGATCATTCCCTGTTTTCAATTCAGAAGGAAACATGTACCAATGTTCTACTTGTCTATGTTGATGATATAATCATAACAGGTGATAATCAAATTGGAATTGAAAACACGAAAGATTTTCTAAACAGAATCTTTGATATCAAAGATTTGGGTGAAGTAAAATATTTTCTAGGAATAGAAGTTTCTCATACCACTGACGGTCTATTCTTGTCCCAAAGAAAGTATACACTTGATCTTTTGAGTGAGACAGGTAACTTAGGAGCTAAACCAGTCAAGACGCCAATAGAAGAGAAGTTTAAGGATCATCAAGAGGGGGATCTGATCGAAAATGTCTCCCAATAATAGAAAACCGTTGGAAAGCTCATCTATCTGATCATCACACAACCAGACCTTAGCTTTGTCGTGGGAAAAGTCAGTCAACACATGCATGCTCCACAGAAGCAACACTGGCATATGGTCGAAATAATCCTACGCTACCTGAAAGTGTCCTCTGGAAAATGAATCTGGATGGAATGCAAAAATGACACCACTATTGTAGGCTACTGTGACGTTGACTGGGAAGGAGACTAGACTGATCGCAAGTCAACAATCGGGTATTGCACTTATGTTGGTGGAAATCTTGTCACATGGAAGGGCAAGAAGCAAAATGTAGTAGCTTGTTCCAGTGTAGAGGCAGAGTATAAAAGCATGACCAACACAACCTATGAATTGGTGTGGGTCAGAGCTATTCTTCAAGACCTCGAGATCAAGAACTCCAACCCTATCTCCCTTCACTACGACAATCAAGCCACCATTCACATAGCCAAGAACTCTGTGTTTCATGAAAGGACGAAACACATAGAAGTATACAATCACTTCATAAGGGAGAAGATCAAAATAGGCATCATTGCCACAACCTACACAATAGCTTAAATCAATTGCCAATATATTCACAAAAGCCACAAATTCGAAAGTCGACAAAAGTCTTCAACAGAGAATCAAATGCTGGATTTATACAAACCGCTGAATGTGTCAAGTTCGACCAATTCTATAAACAACACAAAGTGATGGTACTCTTTTTCCTTCATCATGCTTTTGTCCCACTAGGTTTTACATGATAAGGTTTTAACGAGGCTTGATGGTACATCTCTCACTTGGTCGAACTTGAGGGGGTATGTTAGAAGAATAGGGCTAAGGAGTTCAACAAGAAGTTATTTTCGTCCTAAACACTATCTAAGGGCTTGGTCCATTATTTATCCACTTCTCTTGCTGCCCAAGTCTTGTTGTTTCACTAAGGAAAGATTCAAATCGGGACACCAGATCATTCCCTTGCCTATTCTAGAAGATCTTCATATCATTCCCTTGCCTATTCTACAAGATCTTCAAAGCATTCCCTTGCCTATTCTATAAGATCTTCATTATTTTTTTTCTTGATTTGTATAGTTTCCTTTTTCGTTCTTTACTTCTTTGCTTCATTTTTTGTATATAAAAATGTGTATTCCATGTACAATAAACAAGATCAAGAGAATATAATTCTCCTTTTGTCTCATGAATCTCCCTTTTCTAATCTCTAGTTCATAAAATTCTATAGGTCGTACCATTAGAAGAGTTACAAAAAGCTATTACACTTTGGGAAGAGACAGAGGCAAAGGATCAAACAACCTTACAACTACTATTCAATACAGTAACGAATGATATCTTTGCTGCTCATCTATCGGTGTGTGAGTCATCAAAGGCTGCCTGGGATCTACGCAAGGAGAGATTCCAAGGAGACCCCAAGAAAACCATGATAAAACTTCAAAGACTAAGGGCGAGCTACTATATTTAAGGCAAGGTGAGAAAGAAAGCATAAAAGACTTTGCTAATAAGGTCACAAAATTAAGTAATGAGATGAAGACGTTTGAAGATGAGATCAGAGAGGATACTCTGGTTTCGAAGATTCCGTGTTCCTTACAAGAAAGGTTCGACCCTTATGTTGGGGTCATAGAGCATATCAAGGACCTTACTACACTAACAATAGGGGAGTTGGTAATATCTCTACAGTCTCAGAAATCTAGGTTGGATGACAGATATGGGGTAGCTTGGACGTGCATTTCAAGCAAAGTTTTAAAGGACTCAAAGTCAGCAACAACAGACCTGAGTCAAGCAAGAAGTCATTCGAAAAACCAGACTACATGTCTAAGGGTAAGAAGGTTTGCAGTATTTGTAAGAAGGATAATCATGTGGGTTTCTTCAGAAACAAGCAAACACAAGAAAGAGGAAATCAAGGGAGACAATTTAAAAGTAAAAAGGAATGTTACACTTGCGGCAAGTTAGGACATTTCTCTCGTGAATGCAAAAACAAAAGACCAACACGAAATCAAGCACAAGTCAATCAACAACAAGAAGAAGAAAATTCATTATTTACGGCAGCACACTTAACACATCAGGTTTTTGAGGATGATATGTGGCTAGTTGGAAGTGGAGTAACAAATCAAATGGCCAAGCAGGAAAATTATTTCACAACGCTATATAGGTACTTTAGAGTACCTATAAAGGTTGGAATTGATGAAGTTTTAAATACTACTGGTAAGGGAAGCATCCAAGTTCATACGAAGAAGGGAATCAAAACTATTAAGGATGTTTTCTTAGTATAAGGGTTGGATAAAAATCTTTTAAGTGTGGCACAAATGGTTAGGAACAGATATAAGGTTATTTTTACCGTAGAGAAGTGCATGATAGAGGTTCCTATGGTTAACAAGGCGTATCCTCTCAGATGGAAGATATCTAAAGAAGAAGCTAGGGTTGCTGAGGAAAACCTTGGAATATCTGACCTATGGCATAAACGGCTAGGTCATACTGGTATGCACAATTTGGAAAGGTTACAAGAAGATAACATGGTGAAAGGTTTGCCGCAGATTATATTGGTAAATAAGGTATGTAAAGCTTGTGCAAAAGGCAAGCAATACTGACAAGAAAGTCCAAAAATTTCAGACTACAAGGCCAGACAGATTCTGGGGTTGGTTCACACGGATCTGTGTGGACCAATGAAGACACCTTCATTGGACGGGAGTACTTATCTGTTGACCTTCACGGATGACTACTCTCACATGACTTGGGTTTACTTGGCCGAGAATGGACATTTTGTTCCACCTAGTTTTCTATATTCGCAGAGTTCTATCAACCTATAAGGAGTTTCTAGAACAACATATGAGGTAGGGAGTTCTTTTGGGTAGCAAATATCAAGGGACACCCATAATAGCAGAAGGAGAACACGACCTGGAACTCCTCTGCAATTCTCATTGTCAAATACACCATCATCCTGAGAGCAAAGCATTGGTAATACTAGTGAATCATCTAGAGATATACACAGGACACGAAGACTCAATGAACTCTACAGAATTGAGGAAGACACAGAAGGGGATCAGACTGAGAAAAGTTGTTACCTAGCTGTGGTTGAACCTACAACGTATGAAGAAGCAAAAAAAAAAACAACTAGATTGGAAAGAAGCAATGGATGTGGAGATGGAAATATTGCATAAAAATAAGACTTGTATCTCATGGAGAGACCCGCTAATTAGAAAGTAATTGGGGTTAAGTGGATATACAAGGTCAAGACTGACGAAGAAGGAAAAATTAAGAAGTTTAAAGCCAGATTGGTGGCCAGGGGATTTACTCAGACATATTGTCTTGATTATGGGGAAACTTTTACCCCGGTTTCAAGACATGATACAATCAGGACATTGATTGCTATAGCAGCTCAGAGTACTGGCCACTACATCAAATGGACGTAAAATCAACATTTCTGAACGGGGAAATTAAGGAAGAAGTCTATGTCGAGCAGCCACCAGGATACGAGTTGTATGGTTCTGAACATAAATTTTTAAGGTTGAATAATGCGTTATATGGTTTAAAACAGGCTGCCACGGCCTGGTACAACAAGATAGATACCTTCTTCTTGCAAGTAGAGTGTGTCAGAAGTCACTGTGATGCAACCCATTACATCAAAGTGACATAAGGCAAGATTTTGGTGGTATGTTTATATGTTGATGACATTATATTATCTGAGAACAATATTGAATTGATTTAAGATTTTAAGAGGAAGCTAAGCTCCACATTGATATGGGTAATTTAGGATTACTTAAATATTTTTGGGTTTTGAGGTTAATTACCTCGAGGATGGAATATTTCTCAGTCAAGAGAGATATGTAACCCAACTTCTTGCGAAGTATAGGATGCTGGACTCTAAGAGAGTAAGCACTCCCTTGACCACATACTGTAAATCAAAAGAAGACAATGAAGAACTTATCGAGCAGACTGGTCATCGGAGCATTGTGGGTGGCATCCTCTATCTCGCAGCTACCCGTCATGATCTCTCCTTTGCAGTTTCGTACCTGTCACGAAGTAACGCAAAGCCGACAGTAACAAGCTTACAAAATGCTAAAAGAGTGCTCAGATATATCAAGGAAACTAAAGACAACGGTTTAAGGTTCATGCGTGTAGAAGATGCAGAACTCATCGGTTATGCAGATGCAGACCTAACAGGGAGTTTAAATGACATGCAAAGCACGAGTGGGTTTTGTTTTACATTCGGAAGTGCGATATTCAACCTGATTGCACAACATATGATGCATGGTCCATGTGATTTAGATAGACCACGATCGCCATGCATGGAAAATGGCGAAGAAGTATCAAGGACATACATGGATGCAATGATCGTTGATAATTTATCTTTTTCATTATACAAATATAGGAAATATGACTCAAATTTTATGATGCAATGTGAAATCAAATTGGAAAACCGCTTCCAATAACCTTAAAATTTTGAAGAAATATAGAGCTCATATCAGCGTCTAATGTGCAACAGATCTATCGCAATCAAATATATTTTCAAATACATCACAAAAAGAATGGAAACAAAGCATATTTATTGATCGAGTGAGGGAGTAATGTTGATAGAATTTCAAGGATGGATAAGGTTTCCATTATTCGAGATAAATGAAATTACAAATTACCTTGAATATCATTATCTATCATCGTGCGAAGTAGTTTGGCGTATTTTAGCATTCCATATACATCACCAGAAGCCCCCAATAATGAGATTATCATCGCATTTGGAAAAATAAATAGAGCTTAACATTTAAGGGCTCTACGGATCTAGATGTAGTCATCACAAAACTAGGCATTGACACAACCATGTTTACAGAATGGATAAAGATGATCAAATATCAGAAGATGCAAGAGGATTGACATACGTTGAGTTCCTAACCATGTTGTGTGGAATACTTCAGATAAGTTTTGGTATCGCATGAAAACAGGCTTATCACTTGGTAGAATTGTTGACATCCATCCAACGATAAGGGAATTGTACGATCTTATGATGTTTTGTAGTATTGTAAAAAGGGTTTACCAATATTAATGACGCATAGACTGTCGATAATGTGAAGTATCACAACTATAAAGAGACATGCATTGTTAGGGATTTATTGGATAGAGATAATGAGTGGCGACAAGTGATGAATGAGGCTGCTAAATAGGCAATGCCAAAACTATTACGACGTTTCTTTGTTACTATATTGATATATTATGAGTTATCAAGCCATCAAAACATTGGAAAGATTGTTGGAAATTCCTTGTATATGACATTTTGATTATGAAAAAAAGGAAATCAAATCCAACATTCTAAAATTTTTGGAGAATCAAATTGGTAATAAATTGTTATAGAGATAGAGAAACTTCTGTGCGGAAATGATAAGTTGGTATCAATCTATTTTAGGATGCCCAGACCATATAAAAACATTCTCAAAGAAATTTATAATACCTTTTAAGGCGAGAATTGCATTTTAAAAAATAATTAAAAAAATAATAGCGTATAAATTTATTTGCATTCCTTCATGAGGAACAACATGAGATTTAAACGTCGGTTATGGAATCAGTTGAGTAAAAAGAAGGGAGATTTTTTTTTGGTTTATGGACCAGAAGGAACGAGAAAAACATATTTGTATAGGACGATTATTTCGAATATCAGATTCAAAGGGCAAGTTGTAATACCAGTTGCATCATTAGGCATAACAACACTATTTCTTTCAGGGGCATTCTCGTTTTAAAATTCCCCTAAATAAGCATGAAAGATCAAGGTGCGATATCAAACAAGAGAGTATATTAGCAGACTTACTTTAAAATATATATTTAATTATATAGGATGAAGCGCCAATCACACATGGCCACACATTTGAATCATTGATCGCATGTTTGAAAGATATTATGTCTATGATTGACGAGGAAGTTGTTGAAAAGCCTTTTGGTGGTAAAACAGTTAAGTGGCGATTTTCAACAAATCTTATCGGTTACTGGAGGAGCCCAAACCGACATTGTGTTAGCATCAATAAGTCGTTCACACATTTTTCAATCATATCATGTCTTCACATTAATACAAAACATGCGTCTACGTCCATAGGAAATAAAGTTTTGGGAATTGTTATAGGGTGTTGGTAATGGCACGATATATAGATGGAATATGAGATATGATAAGTACATTGATGGCGACAAAATCCATATCGAAAAGAAATTAATGCTTTTAAACACAACAAACCCTTTGCAAACACTGTCCAAGGTTTTCATGAATCTTTTCAGATTCGCGAAGATCTTACAGAAAATGCGATTCTGACTCCAAAAATTGAGAGTATGGATGAGATGAATGACTTTTTGTTAGCAAAACTCCCTAGTAATGTGACACAATACTTCAACTCATATATAATCGAACTTGATAGTGACCTTAATACATATCAACACTCCTTATACACAGTCAAATACTTAAACTCTCTTGAGTTTCCTGATTTTCCAAAACATGTCATTGCTTTGAAGGTTGGTGCTCCAATAATGATGTTAAAAATATCAATAAAAAAGAAGATCTTTATAATGGAACACGATTAGTTATCTCGTATCTAGCATCAAGAGTACTAGAAGCATGATTATCTTAGGCATCCATGTTGGTAACAAGATTCTTATACCAAAAATTATTCTATCTCCAAATGAATCAGGACTTTTATTTACTTTGCGAAAGAAGCAATTTACAGTCCGATTATACTATGCAATAATGATTAATAAAAGTAATGGGAAAAGTTTGAAACATATTGGAGTATACATTCCAAAACCTGTATTCAACCATGGGCATTTGTATGTGGCACTTTCAAGAGTCACTTCATTCAATGGACCCAGAATCTTGGATATAAATGAAAAAGGCACATCACCATTGTTCATAACAAATTTTGTTTACAAGAAAATATTCAAGGGCCTACCAAACCCACAAGGAAACAATGAAAATAGGTAACTAGTTATAATATATTTATTATTCTTATCGTAAATGCATGTTTATTTTACTAACCTTTGATACATTTTTTAGTTTGAGGTCTTATTAGCATCCCCAATCTCGAATATTTCTATGAAGTATCGGATTAAGTTCGCTAACAACGTAAAATCTAAATTTATTAAAGGTAATTGATACTTGCCTCGGGTATTGGATCTTGGGATGGGTATGTAGAATCTGTTTACCACACCATTCGAGTAGGATTCGTTGGGTCAAGAAGAATCTCTTGTCTGGAATAAGGTGATACACGCCTCAAGTGTTAGATCACGAAACTAGTATAGAGAATCCGTTAACTTGATTATTCGAGTAGGATTCATCGGATCAATGATGATATTTTGACTAGTTTAAGAGCACTCTTCTAGAAGTTGTCCATTGATGGATGATGGTGGTGGTTGATTGCGGAGGAAATCTTGCTAAGGGCACTCTTCAATATTTGTCTGTTGATGGTGAATGATGGTGGTTGACAGGCGTTAAGAACAGAATGTAAAAAACCACAAAAGGTATGGAAAACTCTTCATACAATTAGACATGACTTCAATTGTTTTATGAACAAGTTGGAGACACACCGTGTTCTTGACAAACAATCAAGAAAACAAAGTTTATTTCTTTCACAAATTCAGTCTGTCATTACAAATGGTGTGGAGTCCTTTATATAGTAGAGGCTCCACGTGAAAAAAGGACGATGCATAAAAGAAGGATAAAAAATTGATATACTAGATGTTAGAAAGATTTTCTAGTCGTTGGAAATCTTTAGAAGAGGAAAGTAGATGATTCAATGGGATAAGACTGGCTTGGACGATTTTCTAGCCCTAGGAGATGAATTTCTAGTCATTGGAAAGGATAAGCAAAATATTTTATCTTCCACGTTTCCTTATTCATATCACCCAAGCACATGCTTGGTTCAATGTGGAAGACCGTTGTGATGTTTCTTTGAGTTGGACCGAAATCTTCCTTTTGTTCAAGAGTATCTCATGCCTCTTTCACTATCTAAGCTGCCTTGTTTTGCAAGCTTCTTACTCGTTCACATGTGAGTAATTCGTGGGAAGATTTTGTCCACTTGGCTCCTTGAGTTAGCTCCTTATTTGTGTGACCCTCCTTTGGTTCCACTTCATATCTGATGTCCTCATCATTCCTTCCCCTTACGAGTGTCTCGTCCTCAAATGTTATCACCTACATCGAAATGGGATATATCAACAATGTTAAATGTTGTAAACATGTTATACTCACTTGGTAGTACAAGGCGATAGGAGTTTTCGTTGATCTGCTCTAGAATGCAAAATGAGTCGTCTCTTCTCGGTGCTAGGTTTTAACTTCGCTTGTCGGGGAACATTTCTTATCTCATGTGTAGCCACACCTAATCTCCTTCTTTGAACACCATCTTTTTTCGCCCCTTATTGGCTTGTTTGATGTATTGTTTTGTCCTCCACCTTATATTTTCTCGAGCTTTTTTATGTAGCTTATTGATCAGCTCGGCATTTTTCTCACCATCCAAGTTTGTGATCTCTATGTTTGGTAGGGCCGAAGGTCCAAGGGAGTGATGAGATTGAAGCCACATATGACCTCAAACGGTGAAGGCTTCGTTGAAAAGTGTTGTCTTCAGTTGTAGATGAGCTCGGCATGTGGTAGGTATTCAAGCCACTTCTTTAGGGTTCCATCTAATGAATGAGCTTATCAGTGTAGCTAGTATACAGTTGGCCACATGTGTTTGACCGTCAATCTTTGGATGGCACGTTACAGAGAACACGAGCTTTGTCCCTAACTTTCTCCAAAGTGTTCGCCAGAAGTGACTTAGAAATTTTGTGTCCCGATCCAATAAGATCGCCTTGGGTAAGTCGTGGATGTGGATGATCTCTTTCAAGAAAAGTTTCACAATACTGGTTGCATCATTAGTCTCTGAGCATGGTATAAAGTGTGTTATCTTCAAAAACCTATCAACCAAAAAAAGATATAATCTTTGTTTCAGATCTTTGGATATCTGGTAACAAAGACATCGGCAATGAGTAGAGGAATATACAAACCATGAGGATGAACACGGAACTTGGCTTGGTGGCACGTGATACATCATGTACAAAGACGTTCAATATCGTGCTCGAGGCCTAGCCAAAATAAATGTTGTTTGATGTTGGGTAAGGTATTTTCCACGCCAAAGTATTACATGAGAGCTCCTCCATGTGCTTCTTAAAGAACTTATTAACAGATATAATCCATGTGATTGATACGAGAATATTCTCCGAGATCACACGGATTATATCCGTTAATAGAACTAACTCCCTCATTGAGATTCGCAGAATGCAAAGCCATTTGTTGCGGAAATGATAACCACCATGTATGTAGAAAGGTCCGCTAGCTCCTTTCCTGCATAATTAGAATATCTCACCAATCTCCGGATCTTGTTCATATAGCTCTTTGAGGTGCTCGAAACCCGAGTTTTGAGCCTTAATGGTCGTGATGAGAGTACGTCTCCATGATAATTCATCGGCTACAACATTTTCTTTTCCTTTCTTGTACTTGATTATGTACAGAAAATACTTGATGAACTCCATCCACTTGGCATGTCTTCGCTTGAGATTGGTCTTATCTTTGAGATATTTAAGCATCTCATGATCGGTGTTGATGACAAACTCCTTCGCCAATAGATAGTGTTCCATATTTCCAAGGCTTAAAAAAGGATGTAGAGTTACTTGTCATATGTGGGGTGGTTAAGTGTGGTTCCACTTAACTTCTTGTTGAAATATACCACAAGTCATTGTTCTTGAACTAGGACCGCTCCAATGTCGATCCCCAAGGCATCACACTTCAAACATCTCGTTAAAGTTTGGCAATGCTAGAACATGTGCAATGGTGAGGCTTGTCTTAAGTGCTTCAAATGCCTTAATCTGTGTGAGTCCATGACAAATTGGCGATAGAAAATTGTTAGTCCATGAAAGATTTGTACGTGTGCAACGATGGTCGATGTAGGTCATTATTGTATTGCCTTGATTTTGCCCTCTTCTACGCGTAGTCCCTGTGAACTTATAACAAAACCAAGGACAACAATCTCATTAGTGAAAAATGAGCACTTCTTGAGGTTTGCGTAGAGTTCTTCCTTTCAAAACATTTCTAGCATTTGCTTTAAGATGTACTATATGTTCACTAAGAGATTTATTATAAACAAGTATATCATCAAACTAAGCAACGGCGAATTTACTGATGAGGGCTCTTAGAACATGGTTTATGAGTCTCATTAAGGTGTTGGGGGCGTTGGAAAGTCGGAAAGGCATGATGAGCCATTCGTACAACTCTTGCTTCATTTTGAGGATCGTCTTCCATTCATTGGCTTCTCTCATACAAACTTGGTGATATCCGCTCTTGATATCAATCTTTGAGAAGATCGTTGCTCCACTCCACACATCTAGCACGTTGTCCAACTTCGAAATGAGATTTTGGTACTTGATTTGATGTTGTTTTCCCGATAATCGACACACACCCTCTAAGTCTCATTCTTTTTTTTTGGTACAAATAGTATGAGAATGATGCACATACTCAGACTCTCTCAGATGTAGCCTTTTGTCCATTAGCTCTTGGACTTTCCATTGTAATTACTTTGTCTCCTCGGGTTCATGCAATATGCTGGTCAATTTGGCAATAGTGATCCTGGGATTAGGTCAATTTGATGTTCAATGCCTCAATTGGTGACAGTCCGACCAATATCTTCTCGGGAAACAAATCACGATACCAACATGTTGGTGACCTTCAGTGGATATTCTATTGTACCTTGGCCTATCAAAACATCTTTGTAAACCATCAGTAATATCAGACTATAATTATTATTCAAAGACTTACAAATCACACTAAATTTAATAGAAAAATTGGGTTTTTCCTCACGACTTAACTTCACTTGCATATCATATACTTGTTAAGGACTAAGAGGTGCTAGAGTCCTTTTGTTCATGACAAAAAAAATAAACATTTTTGTTCTTCCATCACACATTAACCTCGCGGTTGAATTTTTATGGCCGCCCTAGTAGGATTTTTCCTACTTGCATTGGCAAGACGTCGCAAAGCACTTCATCGTGGTACTTGCCTATATTGAAAAGCATGATTACTTAATCGGTTACCTTGAGCTCCCGTTGATTGTTGACCCATTGTAGCTTATATGGATGGATGCTTCTTTGGTTCCAAACCTAGTTTTGTAACCATATAGGTGCATGTGATGTTACCACATGAACCACTATCTATAATGAGTCCACATACCTTATTCTTAACAAGACATTTCATGTGGAAGATCATCTCGCATTGGGCCGTTTCTGGAGGGTTGAACATTGTGCTCAAAATGCGCCTTGTTACGACTAGTTCTCCACTTTTTGGGTACTTGATCTCATCACTTTCATCTTCATTAGGTTCTTCCTCATTTGTGAAGTCGTATTCTCCTTAATCAGCGATGATCATGACATGTAGGCAGTCTCATGTCATATGCCATGTTTTTTGCACTTAAAACATATAAATTCATGGTCATTCATTCTTGATTTCTCTATCATCTTTGAGGGTTGTCAGACCGACCATGTCGATTGTGTTCTTCCTCGACTTATTGCTTGCTACCTTTTAATATGTTGCTGAATTTGAATAGACAAATGCAATATATATTGAAAATCATGGTAATGTTGTCTTTCTACCTTTCTTTCAATATGTTCATTTAATCCATCTAAAAATTGAGTCATCACAGTTTTTTCATCTCCATTAATTTATAATCTGAAAAATTAAAGAGTAGATGGCAACGCATTTGGTGGAGTTTTAGAACTCCAAAGGATTTTCTATTCGATTCATTCGGTATACAAGGTCCACCTGGAAACAAACTCAGACACACCCTGAGACTCTACTTGCCTTGAACCCGAATTCTAAATCCCGAGCTTCACACACGCATGTATGACATCCTAAGGCTATTCTCATAACCTTACAGAATGACTCGCAAGCCACTCCCCCACAAATCCCTAGACGAACACTCTATGATTGTGTAAACAAAAACACTTCGCAAAGTGTGTACAAAAACTCTATTTTAGTTTAACAATTTTCGGCTCCACTTATCTCTTAGACAGTGATGAACTCTCAAGTAAATGGAGAAGTCTCTTAGATCTGAAATCGACCAGCACTCCTCTTGTTTATAGACTTTGCATGATGTGTTTGTTCCAAATTGTGCTCCTTGATTTTCTCCAACAACTTCCTTATTTTTAGCTCCTTGATTTTCTTCTATATTTTAGCCTTTGACTTAGTTGTTATTTGACTTATTCAAAATAGCATTTCAGCAAACAATTTTCAGATCAAAATACTTTAACAATCTCCCCCTTTTTATCTTGTACTTAAACAAACACATCATCAACAATCATGCATCAATAAGATTTCAAACAAATATATCAAGACCTATGTCTAGCAAAGTTGTTACTTATCGATATTAAGCTGGTCCAACAAAAGTAATCATTAGCGATATTAGTCTTGTAACAAAAAACATCAAAGCATAAAATCTATCAACTACTGGTCATTGTCTTTGACGTTCAGCTTTCTTCAGGTACACCTCCGGTACCAGCAGATCCGCTTTCTCCCCCTGTTTGTGTGAATATAAGATCAAAAACAGAAAAATTAGACTCACATTATTAAGAAAAATAAGAAGAGAAAGGATTAGAAAACTATACTGGTAGAAGTCCGAATCAACAACTTCACATGCTTTAAGATCACATGTTGTTCAGCTATCATCTCTGTAATCTTCTTCTCCAGTTTTTGTAGCGACACCATTATACTGTCATCAGAGTTAAAACTGGTGTCACTTTGAGCAGCACGTTTAACTACATATCTCTGTTCATAGTTTATCCACGGAGGAATCCTTTCCTTTGGCTCATCTTCTTTAACAATGTCTGGGCATTATTGTCTTAAGATTCCTTGAATAAGACATGGGAAAGGCAGAATGAATCTTGTTCCATTGGAATAAGCTTGAGTGAGGATCTGATCAAATATCACCTTTCCCATGTTTATAGGCACACCAGCTTTGACACAATAAACCATGATGACGCATTCTCTCTTAAGCAAATCCGTCTTCTTTGTGGGAATCCAGTTTGATCTACAAATCTTATTCAATAGTGCACAATCCCATACCATCTTAGCTGGACCTATTTTATCAGAGCACCGTGCATCACCTTTTCCCCTAAGTACACTGGCAACAACATTCATGTCTCATTCTAATTCCAACTCCTTTTCTCTAGTGATAGGAGATTTGGAGTGCTTAAGAATCTATTGATATGCAACGGTGAAAACTCAAAAATCCTCCCCCTAAGATATATCCTTTGATACATAGGGCTACTTGTGAGTTCAATTGCGGGGGATAAATTTGAGTAGAACTCAAGGATCAATTCCTTACTATACTGCGATACATGCGAGATTGTACCCAGTAATTCCCTATCCTGAAGCAATCTCCACAGTCCAATTTCCTTAAAATGACTGACATTTACACCCCTCTCACAAAAATTTCTCGCTGACATATAGTCTTGAAGCGATTTTCATATAGTGGTGTAAAGAATTTAAAGGAGTAGGCATCCTTAACTATGTTATCAGGATTACCTCGTGGGTCATGCTCAGGAGATTCTCGGTATTTTTTAGTGGTAGTCTTCTTCGACTTTCCACCACTCGATCCCCTGTTCTTCTTTATTTTTGCTTTGTTCATCTTCTTTTTCATAGAATTTAGTGGTATCTCAACTTCCTCAATCGAAACCGTATCTTCTTGAATCACATCTTCTTGCAAATTTGGTTCTTCGATATTTTCAGATGCTGTCTTTGTTGCTTCGAACATAACCATCTCCAGCCTTGCATTATCTGATCTTTCTTCTGTGATTCCCCTAAGAATCTGTTTATGTTCTTCAGTGGATACAGTATCAACAGATAACTTGGAATTTCGTACCTTTCTTCCTTTCTTAGGAATTGCATCCTGATTTTTCTTTATCTCATTCTTTTGTTGTGCTGCCATTAAATCCTTTGCTGCTATCATCTAGTAACTCGTCTTACAATTGCCATAGGCCAACGAATTCCTTTCTTCGATCCCATTGTTTTAGGGTTTTAGAGAGAATTTGAAATTTTGAAATTTGAAGATTGATTTTGCAAATGGTACCGAGCATGCAAGATGCATTTTATATTTTCCAAAAAAAAAAAACAAACGTCACTTCAATTGAATAGATATTTACCAAATCACCCTTAGCAATCACCGCACAAACCTTCAAAATATATTCCTTTTTTTAAAATACTGCCTTTTAAGTAAAATAAATAAATCATATTCTAAATTGAAATCAAAATAGACAGCACAAATACATTTAGCACATTCACTAGGTGCACCCGACATATATGTAAAATAGATTTTCGTACCTGCTTAAGAACAAATACTCTGGACTTTTAGAGCGTCGAAATTGAAAGATTTCCCCACCACTTAGACTCAGGCTACCATGTAGGTATACTCTTATGACCCTTTTTACCTTTCAAAGCTCGCACACACCCAGTGCCTTTCTTAGATTCACAAAGCGGTTCATGTCAAGAGGTTTGGTGAAAATATCAACCAATTGTTGTTCTGTAGGCACATATTCAATTATCAATTGCTTTTTCTCAACAAGCTCTCTAAGGAAATGATGCCTAATCTCTATGCTTTGTTCTAGAATGTAGTACTGGATTCTTTGAGATGTTTATAGCACTTGTATTATCACAGTGAGCAATAAAAGAGTTAGAGACCACACCATAGTCCGATAGCATTTGATTCATCCAAATGAGTAATGTGCCATGAAATAAGGTTATTTCCAAGAAAGAAACATCCTCCGGAGGTGCTTTTCCAATCGTCGGCATTACCACCCCAATCTGCATCACAAAAACCTACCAATTTGCAATTAGTATCTTTAGTGTATAGTATATACCAAATTCACTAGTTCCCTTCACGTATTTGATTATCCTTTTTACTGCTTGAAGATGGGAGCGCTTTGGATTGGCTTGGTAACGTGCACAAATTCCTACACTTGCAACGAGGTCAAGTCTACTTGCGGTTAAGTAGAGTAAACTTCCTATCATGCTCCGGTACAACTTTTGTTCTACATCTTCTCCTTCGGAATCCTTTGACAATTTTGTAGTTGTAGACATTGGCATGAGAGTAGGTTTGCTGTTGTTCATTTCAAATTTCTTCACTAAGTCTCGTGCATACTTGCTTTGGGATTTAAAGATTCCATCATCTAATTGCTTTACCTGCAAACCAAGAAAAAACTTTAGTTCTCCGAACATACTCATCTCAAATTCTTTTGTCATGGTTTGCACAAACCAGTCAACTTTCTTTTGAGATGTTGAACCAAAGACTATATCCTCAACATAAATTTGAATAACAAATAAGTGATTATCAGATTTATGAATAAATAAAGTTCGATCAACTCCCCCTTGATTGTATCCCTTGTTGATGAGAAATGTGGCCAGCCTGTCATACCATGCCTTTGGTGCTTGTTTCAATCCATATAGCTCATTCTTAAGTCGATAAACATGATCTGCATGTTTATGATCCTCAAAGCCTTGAGGTTGTTCAACGTATACTTCTTCTTGTATGATTCCATTCAAGAATGCGCTCTTCACGTCCATTTGATATAACCTGAAACCAAGATTACAAGAGATTCCAAGTAGCAATCGTATAGATTCTAACCTAACAACTGGTGCGAAGGTTTCATCAAAATCTACCCCTTGAACCTGGGTAGACCCCTGAGCCACAAGTCGTGCCTTATTCCTAGTAATTTGACCTTCCTCATTAGTTTTGTTTTT
>CM071865.1:11957931-11979620 GCA_036759665.1 Gynandropsis gynandra | reverse complement strand
GTTTCAGTTCCTCTTGCATGGATTTAATCCAAAACTCATCATTCAACGCTTCTTTCACATTTTTTGGTTCATGTTGGGATGTGAAACAAACAAATCTCACCAAATCATTATAATTTATTCGTGGTTTGTTTCTCATTCTTCTTGAATCGTGAACATCCCCAATAACATCTGCTATAGAATGATTTTTGTGCACTTGAGTTGAAGTGATTTCCTCTTCCATTTCGCTTGTCGAGTTCTCCTCGGAATTTCTTATTCCTAGACTGTCAGTTTGTTGCTCAGGTAAACCTTCTGCTTCGATAGGTGCACTTATTATATCAGTTTGTAACTGTATCATAGTTTTATCAAAAGATTCTAAATTTTGACTATCTTCATAAAAAACAACGTTAGTGGATTCCATAACAGTCTTGGTACGAAAATTATATACTCGAAAAGATATTGAATTTGTACCATATCCAAGGAACATACCATCATCACTTTTTGAGTCGAACTTGCCAAGATACTCATGATCATTTGAGTATATAGCACTTACACCCAAACACGTGGAAATAGTTGATATTTGGTGTCTTACCTTCCCATATTTCGTATGGAGTTTTCTCTGTACATGTTCGTGCATAAACTCTGTTGATGATATGACATGCTGTGTTTATTGCTTCTGCCAAAACCGAGGTGCAACTCCCTTACCATGCAACATTGCCCAAGGTTCTATTTTTTCTTTCCACAACTCCATTTTGTTGTGGAGTTTTTGGAGCAGAATATTCATGTGTAATACCAAGTTTATTACATAGATTTTCAAATGATTCATTTTCAAATTCACGACCATGATCACTTCTAATTCTCTTAATTCTCCCTTTGGTATTTATCAAGTTTAAACACAAATAATGAAAGACTTCAAACGTTTCACCTTTATCTCGCAGAAATCTAATCCAAGTATATCTTGAAAAATCATCAACACATACAAAAACATACCTTTTTCCACTTATGCTTTTTGTTTGCACTGGTCCCATCAAATCCATATGAAGCAAATCCAGTATGTGTGTGGTTTTGATCTGCGGCATCTTTTTGTGGTGTATTCGAACTTGTTTCCCTTGTTGACATGGTTTGCAAGTGACTTCCATTGTCTTTGACATCCTAGGCATACCTCAAGTCAAATCAGAATTATACAGTTTAACAATGGTTCGATAATTAACATGACCTAAACGTTGATGCCAAAGATGAATTGGATCTTGTGAAACATGAAGACACTTCACTTCTTCTGTTCAGATGTAACAGTTGTTAGGTGCTCTTTTTCCTACATAAACATTCTTACCATTAGTCAGCTTCAGTTGCCCCATTGTCATAATGGCTCACTTTCCTTGTATATTTCCTTTTCGTCCATCTCCAAAAGTTACACTTCCTCCTTTGGCACTTTCTTTAAAATTTGACGGCAAACTAAGATTACCTGTCATATGCCTTGAACAACCACTATCAAAGTACCACATAGAATCTTTCTCATTTTGTTCAAAGTAAAGTACCACATTGAATCTTTCTCATTTTGAATAGAAGTAAAAGCAACATTGCAATTTAAATCCGATTTCCTAACCCAGATTTGTTTAATCGTAGGTTTTCTTACTGTCGTATACCTTTCACTCTTTTTAACCCAAATTTGTCTAATATTAGGTGTAGACCAGTAAGGAAATTTACCTTGATATTGCCGCGACTTACCTCGAAGATTGGTTCTTCGTGACTTACCTTGGATCCAATGTGATTGAAAGTGATTCAATCTTTTCTGTGTTGTCCTCTTATTGAAGGATCTTTGAGGTCTCCATTCATGATGTTTCATTTGAAAATAATTCACTTGAATATGCCCCTTTGTTCCACAGTAGTAACATCTTCTACGTTCTATATATTTGGAACTCATGGGCGCTGCAGGTATAATTGGCGTATCTGAAGGTGTAACTGTCTCTTCACTTTTGACAAATTTTTCTTCGTTGCAAGAACTTTCTCCTGTGTAGCCAAATCCATACTGATTCGTATCTCTTTTTCCTATTGTTAGCAAGTAGTCAAGCTTTTCAGTTCCATTTGACAACATCCTTAAATTCTTCTTCGTTTCCTCTAGTTGACTTGAAACTTGATTTATCTCTTCCTCTTTTTTTAAAAGTTGTTCTGTAACAACCTTTAATTGTGACTCCACAACATTCTTTTCTCTAAGGATTTTCAAATTTCGTTGTCCCATCTCAATATATTTCTCGAATAACCCTTTCATGGTCATCTCATCATCATCGCTTTCTTCATTTGATTGTTCATCTTCACTTCCTATAACACCGTAGAAAGAGATGTAATTTACCATGTTGTCTTCTTCACTTTCTTCCTCTGATTCAGTAGATTCTTCCTGAGTAATAAGAGACTTGTTTGCCTTTTGAATATTTAGACATTCACTCTTCATATGTCCAATACCTTGACACTTGAAGCATTTAGTTTCCTCCAAGGCTTTCAAAGTTGCTTCTCGCTTTTGAACACCCACTCATGGCATTGAACTTTTGATTTCCCTTCTTTCTCCGGGTATACCTTGCGTGTCTTGGGGTATCCTTGTGGCCTTCTTTTTAAGAATTTATTGAATTTCTTTGCTAACAAGGATATGTCTCCGATTAGTACCTCATCTTCTGAAGAATCTTCTTCAACTTTTAGTGCTATTCCTTTAGATGCACTTTTGCTTACTGATCCTTGTTCCAATTTCAACTCCATCTCATACGCGGACACAATTCCCACAATCTCCTTGAAGCTCATTGTATCGGTATTGAGTGACATGTTCATTGCTGCCTTTTGCGCAGAAAACTTCTTGGCTAAACACCGAAAAAGTTTCTTGACAAGTTTCTTGTCTTCATAGGGTTGACCAAGAACATGTGCTTCGTTGGCCAAAGCATTCAATCTTCCTCTAAACTCTTTTACACTTCCGTTTTCTCCCATTTCAATCTTCTCAAATTGATGCTCAATAATGTCCAATCTTGTTCTCTTCACACTAGAAGTTCCTTCGTGTATTGTTTCAAGTGTGTCCCAAGCTTCTTTAGCAGATTCGCAATCTTGTATTTGTTTAAATTCATCCATATCAACCGAAGCAAATATTGCTGCTAACGCTTTTGCGTTGTAAGTGGATGATCTCTTATCGGCCGGCGTCCATTGATCAAGTGGTTTTTCCTTCTCGTTTCCTTTGTCGTCAATCATCATCGGAGGATTCCAACCATATTTCACGGCTCCCCATGCATCTTCATTTATACCACTAATATTAGCTCTCATCTTAACCTTCCAATACCCATAATTAGAAGCGTTAAGTATTATGGGCTTGCAATACGAGTATAAATCTCGTGTTCCTTCCATCTTACTCTTAAACTGGATCTAAAACGAATATGCTTTTTCGTTTTCCAGCTCTGGTACCAATTGAAAAATTAAAGAGTAGATGGCCAACGCATTTGGTGGAGTTTTAAAACTCCAAAGGATTTTCTATTCGATTCAATCGGTATACCAGGTCCACCTGGAAACAGACTCAGACACACCCTGAGACTCTACCCGCCTTGAACCCGAATTCTAAATTCCGAGCTTCACACACGCATGTATGACAGCCTAAGGCTATTCAACAATAACCTTACAGAATGACTCGCAAGCCACTCCCCCACAAATCCCTAGACGAACACTCTATGATTTGTGTAAACAAAAACACTTCGCAAAGTGTATACAAAAACTCTATTTTAGTTTAACAATTTTCGGCTCCACTTCTCTCTTAGACATTGATGAACTCTCAAGTAAATGGAGAAGTCTCTTAGATATGAAATCGGCCAACACTCCTCTTGTTTGTGCTCCTTAATTTTCTCCAACAACTTCCTTATTTTTAGCTCCTTGATTTTCTCCTATGTTTTAGCCTTTGACTTAGTTGTTTTTTGACCTATTCAAAATAGCATTTCAGCAAACAATTGTCAGATCAAAATACTTTAACATAATTTATTATGAAGATGCTCAAATTCATCAAAATACTATTCCACAGTTTCCTTCCTTGGTTTAATTTTTTATATCTACATTGTAATTCTTTGTGGAAGTGTGGTGGTACGTACCTCTTGCGCATGAGAGCTCTCCCCATGTTGCTACTTGTTCAAGTCTCGTATACCAAGTGATTGCACCGTCCATGAATTTTTTTCACACTGACTGCACTTTTTTTGCGCTCTGTGTACACGTGATACTCAAAAATATTTTCCATGCCTTTATTCAGTTGAGATAGGCTTTCGGGTCAACATGTCCAGCAATAATAGGTGGTTTCAATTTGAAAGTGTTACCATCGTGTTTGTGTCGTTGTCTCTAAGGTGGTTTCTCGTTTGACTCTTCATCCTCGTAGATGATGTGGCATCGCCTAGTTCGTCTAGAAAACTATTTTTCCTCCTATTCAAGATCATGTTGAGGTGGTGCTCGACGTTCTCATCGTCTAGATTGAGGATCTGGATATTCTGATTCTTCCATATCATTTTTCTTGATTTTTTGGTAACTCACGTCCTAGTTGCCTTCATTCTTCTTCAAGACGATTTATTCTCAACTCCATTGGTTAAAGCATTTGCATAAACGTCCATTTTGTTATTCCGTGTAGAATTCTCTACTTGTTCAGCCATCTTCCCTAGTTCTTTTTTAACACGAAAAAAAATAAAAAAAAGGATTATTGTAATAAAAAATAAAAAGGATAGAAATGTACATTTGGTCCTTGAACTGGGCTATAATACCAAAATGATACACGCCTCGGGTGTTGTATCTCTGGACATATATGAGAAATCTATTAACCTCGATCACTAGAGTAGAATATGTGGGGTCAAGGAGGATATTTTGACTGACCTAAGGGCACTCTTTAAGAATTCTTCCATTAGCGGTGGATGGTGGTGGTTGATGGTGGAGGATATCTTGACTGGTCTAAGGGCACTCTTCAAGATTCGTCTGTCGATGGTGGATGATGGTGGTTGACGAGGAGTTTAGGGATGAGAAGACACCACCAGATGTGCGAAAGCCTCTTGATACAATCAGAAATGACTTCAATTATTCCTGAAACAAGTTTAAGACATCATGTTATTGACAAACGATTAAGAAAACAAAAGTCCATTTCTTTACAAATTTCAGTCTTCTGTTATATAAGAGATGTTTCATGTTAAAATAAAGACAATACATAATAGAAGGATAACAGATTGATCTACTAGACTGATGGAAGATTTTCTAGTTGTTGAAAATCTTCAGAAAAAGAAAGTAGTGGGATAAGAGTGGACGATTTTCTAGCCATTGGAGATGATTTTCTAGTCATTGGGAAAAATAAAGAAAGATAAGAAAAGATCTTTATCTTTCGCCTTTTCTTATCCATATCACACAGGCTCGTCGGTTCTAGATGGACGGATTGAGACCCGATTCAATTTAGAAGACTGTCGTGACGTTTTTTTAGTTGGACTCGAATCCTCTTTTTCATCAAGAGTCTTGCATGCATCTTTCACTATTTGCACTACATTGTTGTGCAAGCTCTTAGCCCATCCACGTGTGAATTGACAGCGAAAAGGTTATGTCTACTCGACTCTCGTTTGTGTGATTTTTTTGGTTTAGGTTCGTGTTCGATGTCTTCATCAATAGTTGCATTTCAACTACTACACATTTTTATTTGTCACTATATGTATCTCACTAAAACAATCATTGAGATTATACATTCCTCTTTTTATATTCTGTTTTTTTATTGTTATACTATGTACTATAAAAATATTTTAACTAACACGTTTTCTGAAATAGGTATTTAAAAGACTATATCTAAGTTTTGAACTATAAAAAAGGTTCACTCTAAATTTATCATTATATTATTCTCATTTTTTCCTTTTACAATAACAAATTATTAATCTCATGCAACGTGAGGATTTGTTACTGATAGTTTACTCAAAAAGGTTCACTCTAAAATGGTCTATTGTTTATATAAATTGTCATATAGATTGTAAATTTTTTTAACTCAACTCATAAATCTATTTATTTAGTCTTAAATATTTCTTAAATCAGTTTATCATTATATAGTTTGGATTAAAGTTAATTAGTCAGTAGCTCACGTAGCAGCATAATTCATAATATAAGAGGGACAAAGAAGTAGTTGGAGAGATGTTGTGGTCCAAACTGTGCAAGTGAAGTACGTTTAGTTCAGACTTTATCCTTCATCTTCTGTCTCTTTCAGTCAGTTGTAACCCAACTCTCATTATTGCTCTTTCATTACTGTCTCTTTTTTTTCTTCGAATATATTGCCTTTTAAAATCCTATAAAAATGTAAATTTTATCAATTTTACAACAACCAAAAAACATAAAATTTGGAATTAATTTTTATATTTCCACAAAAATTTAATACAATATATAAAAAGTACAAATAAATCTATTTATTATGGATGAAGCAAATTTACAACTTAATCCAAATTGAATTAATATTAAATTGATCTCAAAGTGGAATTTGTTTCAAAATACTAACATGAAAAAAAATCATAGAAAAAATTTATTTTATAATTCATAAATGATTTTCGATAATACGCTTGCTATAAAGAATAATATAACAATAAAAACACATAGTTATGGAAAATCTTTATATGAATAATTAAATGAAATGAAATTAAAATATAAAAAAGTCATTATTTACTAAATGGTTATCGTTTTGGTCGTCTCGAGAAGAAAATATTTTTTGGACGAAATTCTCCACGTCAATTTTATTAATTCCATTTTTGCCCTCGCTCTCTTCGCATTTCAGCGAAGGGATATACGGTGGTCTAGATACCCTAACCACAAGATCCCAACTCAACCCTCTGAAGTAATCGTGACCCTTGATTTCCTCTACCTTGATCCGACGACTAGGATCCTTCTCCAGTAATCTTCTGATTAATCCCCTTAACGATGTCGTTTCACCCGCTAGATCTGGCGGTTTAGTCATTATACGATAAAACGTCTCCTTTCTGTTCGACCCTTTAAACGGCGTCTTCCCGTATAGCATCTCGTAGAGGACAACCCCAAGCGACCACCAGTCGACGGCGAACTCGTGGCCGTTGCCGGATATAACCTCCGGAGCTACGTATTCCTCTGTTCCGACAAACGAGTTTGATTTCTCACTCGACGAGTCCGACTCAGGTGTCACCGCCGAGTCACTGCCGCGTAATGACTCGTCCGGAGAGATTCCCGAGTTGCAGCATCTGCGGAAGGGGAAGAACCCTTTCTTCGTCTTTGTCTTAGTTTCCGTCGGCGATTTTTCTGTGGGTATCGGTGACGGTTGCGGCGTTCGAGGGGCGAGTTTGGTGGAGAGATCGAAATCGACGAGCATTATGTGGCCGTTCTCTTGGATCATGACATTGTCCGGCTTCAAATCTCGGTAGACGATTCCTTGATTGTGAAGATACTCCAATGCGAGTACGAGCTCTGCTGCGTAAAATCTGGAAATGAGTTTAATTAAGAGTAATCAGAAGTTAAACAAGAATCCAAATTCAAATTCAAATTATAGAAGGTATTGTTCGGATCAACCACCTGATAATCTCGTCGGAGAACATTTTCTCCGTCTGCTTCTTCCTCAACGAAGTGAGATCCCGTCCGGGGCAGTAATCGATGGCGTAGCCAACGACTTTGTCCGTCGCCAAAACGCCACGGAGTCGCGGAAACAGAGGATGCTCGAATCGGCTCAACACTCCCTGCTCGAAGCTCACGCGCCTGTACTCATCACGATCTCCATTTTCACTCTCCCTCTTCTTATTCTTCTTCTCGATCGATTCCCTCAGTACAACCTTCAAAGCCAGAGATTCGCCGCAAACTCCATCGCTTGAATCTCGATCTCCGATTGCGTTTCTCACCAGGAACACCACTCCTTTAGCACCACGGCCCAACGCCGATACGACATTCAACCGATCGAAATCCAGGTTCGGGATCTGACTCCGACTAGATTGCGGCTGGTTGATGTGGTTGCCTCCATCGATCACCGTAGGGAATCTCGCAACGTCGGCGTATGGGGGCCTCGCCTCCATATTTCTTAGTGTGCAAAACAGCTTCCACTCTTTTTTCTCTTATTTCGGTTGCTTCTGTATTTGTCGGCCACTCTTAATATAAAGTGTATTAAGCACTTTCGGAGCCCCTCATATGTTTTCTTCCCGGGGAAGATTGTTGAAAAAATAGAAGAAGAAAAAGGTAACTAAAATTCCCCTGAAATTCGTTGCTTATTTTACAGTTTTGCCCTTATCGGACCATGCTTCGCTGGCTTCGGAAGCAAGGCTTGTGATCTCGACACGTGTTATATTCGAGGTGATTACGCCATGAGTGACGTGGCATATGATCATGGGATTTGAACTCTCTGCTTAGAAAGCGTTCGAGAAGAACTAGTTATGGTGGACTTAATGGGCCCATAATGGTTGGTTGTTCGATACGTTGACGAAGAAACCAGTGCCCAAACGCCACTAAACTATATTTTTTTTGTGAAAGTGAATTCGTATAGATGTGTCTCGAAGACGGAAAAAATCAGATACAATTACAATGTTCAGGCCAGCGATATATATGGGAGAACACGCAGATTATCCAAGTTACATCATGGCATACCAACCAAAGACAAACAGGAGATGAAACAAGGATACAAACTCAATCCATATCGCAGTTATACGAGTAGGGCATAAATCGCCTCGGACCTCATTAAAACCCAATACCGTAAATCCAATGGGACAAACCGGTCATCGAGGAAAAAGAGTGCCCCTTCGATACCTGACCATACACAGGACATACAGACACGAACATGCCAAAGAACAATGGCATATACAACATGGATAAAAGGGGTACCGTACCGACCAAACCAGTGAACTCAACCAATCTATAGGCCTTTCACAGTAGCCGTCGAAAATCTATCCTGAAGAATGTGTATAACATGACCAATAACCTGAGTAGTCACAACCTCATGCGGGATGCGGTTGTTGTCAAAGATACAGGCATTCCTCGCTCTCCAAGTGTTGTAGACTGAGGCTGCGAGGGCGTAGACACGGGCCCTAGAAAGGCAATCCTCACGCCGAGCATGATCCCGAAGCCAAGAGAGTGCATTCTCTAGTGTCGACACAGATCTTGGAATACGGAAGCGGTCACACACGGGATTCCAGATAGAAGCGGAAAACTCGCATGTGAAGAAGAGGTGGTCGTGCGTCTCCATCCCCTGTCTACATAAACTGCAACTAGGATCCGGCTGTAAGTAATGAAGTCTATCTAGGGTGGGAAGCTTACCAACGTTGCCAACGAGCTTGAATTCCCTGAACTCGTGATAGTATCTAAGACCAATTATCTCGTTAGAACTTCGTTACATCGTTGTGCAACTCTTGATACCTATGGTGATTTGTCGCCGAGTCATTCCCATCTTAGGTTTAGTTTGCATTTGCATTTGCATTTCATCTACCATTAGATTCATCACGTCTTATTCATTAGTCTAATAGCTTATAAGTCGCATCAATTCCTTGTGTTCGACCCTAGTTGCTACACGATCCGTATTCTTGCGGAAGCGTTAGTCTAGGTAATTTATTACTTGATATAACGCACATCACCAAGCATCAAAATCCAGTAAGCCAATACCCCCTTCTCTCCTAGGGATACATAAATCTACCCACTTCACCCTAGGATGCTTCCAAAGAAACCCACGACATATGGAGATGAGACTATGTAGGACACCCTTTGGGATGGGAATCATGGATAGCCAGAAACCCGCACTCCCCTGTAGTACTGACTAAATGAGTTCCCTTCTACCCGCAGGAAATGGTCTACAACATGGATAAAAGGGGTACCGTACCGACCAAACCAGTGAACTCAACCAATCTATAGGCCTTTCACAGTAGCCGTCGAAAATCTATCCTGAAGAATGTGTATAACATGACCAATAACCTGAGTAGTCACAACCTCATGCGGGATGCGGTTGTTGTCAAAGATACAGGCATTCCTCGCTCTCCAAGTGTTGTAGACTGAGGCTGCGAGGGCGTAGACACGGGCCCTAGAAAGGCAATCCTCACGCCGAGCATGATCCCGAAGCCAAGAGAGTGCATTCTCTAGTGTCGACACAGATCTTGGAATACGGAAGCGGTCACACACGGGATTCCAGATAGAAGCGGAAAACTCGCATGTGAAGAAGAGGTGGTCGTGCGTCTCCATCCCCTGTCTACATAAACTGCAACTAGGATCCGGCTGTAAGTAATGAAGTCTATCTAGGGTGGGAAGCTTACCAATCGTTGCCAACCACAGCATAAAGGAGTGCTTCGGCGTGCTATGAGCAGCCCATACAACTCTCGCCCAACTCACTACCTCCCTTCGGGGTCGAATGTCTTCATACGCCCTAGACACCCTGAACTTGCCCGCATCACTCCATCCTTCTAACATGTCCTCAACGGCCTCTCCTCCCTCAAAGTTGTTAATCATATCCCTTGCATGAAGTATCGCCTTGATGAGAGGCGAATCCCGGCGATGGGCTGTCCAGTCCAAGGGTTCAGTCCGCACGAGGTATCGGTGATGCACCCATCGCACCCATAAACTGTCCCGCTGGGTAATGATGTGGCACAAGTGCTTCAGCATAAAACACTTGTTCCAAGTGATAACACGTAATCCGTAGTAGTTTTTATGTCATTCTTAGGTCTAGTTTTAGGTAGATTTGTTAGATTTCATTCATTTATCGAGTCTATTCGAGGATTTCATCTACATTTCGTGTTTTGTGTAGGAAATGAAGACATGTCAAGAAACACGAGAGAAATTGGCAATTTAACCCCAAAATGACAAGGTTCAGCTTGTGCAAGACCGTGGATTGAAGAGAACATGCAAACACCGAGCGAAAGGAGCAAAAACAACATTTTAAGTCATGCACGCTCGGGCATTAGAAGGTGCCCGCTCGGGTAATCGATGCCATAACAACCCCGTAGCTTTACACGACTCGGGTGCTCAAAGGAACAAGGTCGGGCATGTGTGCCCGATCGGGTGGCAAAGGAGTGCCCGCTCGGGTTAATGGTCATCAATATGCGCCGTAGGTTTGCACGACTCGGGCTGAAGAAGAACACGCGCGGGCATGAGTGCCCGCTCGGGTGAAAATCGGTGTACACGGTCGGGCACAAGGCCTGCACGAGCGGGTAGACGCTGTGCCCGCTCGGGCCCTTGTATTTCTCAACAAATTCCCAAGATTTCTAACAACCAAAATCAGATCTATTTAAAGGGGATTCAAACCCAATTGAGAGGGGGAGGACTCAAGGACAATTCAGTGCCATTAGAGACACACTTGGAAGGATCGAGAAGGACGGATCTACGGATCCGAAGCATGGAGAATCTATTGAAGACATTGGTCGATGAATAGGGAGCATTCTCTTTCTCTTTCTATGTCGAATTTAGATTTCTTTTGTGTTTCGTTTCCTGAGTTCATGTTCAAGTAGATCTATTGCCATAGGCTAGAGAGTATTGCCAACATGTAGAGAAGTCTTGTGCTTAATGAATGGTGGATCTTAATGCTTTCATACTTGTACGCCACTCGTTATGAATGAATTCGGTATTTTATCATGTTTTCAGATCTTATGGTTGTTCTTAATGCTTTCATTACCTCTACGCCACTTGAATGAATGATGTTAGGAGTCTAATAAACCAACGCCAAGGCATTAGACTTCGGAACTTAGCCATGATTTAGGGTTTAGCCGGTTTAGAATCTACGCCAGGTCAATCGGTTAAATCTAGGGATTAGGATAGCGGTCGTAATGCGTCTATCCATGTAAGATACGCAATGGATACATTGGTATATGCATGCTAGATAGTGGACAAGTCTACGCCAGTCAGTTCCTATAGGAGAGCTTGAATTCCCTGAACTCATGATAGTATCTAAGACCAATTATCTCGTTAGAACTTCGAAACATAGTTGAAAAAAAAAGAAAAAATAAGAACGAGAATTTGAGCTTAATGATATCTCAAGCTTAGGAGAGTTGGTATGGAGATCGTTTGGACGTTGTTTAGGAGTACGGATTAGACTTAAGTCATTGGTAGGATTGCATGGATTCGAAACTTTCGGATTGATAGGAGTCTGAACTTGGTACGCTTAGGCTTGCGTTCATGTGACGCGTTGTTTTGCATGATGGCTAATCCTTTGATGTATTTGTGTTAGTATCCATTGTTGTTTAGCTCTTCTAGTACTCGACTCTAGGTTTGCTCGAGGACGAGCAAAAGGTTAAGTCTGGGGGAGTTTGATAACACGTAATCCGTAGTAGTTTTTATGTCATTCTTAGGTCTAGTTTTAGGTAGATTTGTTAGATTTCATTCATTTATCGAGTCTATTCGAGGATTTCATCTACATTTCGTGTTTTGTGTAGGAAACGAAGACATGTCAAGAAACACGAGAGAAATTGGCAATTTAACCCCAAAATGACAAGGTTCAGCTTGTGCAAGACCGTGGATTGAAGAGAACGTGTAAACACCGAGCGAAAGGAGCGAAAACATCATTTTAGGTCGTGCACGTTCGGGCATTAGAAGTGTGCCCGCTCGGGTAATTGATGCCATGACAACCCCGTAGCTTTACACGACTCGGGTGCTCAAGGAACATGGTCGGGCATGTGTGCCCGATCGGGTGGCAAAGGAGTACCCGCTCGGGTTATTGGTCATCAATATGCGCCGTAGGTTTGCACGACTCGGGCTGAAGAAGGACCCGTTCGGGCATGAGTGCCCGATCGGGTGAAAATGGATGTACACGGTCGGGTACAAGACTTGCACGAGCGGGTAAAGGCTTTGCCCGCTCGGGCCCTTGTATTTCTCAACAAATTCCCAAGATTTCTAACAACCAAATCAGATCTATAAAAGGGGGATTCGAAGGAGATTTGAGAGGGGGGGACTCAAGGACAATTCAGTGCCATTAGAGACACACTTGGAAGGATCGAGAAGGACGGATCTACGGATCCGAAGCATGGAGGATCTATTGAAGACATCGGTTGATGAATAGGGAGCATTCTTATTCTCTTTCTATTTTGAATTTAGATTTCTTTTGTGTTTTGTTTCCTGAGTTCATGTTCAAGTAGATCTATTGCCATAGGTTAGAGAGTATTGCCAACATGTATGAAGTCTTGTGCTTAATGAATGGTGGATCTTAATGCTTTCATACTTGTACGCCACTCGTTATGAATGAATTCGGTATTTTATCATGTTTTTAGATTTCATGGTTGTTCTTAATGCTTCATTACTTGTACGCCACTTGAATGAATGATGTTAGGAGTCTAATAAACCAACGCCAGGGCATTAGGTTTCGGAACTTAGCCATGATTTAGGGTTTAGCCGGTTTTGAATCTACGCCAGGTCAATCGGTTAAATCTAGGGATTAGGATAGCGGTCGTAATGCGTCTATCCATGTAAGATACGCAATGGATACATTGGTATATGCATGCTAGATAGTGGACAAGTCTACGCCAGTCAGTTCCTATAGGAGAGCTTGAATTCCCTGAACTCATGATAGTATCTAAGACCAATTATCTCGTTAGAACTTCGATACATCGTTGTGCAACTCTTGATACCTATGGTGATTTGTCGCCGAGTCATTCCCATCTTAGGTTTAGTTTGCATTTGCATTTGCATTTCATCTACCATTAGATTCATCACGTCTTATTCATTAGTCTAATAGCTTATAAGTCGCATCAATTCCTTGTGTTCGACCCTAGTTGCTACACGATCCGTATTCTTGCGGAAGCGTTAGTCTAGGTAATTTATTACTTGATATAACGCACATCACCAAGCATCAAAATCCAGTAAGCCAATACCCCCTTCTCTCCTAGGGATACATAAATCTACCCACTTCACCCTAGGATGCTTCCAAAGAAACCCACGACATATGGAGATGAGACTATGTAGGACACCCTTTGGGATGGGAATCATGGATAGCCAGAAACCCGCACTCCCCTGTAGTACTGACTAAATGAGTTCCCTTCTACCCGCAAAGGAAATGGTCTTCTTAGCCCAACCGGTGAGGTAGGCACTAATCTTGTCCAACAGGGGCTTGAAGTGTATCGCTCTGAGACCAGCCGGGCCTATGGGTATGCCCAGGTATCTGAAAGGAAACACCCCTTCTCTAAACCCTGAGGCTCTAATCAGCGCTTCTCGCTCTTCAGCAGGCACTGCTGCCAGGAAACTAGATGCTTTGGATCTATCAGCGCTTCTTGCTCTTCAGCAGTAACTGATGCCAGGAAAATAGATGATTTGCCCTCATTCACCTCAAGCCCTGACATTGCTCCAAACCTTTTCAGACACCTATTGAGGATTCCCACCGATCCTGCATCACCACGACAGAACATTACAATGTCGTCAGCAAAGATAAGATGTGATAAGCGTAATGTCGCGCAATGCTGATGAAAGGAAAATGTGTCCCTGTTCGTCTCCCTCCTGATCAGCCGCGAAAGCATCTCCATACAGATGACAAAGAGAAGGGGGGAGAGGGGGTCCCCTTGTCTAAGTCCTCTCTTCCCGGGGAAGAAGCCATGAAGTGTCTTGTTGATCTTGACGGAATAGGTGGGTGATGAAATGCATTCCATGACCCAATTTACGAAGGTTGGAGGAGTCCCTAGCAGGATAAGAGCGAATCTGACAAAATCCCAAGATACAGTGTCGTACGCCTTGGCTAGGTCCACGTTCAGGAAACAGCGCTTTGTGTTCCGCTTGACCTCGTATCTCCGCAGCAACTCCTGTACAAGAAACACGTTATCCGAAAAGAGCCGGCCCTCCACAAAGGCGCTTTGGGCCGGGTCAATCAGTGGACCAAGACACCGCGCTAGGCGCAGTGTCATGATCTTGGTGATGATCTTATATATAACATTACAACACGAGATAGGGCGATAGTGCTCAACTCTGGAAGGCGTCTCAACTTTGGGGATGAGTGAGATGACGGTGTGGTTGAGCTGTCGCAGGAGCTTCCCATTTGCGAAAAATTCCTTGACCGCTGCACACACCTCAGGTCCCGTCGTATCCCACGTCGCCTTGAAGAACTTGGTAGAGTAACCATCTGGGCCAGGTGATTTGTCGTCACCCATCGACCAGAGGGCCCCTTTGATCTCACTTATTGACACAGGGGCTGTGAGGAGGTGGATGTCCGCATCCGAGAATCGGCCACCATAAGCTAGTTCACTTGGGTCCGGGATAGTGATGTTCACCGTAGATCCGAAAAGACCCTCGTAATAGCCTACGAACTCCGCGACCACTTCATCCATGGAGTGAGTCCGAGTTCCATCCTATCTAGTAATGGCTGCAATGTGATTTCGCCGTTCATTCACCTTCATCAAAGCATGGAAATACTTAGTGCATTTATCACTCTTAATAAGGTGGTTAGATTTAGCGAGTTGGCTTAGAAAACTCCCTTCGGCGTCATTAAGCCTCTTTGCCTTTTCCTTGGCTTCCTCCATCCTGAGCTTCGTATCCGGTGAATTTGGATGCAGCCGACATTCCTCCAAAGCCCGAGTAAGGGCGACATTAGCCTCAGCAGCCCGTGTTGAAACGTGGCTGAACTCCTGCTGGTTGAGGGCTTTCAGTGGCGCCTTAAGACCCTGGAGTAGCTTAGATACGCGAAACTGATATGTACCCCTAACATTCACATCCCACCCCTCCTTCACTAACTCCGTGAATCTTGGGTGGCCGGTCCACATGTTGAAAAACTTGAAGTATTTCCTCCCTGAGGCCTGAAACCTGCACAAAGAGACAAGTCCCGCCTTGTGGTCCGAGAGGTGCCACTCGTCGAGGAAGTCAGTATCACAAGTAAACGGAGATCTTGACCATGCATGATTAACCAATACACGATCAAGTCTACTCCAGACAGTGCCATTGGTCCAGGACAACGAGCTCGATATCGAGCACGGTGCGTCGACGAGACCATGGCGACGACAAGCATCAACCATGTCTCTACACTCGTACATCGAGACCGGTGCGCCATTGACCCTTTCCTCAGCGCTCATAACAGAATTGAAATCCCCTAAGACAATCCATGGCATCAAGTGAGAGTGCAGCAAGCTATCTACTTGATCCCAGATTTGTCGCCTATCCACTACACAATGCAGACCGTAAACAAAACAAATGCCAAAATGAATACCGGTAGTTCTACATGAGGCTTTAAAACCTAAGTGTTGTACTGAAGAACTAATGACATCTAGTTCCACGAAACTGCTATCCCAAGTAACTAGAATGCGACCGCGTGAATCGAGCTCAAAGTTGGAGGTAAAATTCCAACCCGGAGCCACGCGTCGCATCACGTTAGTCACATTGACTCCAGCACATTTCGTTTCGTAGATCCCTACAATGCAAGCTTTAGTTTTCCGAATTACCTCCCTTAGGCCACGTTGTTTTAGAGCTTGGCCGAGCCCTTGGATGTTCCAAGAAAGGATCTTCATGCAGACGGCTTGGGTTTGCCCCTTTCTTCGCCATCCTTAGCGCCTTTTCGAGGGGGTTTCGGCTTCGCTGGCCACCTAGTCGCCTTGAGTCCAAGAACCACGGGCGGAGTCCGCTGTTTTATATCCTTGTCTCGTGTCTTCTTTTGCTGCTTCACTTTGGACACGGGCACAACGTGCGTCCACTCCCCTCCCTCATTATCCTTATTCTCAGCCGTGCTTGCATTGTCCAATAGGGTTTGCTCACGACTGCTCACATTATCAGAGTCAGATGCCTCATATTTCCTCACCTCATTCCCGTCATCATCCGATTCCTCGGTGCTTGCTGGGTCCTCAGGGTCATCTCTTACTATCCCATCCACCTGTGGATCGACGAGAGGGTTGGGGGGGTTGAACCCGTCAGCCTCACCCTCACCTGTATCCGCCTTGGTTACCTCTTTAATAGAATCGCTATCAGGTGTGATCTGACTTGATGCGTGGACCGAAGTAGAAGTAGCCTTGGAGGTCTTTTTCTTCGTCTTCTTCTTCTTGGATTTGGATGGGCCTACAGTGCTAGGCTCCACAACCACATCCCCTCCCACCATTATGTTGGTTTTGGGTGATTGACTCTGTCCCTTTATACTTCCTTGGGCCCAGCAGTCGCATTTCCAGTTGCAAGGTTGGGTTCGGGTAGCTGCTGCTTCGTCCTTCCTTGTTTGGATGGGTTCACGGTGTTTTGTTGATTCTCCTTTCCCACTTCTTCCCTTGATATCTTCGGACCTGCACCAACATCTCCAACCATCTGATCGACTCCATCCACTAATCCTTCCTTAGTCCCCCGGGGAGTTTTCTTTGATTTTTGTCCAACCGAGTCTTTCTTCCCTTTGAACGAGCATGTCTCATGCTCATGTCCAAAGGAGCAACACATACTACAGTATTTGGGCTCGTTCTCTATCAAAATGGAACATAGGAGTTCCTCCCCATCATCGAAAACCACAGGGATTTCTCGAACAACAGCCGTAGCAAAGTTGATCTCCACAAGACACCTTGCATACGCTCCCCTTCGTCGCCCCTCAGTTACTGGGTCCGTGAACAAAGGGTTACCTGAGACGCGAGTCGGCCAAGTATATCCGCGGTCCAGTAGTTTCTTGGGAGGCCAAAAAACCGAACCCACAGGGGAACGGTGGCTATGTCTCGACGATTAAACGCAAATTTATCTGGTATGTTCTTGAGCAGCATAGGTCTCCCATGAATAAGATACGGCCCTCCTTTAAGAACTTTGTCTTTGTCTTCTTCCGATTCGAAATGGAAGAAGTACCAGCCCTCCTCAATCCGATATTTAGATTTGACGCCCCATGTTTTCATCATAGTATTGATAAGGAGGTGTCCTGGAGGGTAGCCAACGTATTGACCCAACAGGGCCCACCCCCAGACCGTCTGTACCGGTAAGCCTTCGCTAATCTTGATGGTCGCTCGAGGGGACGTTGGTTTGGTGTACTGAAGTTTACCACCAACTCTCGCGTTCATAAAAATATTTTTAGAACCCGACGCCCAAGCATTTGTTTGCTGGCCTGCCGCCTTTTGTTTCTGACCGTTTGCGCGAACCTCGCCATCCATTCCCGTTGCTTGATGACTGTCCTTTCTATTTGCCACAGCTTTGTTCGTTTCGCTATTATCGTTCCCGTCAACCTTTTCTCCTCGGTCCTTATTTCCCTTCTCGTCCTCTGCAGTCACAGCTCTATTCTTTTCCCCCGCACTCATCGGAAGGGGCGGAAATTCAGCATGGTAATCCACCTCCCCCTCCGAGAGGACGCCACCCTCTAGTGTTGCTACCTCTTCATGTGCTATGTCTAGATCATTCGGGGCCGAATCATCTGTTTCCTTGGTAGCCGTCAAAGGCCCCACTGATGTTTTTGAGTTTCGTGGGGCAGTCTCAACGGCCTTTGCCTTACTCAATATTTTCACTTTCGGCACGCTAGGACCCTCCTGGTTCGTGGGTTGCTTTACTGAACCATCCCGCACGAACTGGCCGTTTGGGCCGTGGGGGGCGCCGGAAGCTCCTTTCTTCCCCATACTCACTAGTACCACTTGTTATACAGACACCAGACAGCATCAATTTCCAGCACCAGCACTGCTCTCAACTTCCAGAATGAAAATCAAACCAGCAATTTCCAGAACGTAAAACGAGTCCAGCAATTTTCAGCACTGCTCTCAATTTCCAGAATGAAACCAAACCAGCAATATATCCTGTACACAGTGAAGAATCTGTCGTTGACTCTAACTCCAGTGCAACACGAAACAGAAACGTGAAGCAATAACCCAGAAAATCCAGCGTTCGGTTTCAGAAATTCAGAACAGAGCATGGAAGCCGATCACTAGAACTGTCGGTAGCAAAGACAGACCAGAATACCGAACCTAGAAACAAACCCAGAACCGAAACAGAGCAGACCTGTAACCTAATCGAACCCAGAAAACGAAAACCAGAGCAGACCTGTACCCTAACCGGAGCTTGAATCAAATTCTAGTTCTGCCCAGAATTCTTGCCACAAATTCAAGCCCGATTCCAGTTCTGTCACAACCCAGATGTCGTCGTCTCTACCTAAGAACCCTTCATGTTGTAAGCACAAAATTCGTACCACTATCTCGAAATTCGTACCATCGCCGCCGCCGGAGGTGCACCCCCACACAGACTCCGACCGCCGCACACCTCTATTACACCTGAGGCGGTAGTCGCCGGCAAGGGGTGGGCACCTGGGAAATCTGCAAACTGAAACGAGGATTCGAAAAATCAGGGTATTTGCGATCGACAAACACTCAGACCATTCTCACTCCGTAACCTAATTCGCCGGTAGATGACCGCCGCCGAGGGATGGGTGATGACCGCCAGGTGTGGAGCCGCCGGAACCCACCGCCGCCGGAAACTAGCCCTATCTCACAACCTCCGTAGCTCTTCTTCCCTAGAGAGAATTCTAGAGAGAGAAAATTACTGACTGAGAGCTCTTTCTTGCCACTAAACTATATTTGTTTAAATGGAAGTGGGTTCTAGACAATCAATATTTATTTGTATATTTATTTTAAATGTGATTTATTTAAAATAAATAATCAATAGTATATTAATTTTTTATATAATTTACACCATTTTATAATATATTATTTGTGAGACCGTAAAGATAATGAGTCGGTGTGTATATATATATTAAATATTGATTGTAGGTTAACTTTCATTATTTTATTATTATTAATTCTATAAATATAGATTCATGTTTGTAAAGACCCATTCAATTTTCAAGTACAATTTTTCATTCTCTCTCCTCTCTTGCAACCAATACGAGTGTCTCTTTCTTCCCTCTCTCTCACCGTTCTTCTCACCTTCTCTCTCCATCCACTCTCTCTTCTCGCTTCTTTCTCTTCCTTTATTATAAAGGTAATTTGTATATATATTTATAAAATTAATTATTATATATTATATTATATATTTATATATACATATATATTATTTGTATATATATCGTACCTTCTATATATTATACTTAAGTTATTATTAAGTATATAATAATTATATTATATTATAATTATATTTATATTATTATACATATAATATATATGTTTTATATTTTAATATATTTAGATATATATGTCAATTAATAGTTAATTTTTAACACGTTATCAGTACGAGTGTTCTAATTACTTAAGAAAAAATATTATACGTAATATGTATTATTTTTAATTTTAATTTTTTACGATCTCGATTTCCAATCGATTTTGGATTCAATTTGGATTCAATTTTCAAGTAAAAAAATTATATATAGACCACGTGGAATATATATCCTGGTCATAATATATATTATGTTATATGATTCTGCGGGCTCAGCCACCAATCAATAATATTAATAGTTTATCAATATTTATCTATTATTTATTCTTGTTATAAGGATGGCTATGCCACTATTTTACGTCATATTTATTTTGTTAATTATTATATTTATGTGGAGGATGAAAAAAATTCACCCCATAATTTATTTAAATTATGTTTTTCATTATTTAATTGTTAATTGGTTAAATAAATCTAAAAATAAATTATCTATAAATATAAACGGACCTAACACATGAATTGTTATATAATAATTTATTTAATTTTGTTTTCAATGTCATAACTTATATTTTTTTTATTTTTTCTCTTCAATGATAACAGATCTTCATGTCGAACTTGGTGAACCTCAAAATCACAGCACTAGATGCCTCTGGAAAAAACTATATGACATGGGCATTTGATGCTAAAATGCATCTAAAAGGCAAAAAGCTTATTACCACAATCGATAAAGATAATAATTCCTCAGAAGAGGAAAAGACAAAAGCCATGATATTTTTACGTCATCATATTGCCGACAGATTAAAAAATGAGTATCCAACAAAAGAAGATCCCGCAGATTTGTGGGAATATCTTAAAGATCGATTTGATCACCAAAAATATGTGATACTCCCAAAGGCAAAGAATGATTGGTTGAATCTAAGATTTCTGGATTATAAATCCATCGATGAATATCATTCTGCAATGTTTGAAATAATCTCCAGGAATTATGTGGAGAAAAGATAAGTGATTATGATAAGCTGGAAAAAATATTATCGACGTTCCATGTTGATAATGTAATCTTACAACAACAATATCGCGCGAAGGATTTTAAGACCTATCGCGAATTGTTATAGCTTCTCCTCGTTGCAGAACAACAAAACGAGCTATTAATGAAAAATCATCATGCTCGTCCCTCTAGTTCTACACCATTTTATGAAACAAATGCGAACTCATCAAATTATAGCCACTGGCATGGCCAAAGAGAATGAGATTTCGACATGGATTTCTTTGTTATCATTATCTCTTTTTAAGACTTAGCTTGTTATTTTTGAATGTATTTTTCCTTTCATTTTTTAGTTTTTAAAAGTTTTATTAGATTATCTTTTGTTGTAATATTTTGTTACATTGTTATATATTATATGCAAAGTTTGCTTCATATTTTTCAGGTTCATCTATAACTTTATCGGATCAAAGTAATACAAAATATGTCACGATCAAACATTAATGATGGAGACATAATGTCTAGCCGATTGTGCTATGACACATACAATATTGAAAGATAGAAAATATTTCTCCAAGTTGAGAATACATAAATCCAATGTCAATACAATATCTGGAAATGCAAAAATAATTAAGGGATGTGGAAAAGCAAATTTTATAATGTTCGGAGGGACAAAATTTATCATACAAGATGCATTATTCTCTCCACAATCCCAAAGAAACTTATTAAGTTTCAAAGATATTCGCCAAAATGGCTATCATGTTGAGAC
>CM071865.1:11933431-11957842 GCA_036759665.1 Gynandropsis gynandra | reverse complement strand
GAAGCATATGCCATATTCAACCCAAGATATGAAGACATGTTTAAGGTTTGGCATGATCGATTGGGTCACCCTAGTTCAATAATGATGCGAAAAATTATTCAAAATTCCAATGGTCATCCATAAAAACATGAGAAGATATTTCAATCTCATGAAATCATATGCAGTGTTTGTTCTCAAGGAAAATTAATAATAAGACCATCATCTGTCAAAGTTGGACATGAATCACCATCGTTTTTAGAAAGATTACATGGGGATATATGTGGACCTATACATCCACCAAGCGGACCATTTCGATAGTTTATGGTATTGATCGATGCTTCTAGCAGATGGTCACACGTTTGCTTATTATCAATCCGCAATGTTGCATTTGAGAGATTTATTGCTCAAATAACAAAATTACGAGCTCAATTCCCCGATCATCCTATTAAGAAGGTGAGGCTTGATAACGCTGGTGAATTCACTTCTCAAGCTTTCAATGACTATTGTGCATCGATTGGTATTGAGATTGAACATCCCGTACCACATGTTCATACATAAAATATGGTATGGCAGAGTCATTGATTAAACGTCTCCAATTTATTGCTCGACCATTGCTAATGAAAACGAAACTTCCAGTTTCAGCTTGGGGGTATGCCATTTTACATGCTGCTGCACTATTCAAATAAGGCCAAGTGCTTATCATAAATATTCTCCATTGCAATTATCAAATGGTCAAGAACCAAATATATCTCATCTTCGAGTATTTGGTTGTGCTGTATATGTTCCAATTGCTCCACCGCAACGAACAAAATGGGCCCACAACGCAGATTGAGAATTTATGTTGGATATAATTCACCATCTATCATTAGATATCTTGAACCAGAAACGGGTGATGTATTCACAGCTCGTTTTGCTGATTGTCATTTTAATGAGAACGAATTCCCACCATAAGCTGGAAAACACAAGCCTCACGAGAGTTAACATGGAAAACACAATCATTGTCATATCTTGATCCTCCTACAAAACTGTGTAATATGGAAGTACAAAAGATAATACATTTGCAAAATATTGCGAATAGACTTCCAGATGGATTCAATGATATAACTCGGGTTACAAAATCATATATACCAGCTATAAATGCTCCTGCTCGTATAGAAATAACAAAAGGGCACACGGGTGAAAGAATTTCAAATGAGTCTACAATTCGCTTAAAGCGCGGACGACCACTTGGTTCTAAAGATAAAAATCCTCGAAAGAGAAAGAAGTTTGATAATAATGATGATTCTCAAATAATAGAGAACATTCAAAAAGAAACAAATGATGAAGATGATCTTCAAAATGAAAATCATGGAAATAATCATGAACATACAGAGAACAATGAAATTTCCATCAATTATATCTATAATGAAAAGATAGATATGTACCTTATGGATGTGGTTGCGACATATCTATATGGATCTTTGGATAATGATATATACATGAAAATACCTGAAGGATTAAGAATGCCGAAAACATCAAACTCAAAACCTAAAGAAATGTGTGCAATCAAATTGAAACGATCTTTATATGGATTGAAACAATCTGGACATATGTGGTATAATCGTCTAAGTGAATATCTATTAAAAAGGGGATTTCAGAATAACCCTATTTGTCCTTGTATTTTTATTCAGAAAACAACAAGTGGATTTGTGATTATAGCTGTTTAAGTTGATGATCTGAATATAATTGGGATCTCAAAAGAGATTGAAAATGCTCGGAATTATCTTAAAAAGGAATTTGAAATGAAAGACCTTGGACAAACAAAGTTTTGTCTTAGTTTACAGATAGAGCATCTAAAGACTGGTATATTCGTACATCAATCGAATTATACAAAGAGAGTATTAAAACACTTTAACATGGATAAAGCAAATCCATTAAGCACTCCAATGGTATGTAGATCTTTAAATGTTGAAAAAGATCAATTTCGTCCTTGTGAAGAAAATGAAGATATACTTGGACCATAAGTACCATATATGAGTGCAATAGGGGCTCTCTTGTATCTAGCAAATTGCACTCGTCCTGATATAGCATTTGCTACTAATCTCTTGTCACGATATAGCTCATCCCTTACACGTCGTCATTGGACAGGGATTAAACATATCTTTCGATATTTACAAGGGACAATTGATTTAGGATTATTGTATCCTAGAGATTTCAAACGTGAGTTGATCGGTTTTGGAGATGCAGGTTACTTATCAGATCCTCATAAAGCTAGATCACAAAGGCCAGCGATATCATAGCGTTCACAGAAACAAACACTAGTTGCAACATCTTCAAATCATGCTGAAGTCATAGCACTTCATGAAGCGAGTAGAGAATGTGTGTGGCTCAGAGCTTTAACTCGACACATACAAGAGACATGCAGATTATCAACTAATATCAACCCAACAATGCTATATGAAGATAATGCCGTTTGCGTTGCTCAAACAAAGGAAGGATATATCAAAAGTGACAGAACAAAGCATATACCTCCAAAATTTTTCACGTATACACAAGAGCTCGAGAAGAAGAAAGAAGTTGATGTTCAATACATCCGATCATACGAAAATGTAGCCGATTTATTCACAAAAGCGCTCCCTACTTCAACATTGAGAAAACACATTCAAAATATCGGGATGTGTCACCTCCGAAGCTTATGATTAAACAAAGAGTTGACAAATCGATGAGGAGTTTTTATGGCTGTACTCTTTTTCCCTCATCATGGTTTTTATCCCAAAGGGTTTTTTCCATGATAAAGTTTTTAACGAGACAGTTAATAGACATTCAAAGAGGAGTGTTAAATGTTGAATGTCGGTTAACTCTCATTATTTTATTATTATTAGTTGTCTATAAATATAGACTCATACTTGTAAAGACTCATTCAATTCTCAGAACAATTTTTCATTCTCTCTTTCTGATTCTCCCTCCTCTTTCCCAACCAACACGGCTGTCTCTTTCCTCCCCCTTTCTCACCGTTCTTCTCACCTTCTCTCTCCACTCACTCTCTCTTCTCTCACTTCTCTCTCCTCCTTTATTTATATAAGATAATTTGTATATATATATTATACTATAAAGTTATTATATATTATATATTTATATACACATATATTACTTGTATATATATATCGTACCTTTTATATATTATACTTAAGTTATTATTAAGTATATAATAATTATATTATATACTTGTATATATATATCGTACCTTTTATATATTATACTTAAGTTATTATAATAATTATAATAATTATATTATATTATAATTATATTTATATTATTATACATATAATATATATGTTTTATATTTTAATATATATATAGATATATATATCAATTAATAATTAATTTTTAACAATATGTGATTTATTATGTTAGGGTTTAGTAAGTAAAGAAAAAAATACCAACACGCGGTGCAGAAGGAAAAAGAAGAAAAAAAAGAGAATAGAAGAAAGAAAGAAGAATGAGAAGAAGAGAGGAGAAAAGAGAAGAAGGAAAAGAGGGAGATAAGAGAAATTGGAGAAACATATCCAATTTTTCATCACGTTTTTTGTAGGTGGATTCTAATCGAGATTGTGGTAAATTTCTAAATAATTTGTTGTGATTGTTCCCTTAATTCGAAGATTTATATTATGGAAATTTATGAATTGAATGGATTTGTAATAGGGAAATTTATGAATTGAATGGAAATTTATGAATTGAATGGATTTATCAAGAATCGTCAAGTCGTCGGAGAAGCTAAGGTGATGATTTTCTCCACCCTAATTTCAGATTTGTGGTTGATTTATGGAAGAGATTATACTTTTAAAACGAGACATGATCACAATAGGATTTATAGGATCATAATGGGAAACGTGTGACGTTACAAGTGAATTGGATTAAACCCTAGATTTATCGTATGAGAACTGATGACAAATATATGAGTTGTATAAGTGACTAGAGATTATCTAGAGAATTGACGTGCGACCAAGTTTTAGGATCGGAGAATATCAATATTTTGGTTCGGTGTTAAACCCGAGTGAATATCTTGTTCGTGTGCTCGATCAAGTGAATTCACACCCGAACCTTCAGAAGAAGGCATGTGCGAGCGTGTCGCTGAGAGTTGGATCTGGGCCGACGTCATACCGTGCTGGGATTGTGGTAACCTTTCGAGTGACGAAACATCGAGTTAGTCAGATCAGTGGATCTACCGGCGTCATAACGTGTTGGGGTTGTGGTAACCTTTTGAGCGACGGAGTGTCGAGTTAGTCAGATCAATGATCTGCCACCGTTGTACCCTGTTGGGGTTGTGGTAACCTTTCGAGTGACGGAGCGATGTATTGTACTGATGGCTGGGGTACGTTGTGACTTTGCGAGATCTTCAGTGTGTTGGGGTCCTTCGGACTTTGCGAGCGTATGCCCGAGCTAGAGTCGTCTGGACTCTATGTGTTATGATCCAGTGTGGTACTAGTCTTAGACTTTGGATACTCAGTCGGGTTGGGCAGAGTTTTTTGTATATCTTTATTTTAGACTTTGAATATATCATTGTTTATGTTATTCAGTTTAGAGTGGGAGAATATGTGGCACAGAGTACGTACACGTATTGATCTTAGTGAGTGCGTTTTTCATACTCACCCTATTTGTGGGCAATCATGGATGGACAAGATATGGCAAGGAAAAGAGCAACGAGGTTGAGCAGCAACATGAAAGCTCACAGGAAACTGATGGGAGAGGCGTGCACGAGGTCTCGATGAGTTTGATTTTGCATTTCGTATTATTTTATTCATTTACTGTGACTATGATCTTTATGTATTTGTTTTTCTATTTGGTCCGGACCACTTTATTCTGGAATAAATCATTTATTTTGTTTTATAAATGCGTTTGAGCGATGACACGTGTAGCCACCTCTTGGAGGTGATGGTGGACACTCCCAGTCCCGAGATAGTTCTAGGATGGAGGTGTTACATTATTGTAAAGTGATTCAATAACAGAGAAATCCGAAAAAAATATAAACTTTCAAGAAATCTTTAAAAAATATCGTATACTTATTAAACCAAATTGTTTTAAATCTTTTGAAGTCCAAAAATATAAATAATAAAATTAAAATAAACAATATAGATGGAGTAAATTAAGTTCTATTGTTTTATTGTATTACGTAGTGATAACTTCTTTCATCGATATCTGTATTTAACAAAAACAAATGGTTAAAAGAAGATTAAAATTAAGTTAATACACTCTATAAATTTAATTGCTCTAAAATCTTTTGACGATCTTTAGTTTTTTTATAAATGTAGATCTTTGTAACCGATTAGGTATAAAGTATCAAAACATCTGGATATTAAACAAAAACATATTATTGATATGTATCTGTAAAGCTCTTGAAATACATCATGGTTTTCAATTAACTTCTAATCATGTAGTCTAATCTCATATGGACTAAGCAAATAAAACAATTCAATCAATTATGAAGCTTCTAACCATGTTGCAGAGAACGTTTAGGGGCTTACAATATCAGTCATTTAGATAAGGAGAGATATGTTGCGTATGATACAAAACTAAAGTAGTGATAGGGAATTAAGAAGCTTAGAGGGACGAATCACGATAGAGGTGATATTAGCCCTCATTCTACAGGTTTATATGAAAATCCCTCATAGATATACAATATAAAGAATACTAAAGAGAACTCAATTTTGGTTCAAATAAGCATCGAAACAAAAAAGGATGATAGATATGGATAACCCATAAATAAATGGCAACACCAACCTTTTCGGTGAGGCTTTTTTATCAACTTTGTAACTCCAGTCAATTCCTTTGATTGCAGTCTTCTCAAGAGGATCACTGACCTATATGCAAACAGAACGAAGTAGACACATGAATTTTGTAAGTGCTTATTCATATTAACAAATATTTTCAACAAAATCTCTAAGAATGTAAAACAAAGTTTAACAAAGAGATCACTTACAGGAGAAGCCAAATACGAAATTGAAATTGCTATAACATCTTTTCATGAGCTCAAACGGTTCGACTTTAACCTTCAGAGATTCGAATTTTGGAAACCTTGAGAGAAGATCTAAAAAAGGTTACCAAATAAGAGTGACAATTCAATAGGAAAATGTGCAATCTAAACCTTGAATCCAAATACTATCGCATCGATCTTCCTTCATCTCTCTGTCGTTTGAAAACACAAACCAAACAACCATCATCGAACAAAGGACAGAGATTCCACCACCATACATTGTCCAAATTCATGGCTAATCAACATTACATAAATGCACCCACAAAATTATAGGACCATTATGCAAGTCAGTCAGCACAAATATTAGGAAGTAATATAAATCCTACATATTGAAACCATACCATATAGAAAGGACACAAACAGTTAAAATAGTAGAACATTTATCTTCATCATCAAGTTTGCTGTAATTTTCTGTGTATGGGTCAAAGGAATAGAACTACGACACCTTTTTCTTTGACTTATTTTATGGATCTTTCCCAATCCACGGTCATGAGATAGAGTTTTTCCACTTCTTCCAATGATCTAACCGATAATTCAAAAAATCACATTCTCAACCTCAAGAACTCACTTGGGAGTCACCGCCTGCAAAATCCTTGTGTTTTTCGCAAACCAAAATTGAGAGGAATATACCTTGTAATTTAAGGCGTATGAGGCGAGTAACACGTCATGTTATCGTGGATGAAAAAAATGAGACAACTGGAGACTTCAGGTCGGATATTGGGACTTCGATGATGGAAGAAGACAAAGTAAGTGAGGAGATAGGTTATTAAGAAGATGGAGAAGAAGAATCAAATACGGGGATGGGAAATTTTTCGGCTGTGGACGCTTTTGAAGTTGGTGCCTGAACAAAACAGAAAACTGTTCGTTGAGAGTTACTACATATTGGAAGACATGAGGAAGTGGAGATATGGGTAAGTGGAAGAATAGGGTATATGGAGAGGTAGAAGACATGGTAAGTGAGAGAAATGGTATTATTTATTATTTTTTGAATTATGTTTAGTTTTTTAATTAATTAAAAAAAGTTTAAGTTGGTCCGTGGGGAGTTATGACATATTGGAAGACATGAGAAGTGGAGATATGGGTAAATGGAAGATATAAAGTAATGGAGAAATGGAAAGGTAGAAGACATGGTAAGTGAGAGAAAGTATTATTAATTATTTTGGAATTGTGATTAAGTAATGGAGAAATGGAAAGGTAGAAGACATGGTAAGTGAGAGAAAGTATTATTAATTATTTTGGAATTGTGATTAATTTTTACTTAATTACAGAAATAAAAATTGATGTCAAGAGTTTAGGAGCCTTCCTCTTGGGGAACTTCAAAAATATCCTCGTAGGACTAAAGTGCTTCAAAAATACCATCTCCTGAAAAAAATTCTAACTTCAAATCTACCCTTAAAAATTGATAATTCCATATTACCCATATCCTTTAATTAGTCAACAATTTTTGTCTTTCCTCTAGAGCACCTCGATTTCTCTATCTCCTATGGCGCGAAAATTACTGTTCTCCCACACCACAAAAGATTCGGCGAGAGTAGCTTGAAATCAGCATCAGATTCGCTGCCAATAGGTTGAAATCATTTGTTGTCAACAATGAAGCTTGCAATTAAGCACGTTCCGCAGAAAAACCAGGTATGTATAATGAGTTTTTCGTGTTTCTCTTGTGTTTTTCTTGTTTCTTTTGTGAGTATTGTTATAGATTCGATTCTCCCTTTATGAAAACGAGTCTTTTATTGATGTAGTCGCACGGTTTCACTAGGTCAATATAAGACTTGTTTATTGAAAACTAGTCTAAATGAGTCATATTTATTGAAATGTCAAATGATCGCAATGAGTGACTTGGTCACAGAATCGCATGGTCGCACTGGGTCATAGAGTCGCAAGGTCGCACTGTTGCATTGGGTCATAGAGTCGCACGGTCGCACTGGGTCACTGAGTCTCATCGAGTGGTCAAAGGGCTAAAAGGTCAAAGGGTTACCTGTAAGAACATGAGAAGCACGAAAGCAAGTAAAACGGATACGGAATCATACGTAAAACGTCACATATGTATCAAAAACGTCTCCTAAATCGTGCAAGAAATACGTATGAAAACGAGATGATCAGGTTGCAGGGTCCAAGGGTCGCATGGGTACAAGAGTCATAGAGGTAAAGGGGTCGCAAAGGGGTCAAAGGGTTGCAAGGGTCGAATAGGTACAGGGGTTGCAAAGGCACAAGGGTCGTAGAGGTACAAAGGTCGCAAAGGGGTACAAGGGTTGCAAAGGTATGCAGAGGGGTCAAAGGGTCGTATACGTACAAGGATCGCAGAGGTCCAAGGGTCGCAGAGGGGTAAAGGGTCGCAGGGGTACAAGGGTCGAAGAGGTACAAGGGTCGCAGAGGTACAAGGGTCGCATGGTGGCACCGGGTCATAGAGTCTCATCGAGTCGCACGGTCGCAGTGGGTCACAGAATTTACCCTCTTTTTATGTTTTTGTTACAAGTGTAATGGATTCGGTGGATGAGAAAATTACAAATGATTTATTTTTTTTATGATGGTAAATGGGAAAACCCCAAATGGAGAATCTGAATGGGTTGGTAGAGTTTAGGAAAACTAGAAAGTATTTTTCTATTGTCCTCCGGTTAGTCTGACATACCAGCAACTGATTGATGAGTTATGCGTAGAGATGATGGTGGGAAATAATACAACAAAGTTAAAGTTAACTTATTTGCCCAATATTTGTGAAATAGGAAACCGATATATATAATGAATGACAAGCATCTTATTTATTATCTGTTCAACCGCATAAGAGGAATTCGACCACTACTGTATAGGGAGATAGAATCGACAAGTGTGAAGTGTGAAATCGAAATTGTGAGGGAAATTGAGCCTCTAATTCCTGCTTTTGGAAGCATTGCTAAAGAAGGTGAGGATAGAGGTGTTGTAGATTATGGTGACTGTGTTATTGTAGGTCCAAATAACAAAAGTAGAGTTGGGAGTAATCCGACGGAAACAATAAATATTTTGGATTCAGATAATTCTGATAGTGAACATACAAGTCTTATATTGACCCAGAAGATGGTCGGTGTGCCATGAATGAGATAGTTGATGAAGTTGTTTGTGGCAATAATAAAGTGTATTCAGATGTGCTAACAGAGCATAAATATGGTGATGGTGAGAACAACTTGAAAATGATAGTTCACGAGAAGGCAAACAACGAAAATAATATCTTCGAGTTCGAAAATGGATTGCATCTTAAAATTGGGCAAGATTTTGATAGCAAGAAGGATGTACATGCATTTGTAAAGAAGGGTTCAATTGAAGTTTGTTTTAGATATACAACATTGATATCTGATTCGAAGCTGTGGGAAGTACGATACAAGTTTGCTAGGCATGCTTGTAAATGGAAATGATGCGTGGTATTTTTTCTTTTCTTTTTCTTTTTCTTCTTTTTATTTTCTTTTTATGACTTTTTTCTTTTTTTTGCTTTTGTTTTCTTTTTATTTTTATTTTCCATTTTTTTTCCACACCATCCCATTCATAACTGTTCACCTGTATCTAAATGGACCGAAGCTACAAAGGGTACAATGCAATTGGTTAAGGATTATTTGAATGAGGAATATGCTGGGATTTATGAAAGACCTCTAGTAAAAGAATTGATGGCTCGTGTAAAAGCAAAGTACGGTGCCAATGTATCGTATTTGATGGCATTAAAAGGGAAATGCGGTGCTCAAAAGGAGATTCGTGGTGATGACTTTGAACATTATAGAAGGCTTCTAGGGTGGTTGCACATGTTTACAGAAAGAAATCCCGGATCTATCGTAAATCTTCAGTTCGAGAGTGATGAGAAAAGCTTCAAATACCTTTTTATGACTGTCGTAGCGACTATAAGAGGATGAAAATACATGTATAAAGTGGTTGTTGTAGATGCAACATTTCTGACAGTACAAGGGAGCATTGATTTTGTCGACCGCGCAAGATGGTGAACATCACCAATATCCTATTGCATGGGAAATAGTCGATAGAGAGAAGGACGAATCATGGACGTGGTTTATGTCAAGGTTGAAAGAGGTGATACCGGATGGACATGATGTCATTGTGATATCTGATCGCCATAAAAGCTTGATCAAAGCAGTCAAACAAGTGTATAAACAAGTTGATCATGGTTTTTGTGTGCATCATATATCGCAAAAAATAAAGAGCTACATCAATAAAGGTCATGGTAGAAAGACTTCAAAGGGTGATACTTGGCAGAAATGTTCTTCAAAACTGCAACAACATACATAGTGAACGAATTTGAAGTGCTATTGAATGATTTGAAGGCCAGGTACAAAAATGACTTTTGTGACTTTTGTGACTGTTGTGACCTCTGCGACCCTTGTACCCCTTTGCGACCCTTGCACCTCTTCCACCCTTGTATCCCTATGTGACCCTTGCACCTCTGCGAACCTTGTAACCCTCTGTGACCCTTATACCTCTGCGACCTTTGTACTGTTGCGACCCTTGTACCTCTGTGACCCTTGTGCCTCTACGACCCTTGTGCCTCTGCGACCGTTGTGCCTCTGTGACCCTTGTGCCTCTACGACCCTTGTACCTCTGCGACCTTGTACCCCTCTGCGACCTTTGTACCCCTCTGCAACCCATGTACCTCTGCGACCATTGTACCCCTGCAACCTTTGTACCTCTGTGACCCTTGTACTCCTTTGTGACCCGTTACCCCTGTGACCCTTGTACCCCTCAGTGACCCCCTTACCTCTGTGACCCTTGTACCCCTGTGACCCTTATACCTTTGCCACCCTTGTGACTGTTGTGACCTTTGTGGCCATTTTCCACTTTTGTGACCTTTGCGTAGGTATCCTAATGTTGCAAAGTATTTAGAGGAAGAGGAACTTGATCCCGTTAAGTGGGCAAGATGCAAATTTAAAGGGGAAAGGTACAACTTATTAACCATTAATGGCGCCGAGCCAATAAATTCAACGTTGAAGAAGTAAAAAAAGTTTACGATCCTAGGGCTTTTAGATATTTGTTTGAGGAAGACAGTGGAATGGTTCAATAGGTATAGGTTGGAAGCAGCTACTGGTGATGATTCTCAAAAGTTAACACCTTACGTTGAGAAAATGTTACATGAACGCGGCATCCAAGTATGATGTTATTGAATTGAACAGTCTGAGTGATGAGTATGAGGTGATAAATGATATGGGTAGAATATTTGTAGTGAGTCTTAAAAAAAGAACGTGCGACTGCAAAATGTGTGATGTAGATAAGTATCCATGCAGTCACGCATTTGCAGCAGCACATAAGGTTGGTAAAGGTCACAAGATACTAGAGCTATGTTCAACATACTACCTTCGGGAGACATGGCGTTTGGCTTACCGAGAAACTGTGTATTCGGTTCCTGATTGTGGTGATTGGGACATTCTTGCTCAATATACTGAAGTTACGGTTTTACCTTCTATACTGGCTGAGAAAAGGCAAAGCGGGAGGCCTAAAGAGAATCATTATCCTGGACCTGGTGAGGCTCGGAGAAATACCCCATCTTCGTCGATACACACAAGTACTTACAACGTGGATGAAGGACATTTTGCGGTATCTGCATTACATAAGGTCTTGCTAATCAGCGAACTCAAAGATTGTGTTGTATCCGTGATACCTAAGGTCACGGTTAGAGGTCAACTTGGAGAAGGCGTTGAGTCACACACGACTCTCTTTACGGGGGAGGGCTCCGATGTGTCTCTAAAGTCAGCAAATTTGACCTTTGAGACCTTATGTAACCTTTTTTTCCTTTTTCTTCAACCTTTTTTCTTTCCTTTTTTTGTAACCTTGTAACCTTTGAGACCTTATGTGATCTTTGTCAATCATTATAAAAAAATTCATTTTAAACGTTAAAAATGCGTGAAATCCATATTTAAACGTATAATCATAATTACGTGAAATCCATAATGCGACCCTCAATTGGATTAAATTATAATCAAGTTTAAACAGGAATTTATCTGAATCATGTGACCCAATATGACCCCTTATGCGACCCTCAATCGGATTAAATTAGAATCAAGTTTAAACGGGAACCCATTCGACTCATGCGATCCAATTTAACCCCGTGTGACCCTCAATTGGATTAAATTAGAATCAAGTTTAAACGGGAACCCATCCGACTCATCGACCCAATATGACCCCTTGTGCGACCCTCAATAGGATTAAATTAAAATCAAGTTTAAATGGGAACCCATCCAACTCATGTGACCCAATTTGACCCCTTGTGCGACCCTCAATTAGATTAAATTAGAATCAAGTTTAAACGGAAACCCATATGACTCATGCGACCCAATACGACCCCTTGTGCGACCCCAATAGGATTAAATTAGAATCAAGGTTAAACGAGAACCCATTCGACTCATGCAACCCAATATGACCCCTTGTGCGACTCAACCGATCCATGCGACCACATATGACCCATGTGCAAATCATGCAACCCATGCGACATGTCGGTTTGCTGTCTGACTTCTGTCTTCTGATCCATGTGACCCTTCCGACCCATGTGACTTGTCGTTTTGCAGTCAAACTCCTATCTTTTGACCCATGTGACTTGTCGTTTTGCTGTCAGACTCCTGTCTTCCGACCATGTGACCCTTCCCGACCAATGTGACCCTTTCGACCCATGTATATAAGTTAATGTCTATGTCTCTTCTTTTAGTATGCGTATCTAACCCCAATTTCTATGACCATTGTGACCTGTGTGACACATGTGACCTGGTCGACGCAGGGCATAGTGTTGTCTATGTGTTACTCAAGGTCTTGATAATCGACGGACTCGGTCTCTATACAATCATTGACGAGTTGCGGGGGTGACCTAGGTGACGGTGTTGGGTCGCTCTTGAAATGTGACTGAAAAACAGAGTACATGGTAGGATATAACTGTACACTACAATACCAACAAGAAAAAGGCAGAAGACGAAGTATATGGCATGAGAAAACTCTCGGCTAATGACCTATCTGATAGGTGGAAATAGAATGCGACCATTGCGACCCATGCAACCATCAATTGGCATTAATTAGTTTGACTTTGTAAATGTATTCTTTTGATTGGTTTTGACGTTTTATCATTATAAACCCGAAATTCGTCGAGTTCGCATCTATTGATCAATATATGCGACCAAACGACCCATGCGACCCTCAATTGGCGTTAATTAGTTTGACTTTGTAAATGTATTATTTTGATTGTTTTTTGTTATTTTATCATTGTTAACCCGTAAATTCCTCGAGTTCGCATCTATTGATTCATATATGCGACCCATGCCATTATCAATATTCCATTATCAATATATTTGAGTTGTATATGTCTAATTTAGAATTAATATAGACAATAATAGAAATAATATCGACATTTGAACAAAATGTTAAATGTATTTTTTAAAATTTTCTCAAACTCATCCGACGAGTTCTTAAAACACTATTATCATTTTTGAAACAAGGTATTGGTTATACACAACTCAACTAGGGACACATGGGTCATAATCTGTTTTATTTATTGATTGATGTTGTAAATGTATTGTTTTGATTAGTTTTGTCCGAGTTCGTATCTATTGATCAATATATGCGACCAAGCGACCCATGCGACCCTCAGTTGGCATTAGTTAGTTTGACGTTGTAAATGTATTGTTTTGAATGGTTTTTGTCATTTTATCATTATAAACCCATAAATTCGTCCAGTTCACATCTATTGATCAATATATGCGACCATGCGACCCTCAATTGGCATTAATTAGTTTGATGCTGTAAATGTATTGTTTTGATTGGTTTTTGACATTTTATCATTGTTAACCCGTAAATTCGTCGAGTCCGCATATATGCGACCCATTCTATTGATTCATATATGCGACCCATGCGACCCGTGTCACCCTCAATTTTGATTGGTTTTTGACATTTTATCATTTTCACCAAAAATCCCATCGAACTTTTCACCAAAATTTGAAAAAACATAATTGTGTGATCATGTCTTTTCGAATTCCATCTGACAGCGATTCGATATTCGGATCATGTCTTTTCAAATTGTAGCCGTTTTTCTTTTTTCAAATAACGACACACACTCTCTCTAACAAGAGTCACAGAGGGACAAGGGTCGCAGGGGTCCAAGGGTCGTAAAGGGACAAGGGTCACAGAGGGACAAGGGTCACAAGGGTCCAAGGGTCGCAAAGGGATAAGGGTCGCAGGGGTCCAAGGGTCGTAGAGGAACAAGGGTCGCAGAGGGACAAGGATCGCAGGGGACAAAGGGTCGCAGGGGTCCAAGGTCGCAAGGGACAAAGGGTCGCAGGGGTCCAAGGATTGTAGAGGTCCAAGGGTCGGAGGGGGACAAGGGTCGTAGGGTCCAAGGGTCGTTTGTACATAACTTGATCAATAATTTTTATTTTTTGACTATAGAAGATGTAACTTTGGTACATTGTTATTTTTCTAAAAAGTTATTCATATTATTTGTATATAACTTTTATTTTTGGGAATGAAAAATGTAATTTGGTACATTGTTTTTTTTAGAAAATTTATTCATATTATTTGGAAATAATTTTATTTTTTTAATATAAAAGCGTAAAGGATCGCAGGGGTCCAAGGGTCGTAGAGGTTCAAGGGTCGCAGAGGGATAAAGGTCGCAGAGGTATAAGGGTCGCAGAGGGACAAGGGTCACAAGGGACAAAGGGTCGCAGAGGTACAAGGGTCGCGACCCTTTGTCCCCTACGACCCTTTTACCCATACTTCTCAATCACCGGATCGATATGCGTTTCCTTCATTCTACTCTGGCAGTCGTATACCGTGATGCATCGGGTCACGAAATCCGCTTTGATCGCTACCCAATGACATCCTATAAATCGAATTTGGAGCGATGGAACGTTTAGAACTGAGACAAAGCCTTCGAAATAACTCATTGGTGTGTTCGTACTTTTGAATGGATATTTGCCATTCAAAAAATTACTAAGATTTTTCGGCAAAGTGTCCATATCCTCGTACGTCCATAGCGTGAGCGTCTACATGAAAACAACAGGATAAACGTAAAGTTTCTTAAATATCATGGGGAATTTCTTCATGCAATAATACAACACCAACAACGCATCATCTACTTGCTGCAAAAGAAACACACATGAATACATATGACACAAAATGATCTCTGTGACTTCGGGTTTAAAAAAACTGACCTCATCTTCAAGCCATACGTTGAGCTTTAATATGGTCTCCCAAAACTCTGGCCCTCGGGGAATATCTTGATCATATTTTCACCAACTCTCATGTCAAGGTGTCGTCAGGAACATATATAGAGCAGTTAACTTTTCACCGTCGGCATCAATGAACGAAGGTTCTCGGTTTATCCCGCCCTTTGCTAATCCATTGGGCTTCCGCACTAANCCTTTTCGGGTTCTTGAACCACCTTCTTTACGGGTTCTTGAACTACATTTTCAGCGAGTTCTCCATCGACATCTTTCCCTCGCTCTCTCCCTCGCCCTATTCTTGCTCTTTTCGCTGGTGGAGGTTCAACATATGCCTTCTGTGGTCTTAAAACTCGTTTAGTTATCTACAGAGATTCAAAATATGGCTAAGACTCCTTCGATAAAGGTCTAGCACCTGCATAAAATTTACTTCATTAATCATATGGCGACCAATGCGACCCTGCAACCCATGCAGACATTCGAACTTTTGTGACCCATGCGACCAATTCGACCTTATCTATGCGACCTATGTGACCTATGCGACCTTTTGTGACCCATTCGACTCATACGACCAATGTGACCTTTGTTACTCAAAATACCGTACTTACTTGGTGGTACTTCGGCATCAATGACAATAAGCTTTGGAGTTCCCCCTTCTTCGACAGGATCCACTGGAGTATCCTTGGAAGGAACCTCCTTACCCTTAGAGGGGACCTCTTCGACAGGATCCACTGGAGTATCCTCATAAGGAACCTCCTTACCCTTAGAGAGGCCCTCTTCGACAGGATCCACTGTACTATCCTCGGAAGGAACCTCCTTAGCGGCGACCTCTTCGACAGGATCCACTGTAGTATCCTCGGAAGGAACCTCCTTAGCGGCGACCTCTTCGACAGGATCCACTGTATTATCCTCAGAAGGAACCTCCTTAGCGGCTACCTCTTCGATAGGAACCTTTTTCGTCGGAGACGACAGGATCCGCTGGAGTATCCTTGGCAGGAACCTCCTCAACGGGGACATCTTCCGCAGGACCCACTGGAGTATACTCCGCATAACGTCCTTAGCGGCGATCTCTTCGACAAGACCCACTGGAATATCCTTGTCAGGAACCTTTTCGTCGAGGACGTATTGGACATGATCCACTGGAGTATCCTCGGCAGGAACCTCCGCAGTGGGGACCCTTAAGACGTCGAAGTTGGAAATCTACCTCACCACTTAGACCCGAGCCAATTCCATTGCACTCTTATCAATTTATTGACAACAGAGTGTCTTAGCGGCAGGACCCACTGGAATATCCTCGTCGGTGACTTCATCGATAGTACCCACTGGAGAATCGGCATAAAATTACTTCATTCATTTAGACTAATCGTTCGTTACTTGATGTGACACTTGAGACCCATGGGACATATGCAACCCATGCGACTCTAGTGACCCATCGACTTATACGACTGTGCAACTTATGCGTCTCTTGTGATCCATACGACTATTGCGACCCATGTCGACTCTCAATGGAAATTGACTCAAATGAATTTTTTCACTAAATATTACTTACTTGGTGGAACTTCATCATGAGAAACAACTGCAGTAACCTCCGGAAATTTATTCAATTAGAGGAATGGTGGCAGCAGATGTGAGATTTTCAACTAATCTCGAAATGTTTGCCAAATCTTCTTTTGTTCCATCTCTAGAGTCATTTTCAGCCTCTGACTCAACCGGCTATTCGCTTGGCTCTTTTCTTGACACTGGATACAGACGTCGAAGGAATTCAAAATCATCATCTCTAACAATGTCGGAAGATTGGTTTACGGTGCTCGCATCTTTCTCGGCAGATTTTGATTTTTCCTTTTCAGCACCTTTGGAATTTGCCACCTTTGATTTTGGATTAGACAAATGAAATCCGACATCCCTTAGAAGGTCTCTTATGGCGTTGATGTTTCTTTTCTCCGACTTCTTTATTTCCTCTATTAATTTATGCTCCAGTGTCAGGGGGACTATATCTTCTTCTCCTTCAGTTGCAGCTTCATCGTTACCTTCTCCTTCAGCTTCATCCTCACCTACTTTTTCAGCTCCAGCTTCAGCTTCAGCATCACCTTCTCTTTCTTCATCAGCTTCATTAACACCTACCCTTCCTTCGTCTTCGACATCTTCAACCTCTATTATTTTTTCACTCACGCTCTTCTTCCTCTTAGTCCCCTTTTTCGTTCCCTTCTTTTGATCACTAAGATCTGCTTTTTGCATTAACAGTTCTTGCTTATAGATGTCCTCCCAACAAATACCCTTCAAATTTCTACGAAGATGTTCCATCCATATTTGAACATCGGGATCATGGCATCCCTCGTAATCCTCAATATCAAAAAGTAAAGCTTCCTCTTCGTGTTCATCATGAAGAATACTTCGAATAACCTAAAAAACAAAAAATAACCATTATTACCCTCTGTGACCCTTGTTTCCCTTATGACCCTTGTGTAATTATTACCTTAGAATCTCCGATCTGCCTTATCACATCTACAAACTTCGGGTTAAAACTAGATTTAACCCTCTTCTTGCACATTCTTGGCATGATGGATCTGCATCCATAACATCAACATACCATCCCTTTCCGCCCAAACTAAGGATGGTTTCAAATGGAAGTAATTGAAACATTAAAACAAAATGATAAGAATGCAAAAAGTACGAAAACATTCAAGTTATTCGAATAATATATACAACTTACCATTAGTGGGATCATGAAACCGCCACAATTCCATTTTGGTTTCGGTGATTCCCTGCTAAGGTGCTTGCGGCAAGTATCCACAATCTTCTCGAATGTGTAACGCCCCCATGGAAAGCCTTCACAAATTCCAAGTCATCAACCATGTCAATGAGATCATGGCTGATAGAGTTGTCTGATGAAGGCTTGTCAGCCATAACTTGTGCCAACAACATCAAAGTTGCCAACCTCATCCGGTCGTCAGAATTCTTCGTCTTCACAAGCTTTTCATTGACTTGTGCAGGGGTCACCTTTCCACGGCCGGAATTCTTCAACCTGAATGTATCACCCCTTATGGAGTCCCATCCTTTGAGATATGGTCTGCATTTCAATCCGAAAATTAGTGTGTGCTCCACTATAGAGTAGTGGATGGGAACACCGTTAAGACGAACCACAACTCCTTGTTGTCCCATACAATCTCGGAGTAATTTAGTAGGATAGACATTTGAACCTTCGTCAATGTGGAGTCACATTGGAAATGGAATAAATGCCTAAATTGTGACTCATTCTCGAAGTAATGCAACTCGTATTCATCTAAGACTCCGCTCAGCTTCGTTATTGTCTCGTTAGGATAACACTTGGTGGTAATCTTAGGAGTTCTGTCCATGTGCTTGAATTTATTCACAAACTTTAGCTTTGGTGCCACCTGTAAAATGACTAATTAAGAATACATTATACTTCTACCGACTCAAGCGACCCATGCGACTCAACCGACCCTTGCAACCCATGCGACTCAAACGACCCTCGGATCCTCTACGGCACTCAACCGACTCAGTGAGACTCAATTGACCCATGCAGCTCAAGCGGCCCATGGGGCATAATGTCAAGCAACCCATGTGACTCAAACGACCCTTGCGACTCAATGACACAAGTGACCCATGCAGCTCAAACGACCCTTGCGACTCAATGACTCAAGCGACCCATACGACCCTTGCGACTCAATGACACAAGCGACCCATGCGACTCAAATGACCCTTGGACCCCCTGCGACGCTCAAGCGACCATTGCGACCCAACTGCCTCACCAAGACTCAACTGACTCACTGAGTCGAATATGGTCATGCAACTCCTGCGACCCTTGCGACTCAACCGACTCACTGAGACTCAACCGACTCACTGACACTCACACCCATTTCAAATCAATAAACCATTTTGCGACTCGACAATCTGCAAAACTCTAGTAATCGATCTACTTACACTTATTGATGCCATTGAAGATTGACTCGCACTCTCTTCTTCTCTGCTGATGCTGATTCTAGTCATTTCCTTCTTGCCAACTTCAAATCGACCCTATCAAGTTCAAAATCACTTCTTTTTTCTTGCTCTAAACTTTGAAACAATATTTCACGTCGAAAAATTGTTTGTCTTTCTTGCTTTTGACACGGTTTGACAATTTTTCACGTTGAAAAACTGCAGAACCTGTGTTTTTTCACGTTCAAAAATTAAGGGCAAATTTTTCTTTTCTTCAGTTTTTTTCCTTTTTAATAATTATTTTCACGAGGGTATTTTTGAAGCACTTTAGCCCTACGAGGGTATATCTGATATTCTCCCCCTCCCATTGAACCATTATCATATATATAATAATTTAATTATATTTAATAAATTTCATTGATTTAATTACATATAATAGATAAATAAATGTAAAGCTTATATATACATATTTAATTTTCAAATTATATATAGATATTTTGAAAAATTTTATTAAATTTATATATAAAAATATAAATTTATATCAATTTTAAACTAATAATTAAAATAACATTTAATGATTATAAAACTTTTATATTTATTTATAACTTTAATTATGTATTATTGTGATATATATTTTTATTTAAAAAAAGAAAAAGTATTTGTAAATATATACATATATTCTCTAAAAAATCTATTAACTAGTACAACTAATATATTAATGTTTCATTAAGTATAATAAATTAAAAAACATCTAAAATAGTTTTTTGTAGAATATTATAATGTTAGGTTTGCTCATTGGACTGCAACATCGTCGATGAGGTGGTGGCAACAGAATTCAACAAACCTAACTTTTAATATATAAGACTAGAAAAGTAACCCACACGAAGTGCGAGTTGTTAACAATTTATAATTATATAATTAGAATTAAAGCCTCAAATAGAACTGTCATATTAGATATATATAATTCATATAGTTTAATAATAAGATTCGTGCAATTTAAGGAATTGTGAAACAACACTTTTATTACACATTATAGTAAATAAAAATTATGAATCTATTAGAATATCTAGTGGACATCTACCTTTAGATAACAAGCATCAAACCTTCGGATACATCCATGAGAACAAAAATTGTAGAAAATCTATGCATATACATAGGAAAAGAACATATATGTAATGTAAATTTTCCACTCACAGTTTACCCATCTAAATGATGGAAGGAAGGTTCTCTCAAACATGTTGAATTGGTCTTACTTCTGTCATGAATGAACATTGATGCATATCTTCATGAAAAACAAAAAAAAATTATAAACAATTATATAGAACAATACAGGAAAAGGTTGGACAATAAAAGTGATTTTGCCAATAAAACTCCTACAACCCAGAAGCACAAATATTTTCAACTACTGATTGTGTATGATTGAACTAAGGACATATATGATTCAACCATCTATGAACATAAACAAAGATACCAAACATTCAATGAAACATAAATATAAGTTGGGTCATATTTTCCATAGAGGAAGGAATTGTTCTTGTCACTGTGTTATTATTCGGTCTCTTATTTCACAATTCTACAATTCCCTTCATAAGTTTTCAAAGAACAGATATATTAAAAAAAGAATTATTTAAAGAATATTTTAGGAATTCGATATTTTATTTAATACTACAACTTAATATGTTACTATAAAAATATAATAGCCCTTGTATTTATTTGAAAGTTTTGAAGTTATATGTTATATATATACGGGTATCTTCTATATTCGGACTATAAAATCTCTCATATCAATGTACTTCTTCACCTTGGGTGCCTTTTCAATGCTCCAATTCTGTGCTTGATGTTTGGTGTAGCTTCTCGGCATCGCGGGATTGTTTATGTACTGATTTACATCACATTTAGCTCGGGTTGTGCGGAAGTCTCGGTCGTCAAGTGTTTTAAGTTTTATCAATTCTCCAATCTGAGAAGGTTTATGTCCTCTAGTGTTATTGTTATTTAGAAGTATGTTTTCATTATCTTTTTTTTAAGAATCAAATATTATTTGACAATTATGATCCAATAATTTCATAAAAAAACAAATGATAATAATAATTACTAATATATTCTTAAGATTGTTAAGTTCTCACTATTTGATTCAAGAGATCCTAATAATTTTTTGTTTGGATCTCCTCTGTATATAATACACATACACATGCATAAAGACAAATATATATATATACAAAGAAGCACACACAGGTGTGTGTATATATGTATACTTACAAGCTGATGATGTATCTAAGCAATGGAAAGAAGGTTCTTTCAAAGAGGTTAAATTGGTCTTGCCTCTGTCATGAATGAACATCGATGCATATCTACATTTAAAACAAAAAATTATAAACAATTATATAGAACAATATAGGAAAAGGTTGGATAATAAAAGTGATATTGCCAATAAAACTCCTACAAATCAGAAGCACATATCTTTTCAACTATTGTTTGTATATGATTCAACTAAGGAAACATAAGATTTAACCATCTATGAACACAAAGAAAGATATCAAAGATTCAATGAAACATAAATATAAGTTGGATCATGTTTCCGAGAGAGGGAGGAATTGTTCTTGTCACTATGTTATTATTTTGTCTCTTATTTCACAATCCTAGAGTTCCCTTCATATGTTTTCAAAGAACAAATATATTAAAAAAAGAAGTCTTCAAAAAATATTTTAAGAACTCGATATTTTATTCAATAATACAAATTTATATGTTACTATAAAAATATAATAGCCCATGTATTTATTTGAAATATTTGAAGTTATATATTACATATACACATGTATCTTCCATATTCGGACTATAAAATCTTGCATATCAATGTACTATCGTAATAATTTTAATAGGTTTGCGACAAAACTTTGATAGAAAAAATAACATAAAACAAATTGGTCAGTGAAGTTGTTACTTGAGAGTTCAAGTGTTTTGAGTTTATCAATTCTCTAATCTAAGAAGGTTTATGTCATGTAATGTTATTGTTATGTTGAAACTCATTATCATTATCCATTTTTGAAGAATTAAATATTATATTTGACAATTATGATCCAATAGTTTCAGGAAAAAAAACAAATGATCATAATAATAATAATAATAATAATAATAATAATAATAATAATAATAATTACTCACACATTCTAAAGATTATTAAGTTCTCAGTATTGGATGCAGGAGATCCTGATAATTTTCGGTTTGCAACTCCTCTATGTATAATACACATGCACATGCATAAAGTCATATATATACACAAATAAGCACATACATGTATATATATATATATATATATACACTTACAAGCTGAAGATGCATCTAAGCGATAGAAGGAAGGTTCTCTCAAACAGGTTAAATTGGTCTTACTTCTGTCATGAATGAATATTGAAACATATCTACATGAAAAACAAAAAAAAATAATAAACAATTATATAAAACAATACAGGAAAAAGTTGGATAATAAAAGTGATCTTGCCAATAAAAGTCCTACGAACCAGAAGCACAAATCTTTTCAACTATTGATTGTGTATAATTCAACTAAGGAAACATAAGATTCAACCATCTATGAACACACATAAAGATACCAAATATTCAATGAAACATAAATAAAATTTGGGTCATGTTTTTCAGAGAGGGAGGAATTGTTCTTGGCACTGTGTTATTATTCGGTCTCTTATTTAACAATTCTAGAGTTCCCTTCATATGTTTTCAAAGAAAAAACATATTAAAAAAAGAAGTCTTCAAAGAATATTTTAAGAACTCGATATTTTTTTAATACTTCAAATTTATATGTTACTGTAAATATAATAGCCCCTGTATTTATTTGAAAGTTTTGAAGTTATATGTTATATATATACGGGTATCTTCCATATTTGGACTATAAAATCTCTAATATCAATGTACTATCATAATAATTTCAGTGGGTGTGCAACAAAACTTTAACAGAAACAATAAACATAATGCTTGATGAGACTTACAAGTATTGAAGACTTGATTAGTGAGAAAAAGTGTCTAGAAATTGGTCAGTGAAGTTATTACTTGAGAGTTCAAGTGTTTTGAGTTTTATCAGTTCTCCAATTTTAGAAGGTTTATGTCTTATGATGTTATTGTTATGTAGAAGCATGTTTTCATTATCCATTTTTGAAGAATCAAATACTATAATTGAAAATTATGATCTAATAGTTTCAAAAATAAACAAATGATATAATAATAATAATAATAATAATAATAATAATAATAATAATAATAATAATAATAATAATAATAATAATAATAATAATAATAATAATAATTACTCACACATTCTAAAGATTGTTAAGTTCTTAGTATTGGATGCAAGAGATTTTTTAATTTTTGTTTGGAACTTCTGTGTGTATAATACACATGAACACACATAAAGGCAAATATATATATATATATATATATACAAAGAAGCGCACACAGGTGTGTATATATATATATATATATACTTACAAGACGATGATACATCTAAGCGATAGAAGGAAGGTTCTCTCAAAAAGGTTCAATTGGCCTTGCTTCTGTCATGAATGAAAATTGATGCATATCTACATGAAAAACAAAAAATTATAAACAATTATATAGAACAATATAGGAAAAGGTTGGACAATAAAGGTGATCTTGCAACAAAACTCCTACAAACCAGAAGCACCAATCATTTCAACTATTGATTGTATATGATTCAACTAAGGAAACATGAGATTCAACATTGATGAAGATGAAGCTGAAGGAAAAGAAGCTGCAGTCCCGTTATTAGTCGTTCGCTGTCATTTACTTGTTTAGCTTCCTTCGTCATCCCTCATGTCACTCGCCGCTGTTGTTCATTGAGCTTGAGCTCCAAATCTACCACGGAAAAAACCGAAGATGGATGCTTTGGTTGGTTTTTTGGAAATCGACCAATGGCTGCTACACTACATTAGCTAGAGAGATTCACCTTTCCATGACATAGAGTGAGTAGCGATTTTGCCAATGATCGCCTCGCATCCATCCTTCGAGCATTCTATAGTCCTGGGTTTATATCTTAAGCGTCCATCTAGCTTTTTCAAGCTTGATCTTGTGAGGAAGAAGGAGAGACGTGAGGAAGAAGGATAAGGATGTTGGCGAACTCGAAAAGTAAAAAGAGTGATGGAGAAAAATTTTATTGATTTAAAATATTGACATTAGAAACAATGGGTCATGAATTCATTTAAAAAAAATGGATGAGGTGGCTTTTAAAGGTTTGCCGACCTCGAAGAGGGGTAACTTCAAAAATACCCTCGTAGGGCTAAAACACTTCAAAAATACCCTTCCCGA
>CM071865.1:11899312-11918756 GCA_036759665.1 Gynandropsis gynandra | reverse complement strand
TCAATCTCCTTAAGATTTCACTCTCTTTCTCTCATCGCTCTTCCTTTCTCCGAAAAGCAAAAAAAAAAAACATATCTTGAAGAGTTGTTGAGACCAAATCAATATAAGTCCTCTTTTCGTAATCCATCTATATATCCATGTTTTTCTCTCTTTTTTAGCTTTAAAATACATTGTGTGCAAATTTTAAAAAAAGACTTGCTTAGGTGGCTTCACCACATGCCTCCTTTTGCAAGAAGTTATATATATATAATTTCATATTTTCTTTTTTTTTCTCTTGCTTTAAAAAATAGGGTTTTTGAAATTTTTTTACAGATTTTAATATTGTTCTTTTAACAAAATTTAAAAATAGTTTATTTTTAGAGTTTTCTCTCTCTATACAATAAATCACAAATATAGTTTTGATGTTTTTTCCTTTTTCTCTCCTTGAATTTACTCTCCTCTTGCTTCTATCTCTCTCTCTCTCAATCTCCTTAAGATTTCACTCTCTTTCTCTCATCGCTCTTCCTTTCTCCGAAAAGCAAAAAAAAAAAACATATCTTGAAGAGTTGTTGAGACCAAATCAATATAAGTCCTCTTTTCGTAATCCATCTATATATCCATGTTTTTCTCTCTTTTTTAGCTTTAAAATACATTGTGTACAAATTTTAAAAAAAGACTTGCTTAGGTGGCTTCACCACATGCCTCCTTTTGCAAGAAGTTTTATATATATAATTTTTATATAAACATATAGTTATAAATAATATATTAATACTTGATTAAGTATAATAAATTTAAAAAAAATTAAATATTTATATTTGTATAATATATATAGATTTTTCTATTTTTATGTAAAGATTTTATAGATATTAATAAAATATTTAAAGAGATATTTAAAAATTTTAAGTCATTTAATTACATTAATGATCAATATAATTATATTTAATAAAAAAATTAGTTAAAAAAAGACTTGTTTAGGTGGCTTCACCACATGCCTCCTTTTGCAAGAACTTTTATATATATAATTTTCCGAGAAATCACTCTATTCGGGGTTCCTTAGATTCGAATTTTTGGCATAAAGTCGGTGGGTTTATTTTTTGAAATTTATTGAATTTCAGAAGCTATGGTTCTTCCGTCCTTACTTCTCTTCCTCTTCGAAGTCAGCGAGGTGAGTGATCTTCGAAGACGTATATTGAACAAAAGTAGGCATAGATTATCACATTTCGTTAAATGAACTTCTTCTACTTGCAAAGGTGATGCTCTTGCAGCTATAGTACTCAAAGCAACATATCATATCCATTGCTCTTTGCTTTATCCAATATTTTTTATTGTACCTACTGTTGTTGATAGTTTTAGAAATATATCCTTTTTGTATTTCAGTTTTCGAATTCTGATTTGTTGTTTTATTTGTTGATGGTTTTGGCTTCTCTTGGATCAATATTGTTCATCTTTTCAATTTTTCCTTTAGAAGTCAAATGTTCCACACTTTTCATGCCCTTGAGCATCTGAATCACAAGATTAGTGTAATAAGTTTTCAATTCTTCACCTCCATACATGAGTTTGTGTATGTGGAAGTGATTCCAGTGGTTGTAGAGTTCTTGAAACCTCTTAAAAATGAGTTTTTATGATGGGGGTTCTATGTTATAGTTCTTCTATTAAGGACCGGGTTAATCAATGGCATATAAATATTCATGTTTTCCCATGATTCATGTACATATTTTCATGTTTACAAAATTTCTTATACAAGGACCTGAATAGAACTGTGCATATGATATATCTGTGGACTAATTGTGCAACCACTGACATGAAATTGAGAAACTTCTGGGATTCTAATTCTCAGAACCGTTGTAAGGTAATGATTTAAAACAAACTGTTATCGATTAACTAGGAGTTTATAAATATGAATGTTTGGATTCAGTTGTTGTATACATTAAGGAATATGATTGTATTGTCCAATCCTCTTGATGGAGCAGCCGATAATACATGGTTTGACTATGAATGTTATGCTAGCATCATAATTCATTCCTATGTGTTATTCACTGTGAAAAATTGATATTCAAATTGGTGAAACAAGCTTTTTTTTACAGTCTTTTCAAGTTCGTTGTTTCGCTTAAATGTCTTTGAGCTTGATTTCCTTTATGCAGGTTCAAATGATTGCATCCGATGAGACTGATAAGAATTTGATTTCCATCGTAGCTGCCCCATAACAATTGGTTGCAACATTGCTATATCCATTTCTATTTCTCATGAGACTTCATATTGAGATTTGTGTGCATTGTCTTAGTGATTAGTCTATTTACCATGTATACAGTTTCGGGGTTGTTCTAATGGAGCTTATAACCAATGAAAGGTTGGTCAATCACTATTGGGATGAAAGGAGGGCTTGGTAGCTTATTTCATTGAGGACATGGAAGAGAACATACTTTCGATATGGTAGATGCTCGAATTGAAGATGATTCAAACCTTGAACAAGTTATAGCAGTTGCAAAGCTCGAAAGTAGGTGTCTAAAACCTTAAAAGGAAAAAATCGATCAAAAGTGACAGAAGTTTCACACGAAGTGATAAGGATCATCAACTTCACACATCCACATTCAATAATATTCAAGCAGACAACGAAGAATATGAATCATTTCAACATATCTATGCCCGAGCTACATGTAGTTCAAATTCATGGTTACAATTTATATAGATTAAACACCAGATGTACATAGAATGGATGCCTCCTTTTTTCTATTAGATATTAGATGCAGATGTATATAAGCATTGTTGTATATGATTTTACCATTCAATATACACAATTGTGTTGATAGAGAGTTAAAATATTGGCACATTTAATAACTTCAATCATTTGCAAAATTTTCATATTTTCTTGCACATGTTGACACATTACCTTCTTTTTTCATTGAGTCCAATTCATCTCCGCACATCTTTAGAGATTGTGGCCTTCTTACATACGAAGATACAACCACATCAAGAACCATGGCACTTGCATTGATGATGACAGGAAACAACACATCAATTAGAGATTCATACATGCATTTGTGAAAAAGAAAAGGCTCATGCGAGAAAGTAAGGGGCAAGAGATTCTAAAGCCTTGGAGGTATATTATGATGTATTCATCATGGAACAATCAAACATATTTCTACCCCTGAATTTTATGAGCAAGCCAATAATGTGGTAAGAAACATCGCCCAAATCAGCAAATGGGTGACAAAAGTTTTAACCTATCATAAAAGTTAATATTTAAAATGATAGATTTTTTTATATACTAAAATTTGAATTGCTAATCGAAATAATGCTTCCAAAGTCAACTATGAGATACCTAATCAACAATCAATTTCTTTGGAAACCTCTAACTCATTGGGTGTTTATTCGTTACTTATTATATTTCAATATATCATATTAAACAATTGGAATTTTAAAATTTTTTATTGCTTTCAAAAAAATTAATTATTTAAAAAATGTTTTTAAAATCGACTTTTTAAATAATAATAATAATACTTAAAATTACAATCTTACTTTGTAATAATATGAACCATTCATGAGATATTATATGGAAAAAATATTGAAAAAATATATAAAAAAGATGTTGATAAATTTGAGCAAATGATAAAGAAAATGTGATATTCCTTTATTAGAATTATTTTTGTTGTGTCAAATATGGAGAAATATAAATTAACGAATAATCATATGTGCATTTGTTTTATAAAAAAATACAACCGTTGGAAATATTAATAATGTAATTTGTAATAATGTAAAGTAAAATTCATGGCACGTTCATACCATTAATTACAAATGCTAACAAAGAAAAGAAAAAAAATGTATCGTTTTAACAATATTACGTTAATCTTATCATTTACATCTTTTATTTTAATATTTGCAATAGCTAATAAAATTGTATAAATTTCATATGTTAATAGATTATTAATGATATTAAAAAGATCAAATTACACTTTTCATTATTGGATAAAAAAAATTGTTGTGCATTTATTATTGGATTAGTAAGCTTTACAAATACATTAGTGTAGATTTTTTTTTGTCATTGATAAAATTCTCAAATTAATTGGCACTAATATAAACTATAATACATAAATATAATAATATACTATGTAATGTTATTTACGTTTAATTATTAAAGTATTTTCTACTTAATATCTTATATTCTGTAAAAAAAATCTTCATATTACTAAAATAAAAACGAGAGAAAAAATTTTATTTAAATATCATTAAATTTTAATATTATTTTCAACAAATATAACTAATTTCTTTTAAAACAATGTACACATTAAATAAAATCAAATGAAAAGTTTTAATATGATATTTTATGTATTCAAATATAAAATAATTAATCAATTAATTTATTTTCAATTAAAATATAAATCCTTTCTAAAATTTAATATATATTTTTTTATTTATCCAAAAAATAATAATTAGTTCACACAATAAATATTTTACTTTAACTTAATTTTGTTCTTTTATTATAAAATATTTAAGAATACAATAAATATGATTTTAATAAAGAAAATTTACAAGAAAAAGACATACACCCTATCATTATTATACAAAACCAATTGTAATTACTAAAAAGTAATAAATAAAATTTTACAATTTTAATAATTAACAAATTTTAACCTCCAAATTTTAAAAAAACATAATTGTTACAAAATAAAATTGAACAATATGTAAGATGAGAGAGCAAGAGATAGAGGAAGATAATTTTTTATTCAAAAAGATTTCTCAAGTGTACATCACAAATGAAGTTACCTCTATTGATAATATCTCTGCATGATTTGATGAAATGGCTACCAATGTTTGTTTTATAGAACGTCATAAGATTGTGGTGCCCCCACAAGTAAATAGATACCCAGATTAAGATCAAACTAAATCAGGATATGACAAATATCCAATATCTGTGTAACCAATCAAATGTTAGTTTCGATGAGTTACAATAATATAAGCCCATATATGTGGTCCCTTGAATATATCTAAAGATAAGTTTTACACCATTCCAGTGTTTTTGAGTTGGTGAGGAACTATATCTTGCCAATAAACTTACTGCAAAAGATGTATCAGAACGTGTATTATTAACAAGATACATCAGTGCTTTAATAGCACTAAGATATGGTACTTCAGGACCAAGTGTTTCCTCGCTTTCTTTACGTGGTCTAAATATATCTTTATGAATATCTAATGATATCACAACCATTGATGTACTTAAAGGGTGTGGTTTATCCATGTAAAACCTTTTAAGTATCTTTTCTGCATAAGAGGTTTGAAGCAAAAATATCTCATCTTTAAGATGCTCAATTTGAAGACCTAAACAAAATTTTGTTTTCCCGAGGTCTTTCATTTAAAATTCTTTATTTAAACATAAAATAGCTTGTGATAAATCTTATGGAGTTCTAATTATATTTAAGTCATCAACATTAACCGCAATTAGAACAACTTTGAGTTTGAACCTTTTATGAAAACACATGGACATATAAGATCATTTTTATATCCTTCTTTTATCAAATATCCATTCAAGTGGTTGTACCACATTCGTCTGGATTGTTTCAATCCATACAAAGCTTTGTTGAGCTTAACAGAGTATATCTCACGATAATTATTATCATGTGCTTCATGCATCTTAAATCCTTCAGGGATTTCCATATATATATCATGGTGAACCATATAGATAAGTTGTTACCACATCCATAAGGTGCATTTCAAGTCTTTTATTATTTGTCAGACAAATCAAATATGAAATGTTATTGTATCCACCGCGCGAGAATATGTTGAATCATAATCAATACCAGGAATTTGGGTAAAACCTTGAGCGACAAGTCTTGCTTTGTATCGAACAATTTCATTTTATTCATTTCTCTTTCGTACAAAGACTCATTTATTACCCACAGGTTTAATTCCTTTTGGTGTTTGGACTACTGGTCCAAAAACTCCTTGTTTTTCAAACGATTCTAATTCAAACTTGATTGTCTCTCTCCATTTTGGCCAATCAGTTCTACTTCTACACTTTTCAAAAGAGGTAGGTTCATGATCCTCGTTTTCTTTTGTTATATCGCGCGCTATGTTATAAACAAAAATATCGTCGACGATTGTATTGTCTCGGTTCCAAAATTTTCCCGTATTGATATAATTAATCGAGACTAATCATTCTCATTAGGTACATGTTTCTCTTCATCATTTATCTACGGTCTCTTCAGGAGAGACATCATTGTTTTGACATCATAATTTTCTCTTTTTCTTTTTCGAGGATGTTTATCTTTGGAACCAAGTGGTCTACCACATTTCAAGCGTATCTTAAACTCACTAGCAATTTTTGTTTTTCCTTCTGGGATTTCAATTTTTATCGGAGCATTTACAACTGGAATATGAGATTTTATAACTCTATCATGGTTAGAAAAATGCGTCTGGCAATTGATTTGCTATACCTTGTAAATGTGTTATCTTTTGAATTTCTAGTTCACTTTCTTTTGTTTGAAGATCTAAACCTTTTAATGATAATACATTCCATGATATTTCATTTTCCAACTGTTTGTTTTCTCCTCCTAATGTTGGGAATAATGATTTATGAAAATAACAATCTGCAAATCTTGCAGTAAATATGTCTCATGTCGTTGGTTCAATATATTTAATTATCGAAAGAGATTCATATCCAACATAGATTCTTATCCTCCTTTGAGGTCTCAGTTTTGTTCGTTGTGCTGGATTAATTGGGAACATATAGTGCGCATCCAAAAATACGCAAATGGAAAATATTTGGCTCATAGCCTTGAACCAATTGTAAGGGAGAATGTTCATTATAACTAGTAGGTCGAATGCGTATTAGTTGCGCTGCATGCAAAACTGCATGTCCCCATATTCAAACGGAAAGATTAGATTTCATAAGCAATGGTCTCACAATCCATTGGCTTCGTTTTATAAAAGATTATGCAAAATCGTTCTGAGTATGAACATATGGTACAGGATGTTCTACCTTTATCCCAGTGGACATACAATAAGTCATAAAAGATTATGATATAAACTCACCATCATTATCCAAACGAATTGTTTTTATTGGTTAATCAAAGAAATGCGTCTGTAATCGTATTATTTGTGCAAGCAATCTCGCAAAAACTAAATTACGAGATGATAATAAGTACACATATGACCATCTAGTTGATGTATCAATTATTACCATGAAATATCTACGAGGTAGACGAAAAGACAGATAAAATAGACGAAAGATAAGATAAACATAAACTCATAAAATTAAAAAATAATAAAATAAAAATAAATAAAAAATATGAAGAACTGAAGAAACTCAAAAACATTGATATAATTATTATTATTATTTTATAATAATATATATCCTATCATTAATTATAATAATCTATAATATCAACGCAATAAAAACAATAATAATTGCAATTCTATACAAATAAAAAAATTTAATTATAAAAATAAATACAATTTTTTCAATAAACTTTTCAACGTCCTAATTTACAAAAAAAACAATTTTAAATTTTAAAAATAATAAATATATTTTTTATCTAAATTTAACTATTTATTGATATTATTTAATTATAATATAATTTAATCCATTTTGGTTACTTAACCACCTTAATTCATCTTGTACTTTAAAAAAACAATAAATTTATTTATTAAAATTTCTAAACATTATTTTTTCAGTAATATTATATATTTTAAATTCATATATTATAAAAATTTTCAATAATTATTCAATAAAACAAATATATACGCCTAAAAAAAATATCCTGCATAAGACGCTGAAATCTAAATCTCTATCAACTTTCGAATAAAATTGACTCGATAGGAGTAACCTTTTATGAACAGTTCTAATATAAATTACGTTGTATTTAAGGAAAAATCGAGAATAGCAACAACAACATCGCTCTTGTTTTCTTATATGGAGAAATAAAAAGGAACAATGCAATGTAATTAAGGTTTCATTGTGAATAAAAAAACTCAAACTTACAGCTTGAGGTAGTTACTGCTACTTAGGACATGTCATAATTTAACACCTGAACAAGCACGACGACTTACACGAGATGCCATAGAAAGCTTATGCCTTGCCGTCGACACTCATTGGCTAAGAGAATCCTTTTACGTTTCCTTCTGCACATTTCAAAACATCGAACCAAAAGGTGTACTGTTAGAAAGAAGGTAAACTAGTTAACTTTAATACCGCATCTATTATCCAGTTTGATGGGCTAATTTATTACTACGCTGCCATTAATGGGATTTAGTCGGGTCGAGAGGCACTCACATTCAGTTTTGCAAACATGTTTCCGTAGAATTTGGCATCTTTTTTGTTGAATTCCTTCATTTTCTCCTTCAGGCGTCGGTATTCAAGCTTCACATCCCTGCAAAATTCGTCCATCGTGTCAAAACAGTAAATATATGAAAGAGCAGGAATAGTCATTGCCCACCCATATAAATTGATTGGTTTACCATCCATGTATATACATCGATTGGTTTAGCCATCACAGGGTGTAAGAAATGAATTTGTGCCGTCGATTTCATTTTATGGTGGTGGATACCTGTTATTGGGATCGATTTCGAGGGCCTTCTTGATGTCAAACTCAGCCAAGTCCAAGTCTGCTAACTCAATGTACGCCTGAGCCCTCCTGTATAATGCCTTAACGTTTGTGCCCTCTAGTTCTAACACCTACACATGCAACAAAAACTATCTCATTCCTTCTCTAACCTTAAGCTTTGTACAAAAATGTGGAGACTGCAAAGTTCTGATTTATTATTACCTTAGTGCATAATTTCTCGGCTTGTTTGTAATCTTTAAGCTTCAATTTGCAAGCTGCATTGTTGAGATTGCATGCGGCCTTTAATGCTTTTGCTTGTTTTTTCTCGTCCTCACTGAAGGATGAATCATACTCTATGAATTTGACAGCCTGACATGAAATCAACAGATGAGAGAATGCTTCACACACTCACACACACATAGGGGTGTGAGTACTACTTTTTGTACCTGAACTCGAAACCGTGACAAGCACATACCCGATCAAGAATTTTTTTTAATATTAATACCATAAATTAGTTTGGATACCCTATAAATTTTGGGTGCCCAACCGTGCCCAGTCTAATGCTCTATAGCCGTGCTCTACCTAATCCTAATCACATTTTCATAATTATCATTAAAAAACTAAGGGTATTTTTATAGTCATAGTCATAGATATAAATATATATATACTCCTGTACCTGTGGTTACCCGTCTATGAAAGTAAAAAACCCGAACCTGCAGGTTTTATAGTTTTATTACCCGAACAAGGGGTTCAAGTATTTCTCTCGGTTCCTGAAAAGCAGTGTCAAAACATTTACCTTCTCATATCTCTTGGAAGCCCGAGCATATTTGCCAGCTTTAAACAGAACATTGCCCTCTTCCTTCTTCTTACCAGCTGCTTCGATTTTTTCTGCAGTGTTCATGTCCCATGATTCCCTCTCCTGAAAACTCAGTAGAAATCACATCATGACATTGTCAAACTCGGTATTCAAATGAAGCAGAGAAAAAGATATTAAAAAACCACGAGAAACTGCACTAACCTTGTCAAAGGACAGAAGCTCAACCTCATAATAAACCGTTGAGTTTGGCGGAACCACAGCCAATTCCTGTTGTGATAAAGCAGAACCAAAGGCATACTCTGATTCTATGGTCACTAGTGCAACCTCACCCTTCTTCATTTTCATCACAGCTCTATCAAGTCCATCAATCACTTGCTCTGTTCAAGTATCCAGCCAAATTAGTCTCTAAAACTACAGCCAGCAGGAAAAAATAACATGTGAAATGTCAAGCGAACTTAGAGAAATGCACATTACCTTCATCAGTCTTGAACTCAAAGGGCTCCTCATCTTCACCGAAGCCTTTCTTCAAGAACACAGTACCATCTTGAAGCTTTCCAATCAATTTTACTGCCAACAGGAAAGGAAACCAATACAAGATCCATTAAAAAAACAATTTTCGGTAGGATGGATGTAAATATTAGTTTCTGAAATTCGAAATACAAACCTCTCACAACCGCCCCTTCATTAGGCTGTTCATATCCTGCCCCTTCCTTGAGGATCTTCTTCATAACCTTCTTATCATCAGTTATCTCAGACACTGTGTTCCATGAAACCAACTCCAGATTGATCTCAAGTGTTGCATTTGGTGGAACCGCACCATCATCACCAGAGCCTGGCTTGCCTTTCTCCCCAAAACCATCTGTCTCATTGATAAGCAGATTGGCGTTAGCTGTGGTGTGCATTCCCCTCCAAGCGTATTAAACAAGACAATGAGACAGGTAACATACACTGAGGTTTAACTGTCAGAAGAACTTTTTCACCCTTTTTCATAGTTTTGACAGCTTTAGCAAGTGCAGGGCAGAAATGACCTATTGAAGTCACAATTGAAGATGAGGATTAGAAATCAAGAAATAGAACCTGAAATTTTTTTCATTTCCCAGTAAAAATTAAAGCACTAACCATCTTTAACGGTAAATTCTACACCATCAGACTTGCCAACGACTGTGCCATCCTCCAGCCGAGCCTCATACTTAACTGAACCACCAAAGGTGTAGAAACACTTTTAGAAGAATCAACGAAGCATAAGCATGGAGGAAAATAATAATAGGGTTGGGGGAATAGAGCACCAAGAACTTCATCAGGATCCTTTGGATGTTCCCATTTCTCTCCTTCAGCAAGAATTTTCTTGAACACGCCACCATCTTTGCAGATGTCCTTGACACTAACCCAAGACAGCAGTTCCACATCAAATTGGAGTGTGGCATTAGGGGGAATAGTCGGTGGTGAGCCTGATTCACCATATGCTAGTTCTGATGGGATGGTGAGTACAGCATTTTCACCCTTTTTCATTGTTTTGATGCCAATATCCCACCCTTTGATAACCTGACCTGCAACAGCAACTTCCCGTCTCAGAATATAGCAAAATGGCGTTACCTGAAAACAACACTTCAAATACCGTTTTAGCCGAAAATCTAGACTATAAACTAAACAACCACATTCCGAAAGACACTAGGCGATTCAGAGAATGGAGCCAAATTGACATTACAATTTCATCCGACCACTTTCCAAGAGATCCGACAACTTTAAGAATGTCCTAAACAGAAAATGACAATAACCAGCAACAGTAGCACTAAACGACACTTATTCATCCAGAACACCTCCTAAGGACAAATTTCGACTATTTCAATCACGACCATCCCAATAGATTGAAACGATCTGAATAACCTTCCTTCGAAAAACAGAGGAAAAAATACTTCACTCACCCTGTCCGAGAGTGAATTTGAACGGAGTTCCCCTGTCGCGACTAGAATCGAATTTCGTCCCATCCATCAAGGTCCCAGTGTAATGCACTGCAGAAGAGATTCATTTTCCCAACACAGAACAGGATTCAACCTCAGGTTTCGGAAAATACGCGAACCAGACAAACAAACAACCGGAATCAGTACCTTCAACTTCGTCGCCATTTTCGGGAGTTTCATATCCTTCGCCTTCCTTAACGAGCTTCTTCTTCAAACCTTGCTTGATCTCTTTCTCCTCTCCGACCTTCAAGAGCGGACCATCATCGCCGCCGAAATCCATCCCCTCGTCGTTCATCCCACCGACGGGTGGCATCTCAAAATCATCATCCATCTCCATATCAAAACGTTGAATCTAGAAAAAGAAACAAAATCTAGAGAGAGAATCAGATAGACGGGATTTGCCAAGAGCGTGAAATTGAAATGTGATTATATAACCTGGGAATTTTTTTCCTCTGAGAGTGGTTTCTACTTCTAGAGACTTCTTTTTTTTAGAAAAAGAAAAAGAGAAAGAAACATTAGGGTTTAGTAGAGTTGACGGCGTTAATGACGTTAACGGCGTTAATGACGTTAACGGCGTCGGAATGGTTCCAGAAAAGCCAAAAGAAAAAACATGTTTCACCCATAATTCATTCATTACATGTGCTCAAATGACAAATTACGTGCACCTTTTTATAGTTAAAAAAGAACTAAAAGTTTTACATCTCATTTATATTTGCATTTTCAAAATGAACATCTTACTTGGTCCCATAATATCTCAACTTTTTTTTTTTATAAACCAATGATCCGAACTAATGGTACAAACTAAATTTCTATGTCAAACACTCGTCCGGACAATTTTATGTTCCAACCACTCGACCAAGCAACGGAACGCATATACCATGCAATTGTTCAACCGAACATGACCCCTATGGATGTTAGAAAATTAGAACGGTGATCAAGCTGCGTCGTGGTAAATATCACTGCTCTGAAAGCGACATTTCGGCACGACCATGATGCAACCGAAGGCCGATCGCTTTCCCAAGATTTACACAGCAGCTATCTCGAATGCGTGCACTCGCGAAGAGGAAGATGGAATAGCAATAAATGACTCGTATGGAAAGAAACCGTGTGTAGGGGTACACGGTACAAAGAGGTACACGGCTGGACAACCATAACGGAGAAGAGTTTTTTCGAATTTTTTCAAATGCCCATTCCCTTAGCTAGGTAGCCATTTTATAGGCTCACGGTGAAGTGGTTACCCCTAACAACTACCGAGATGGCTCCACAAGACAAGGGCACTACCGAGATGGCTCCACAAGATAAGGGTCGTTTGAATTATTCTTTTGAATGAGTCTTTTCGAAAATCAAAAACAAAAATTATACACATAGAGTAAAATCTGATCCAGCCCAGTCCGATCGTCGTAAAACCCACCTCAATCTCAAAACCCCTCCAATAACTCCTTTTGATTACTATAAAACAGAAGACTCAATATATACTTGAACAAAATTTTCTTCCCAACCGATGTGGGACTTTGCACATAAGAAAAAAAGATACACTGTTGAAAATTTGAGTCATTTTCTCAACAATCCCCCACAAATGACTATCGCAATTTTAAAACATACGAGTAAAACGAATAATGTAGGAATTGAATTACTTAAGCATCAATATCTTACGATTGAATTGATGCGTAGTCATGTGAGGCAACAACTTAGCTAGTGGAAGTGGATTGCTTCTTGAACTTTCAAAAGCTTAAACTAAGACCCCACAACACGTATCAATTCTTTGGTATTTGTTATTCCGTGATACGGTTACAACGCTTTTAAAGGCCATGCATTTTATTTTTTACCTTTATTCTATAAGTGCTCTAGAAAGAAACTTGATTTTCTTTCATAGAAGGTGGTCCACCTTCACACTCATTTTTAACAATAACTTCATCAAGTCTAATATAATTACATACCACTCAACAACATAGTTATAAAGTTATTAAGTCCATTAGACTTCCATATCATCATCCATCAAGTCTTTCAAAAGATCACTCAACATCTAGAGCCATGGAATAAGTCTTCCCGACTTACATCTCAAACGTCCATCAAGTCCTTTATAGGACCACTCAACCACTAGAGTTATGGAATAAGTCTTTATGACTTACATCTCAACATCCATCAAGTCCATTATAGAACCACTCAACAACTAGAGGTATGGATTTACAACCACAATATAGGAATGGACTGTTATGATTATATCAATTCAACCCACAGGTTTAAGTCTCATTCCTTTAGAAGATTCTTGAATAATTCTTCTCGATAATCCTTTTGTTAAAGGATCTGCCAAATTCCTTTCGGGTCTCACATACTCTAAAAAGATCACTCCATCCTTTAAGAGAAGTTTAACTGCTCCATGTCTTATGCAAATATGTCTTATTTTACCATTATACACATAATTCTTTGCAACTCCAATGGCAGCTTGTGAGTCACAACTCAAGAAGACAGGAACAGTAGACCCCCACAATGGAATATCTCTTAATAGGTTTTTCAACCATTCAGCTTCTTGACCAGCCAATTCAAGAGTAAATTCTGATTCCACTGGTGGAACTCACTTCATCATTATCTGTCACCCAATTCGCATCACAATAACCTTCTAATACTACGTGAAACTTGTTAAAATGTAAGCACAAGTTCATAGTCCCCTTAAGGTATTTCAATAACCGACGAAGTGCATTCTGATGTTCACTAGGGAGTTTAACCATACTCTCAAATACCATTTTCTTGAGGTGTATATGGTGTCGTAGTTTCGTGAATGATACAATTCTCACTACAAAATTCTTCAAGAAATTTCGTGCAATATTCACCACCTTTATCCGAACCTAAGTCTTTTAATCTTTTTAACTAATTGGTTTTCTACTTCATATTTATATTTTAAAAACATTTTAGCAGCCTCATCTTTAGACCCTAATAGATAAATTTTCGTATATCTAGAAAAGTCATCAATAAACGAAATGTAATACTTTTTACCATCTTTGCTCAATGTGTTTCTAAAATCAACTAAGTCCGATTGAACCAATTCAAGTAATTCTGTGCTTCTAGAAGTAACATGTTTAAAAGGATTCTTAGCATATTTTGCTTCAACATAAATAACACAGTTTGAACATTCATTTTCGTTTGATGCGTTTATGAGTTGCATATTTCTCAACCTTTTAATAGAACCATAATTCACATGTCCTAGTCTACCATGCCACACATTGATAGATTCAACGATATTAGCAGAACTAGAGTTACTTCTATTAGCTAAAACAGAAATAGTGTTCAAGACAAACAATCCCTCAGACAAATAACCTTTTCCCACAAAGTCCCCATTCTTGGCTAATATTACCTTATCACCCTCGAAGACAAGTTTCAAACCAGCTCTATTAAGCAAACTACCAGAGACTAGGTTCCTACGCAGCCATGGAACATACAACACATCATGCAATGCTAATGTTTTTTCAAACGTAAGTTTGAGGAGAATTTTTCTTTTACAAGAACTCCAGCAGTGACAGAATTACCCATGAAGACGTGTTCACCATCAACAACTTCTTGAAATTCTTGGAAAAGATCTTTGTTGGAATAGAAATGTTTGGTCGCTCTAGTGTCTAGCAACCAGACCACTTTGTTTTCTAACAAATTCCCCTCAACCATCACCACCACGACGATCTCATCCTTTTTAGCAACATTAACCTACTGGGAAAAATTTGTGTTAGCTTTGTTATCAGGCTTTTTTTCTTTTTTGTTCCAGCATTGATATGATTTGTGGCCTGATTTTCCACACTCATAGCAATGCACTACAAAAAAACATATCGTTTCCAACGGACGATGCAACGGATACGTCCGTTGATGACAAATGACAATGGATTGCACCGGATATACGAGAACTTCCAACGAGTATACATCCGTTGCAATCCGTTACAAACTTCAACGGACATTTAACGGATATCGTCTATTGCCCCTTTCGTTGCAATCCGTCGCAACTTTTAACGGAATGTTAACAGATATCTTCCGTTGGCGGTGTTCGTTGGAACCCCGTTAGGACACCGGAAAAATATTCCAACGGAAATCCGTTGAAAATTGTAATGGATACCCGTTGGAAATTGTAATGGATAGCCGTTGAAATTGTTAATTTCGAGGTTTTCCGGTAGAAATAAATTCATGTGAACTTGCAACGGTCATCCGTTGAGGTTTCCAACAGATGTCTTTTGCAAAATCAAAATATTTAATGATAACAATCAATGTTTTAGCATCAAACCATCAACAACAAATATATTTTCAACAAAATATCTTCTTCTTCAAATCGAGATATATATAGATCGAGAGAGTGGATGTATAGAAGAAAAGATCCTATAACCGAAGAGATTACGGAAGAAGTCTTACACGGATTAGAGCAATTCATGAGTATGCATCGATATAACCTTTGTGTCAAGAATGCGGGACAATGTTATGTCCATGCAAAAGATGCAAAAACATGAAGTATCGAAGTCAAAAAATTGTTTGCAAACATCTTTACAAGGTAGGTTTCGTTAAGATTTATGAAATTTGGTTTTTTCACGACGAAAATTGCAGCGTTAGAGATATTGTGCAAGAATCACAAGTAGAAAGAAATGAAAAAGTTATTTATGAAGCATCAACGACCAATCCATATATGGAAATGGTGTCAGATACTTTTTCTAGAATTGTTAATGAACAAACGTGTGAAGAGATACCGAACATCGATGCACGCCGACCCTTCAACCTATTGGATTCGGCGAAACAACCTATATATGAAGGTTGTCATGAAGGTCAGTCTCGTTTATCTTTATCTTCAAGATTGATGAGTATAAAAACAGACTACAATTTTGCTGAAAATTGCATGGATTCATTTTGCAAAACCATGCGTGAATATTTACCGAAAAATCAAGCTCCTGAGACATACTACAAAACAAATAATGTGTTAAAAGATTTAGAAATGTCACATGAGAACATTGATGTTTGTAGAAACAATTGCATGTTGTTTTGGGTAAATGATAAAGACTTGTTGGAATGCAAGTTTTGCAGTGCAAACAGATTTTGACAAAAAAACATATTCGCGTAAATATGTACCATACAAGAAAATATTCTATATGCATGTAGTAAATAGGTTGAGAAGGTTATTTGAATAAAAAAACCGTTGTGTCAATGAGATGGCACGCAGAACACTCGACGGTCGAAGGTATAATGCAACATCCATCGGATGGTAAGGCTTGGAAAGATTTCAATGAAATATTTCCCGAGTCCGCGTATGAAACGAGAAATGTTTATCTTTTCCTGTGCACGAATGGTTTTAGTCCATATCGATAATCTAGAAGTCAATATTCTCTGTGGTCGGTGATTTTGTCTCCGTATAATTTGTCTCCCGAGATGTGTTTGAAAAGAAAGGTAATGTTTCTGACGTTGCTGATTTCAGGACCAGAACATCCGAAGAAAAGTTTCGATGTCTTTTTGCAGCCCCTAATTCATGAATTTAGACATTTGTGGAACGAAGGAATTCTTGCTTATGACGTCAGTACGAAGCACAATTTCACATTGAAAGCGGTCTTGTTGTGGACAATTAGCGACTTTCCTACCTACGGAATGTTATTTGGATGGAGCACGCACGGAAGATTGGCATGTCCATATTGTATGGAGGATACATATTCATTTCGACTAGTACATGGTAAGAAACCATGTTGGTTTGATTGTCGAAGATTTCTTCCTCGTGGACATGCTTTCCGAAAAGATAGAAAAAAATTTCGAAAGAACGTGGTACAAAAAAGGAAAGGGACCGTGCATGCAAACCGAAACACAAATCTTGTACGGAAGATTGAACACAATGGACGATTTACAAGAATCGGTAGAATGCGATGGAGATCGTGAGTATCGTAAACCAAAAAGCCAATGTGAATGGCATAATTGGTATAAATGTAGTATCTTTTGGGAACTACGCTATAGGAAATTATTGATATTACGTCATAATTTAGATGGTATACATATCGAAAAGAACTATTTCGATAACATCACCAATATTGTTTTGAATGTGAGGGGTAAAACTAAGGATAATATACAATCAAGAAAAGATTTGAAGACAATATTTCGACGATCTGAGTTGGAATTAAGAGATGGAAGGTCACATGTCTCAGTATTCAGATTGTCTGGTCCGAAGAAAACGACATTATTAAAGTGGTTAAAAGAAGACGTTAAATTTCCAGATGGATATGCATCGAAAATTGTTCGGTGTGTGGATATTATTGGTTTGAGGTTGATCGGGTTGAAAAGTCACGATTGTCACGTTTTCATGCAGTGACTCATTCTAATTGCATTTGTTGAGCTCTTACCACGAAATGTTAACGATGTTCTATGCGGAATCAACATATTTTTCAGAGATATATGTTCAAGGAATTTAAAAAGGGATGACTTGGAATTAATGAAAAACAATCTCTGAAGTATTATGTGCATTTGAAAAAGTTTTTTCGCCTTCATTCTTCGATTTCATGGAGCATTTACCAATACATCTACCAGATGAGGTAATACTCGGTGGATCAGTTCAATTCAGATGGATGTATCCTTTCGAAAGGTTTTTCTTTCATTTAAAGAAAAAAGCAAAAAACAAAGCAGCGGTCAAAGAATCTATTGTCAAACAATACTTGCTGAAAGAAATCACATATTTCAGAACATTTTATTTTGAATCGCATATTGAGACGAAAGAACGACGTGCAGCAAATGATCACACAAACTATCTGTATCAATATAATCCGCAGTTTGGCACAATTCCTGATATGTTTACACCGATTGGATGTACAGGAGGTAAATCCGGGGAATATAGATTAACACTAGAGGAGTATAATCACGTCCACACATATATATTACTAAATTGTCAATAGTTATTACCGTTCGAAAGGTACAAAACAATATTATTCAATCTTTTAAATATATATGTATATATATACAATTTTAACGTATTTTCATTATACATGATATTTGATGAAGAAGTACTTGGTACATATCCTCGTCTAAACGCAAATGAACTCACAGACATGAAAGTTCAACATTATGTCTCGTGGTTGAGAGATTACATAAATACTCGTGTACACATCTATTCAAATTAATTGCATTTATTAAAGTATTCATTTGTTTTTATGATATACGTACAGGTGAAATGTTCAGATGAAAGACTTCCAATGTGGTTAAAAGATTTGGCTAATGTTCCTGCACGAAATGTAATGTATTGGCCAATCTTGTTTATTCGCGGCTACACGTTCCACACGTACAAACACAAAAACATAGAAGCACATACAATTATGGTGTTTGCATTAATAGTGAAATAGAGGGCGATAACTTCTACGGTATTTTGCACCAAATCCTACAAGTGGAATATCTCGGTCTCGATGTGTTGAAGGTGATACTTTTTAAATGTCAGTGGTTCAACCCAACCGTAGGACGTGGAATACGAAAAAACCGATGGGTAGGAATTGACATCAATCCAGCACGACAATATGGTAAGTATGATCCATTCATCACAATAGATCAAGTAGATCAAGAATATTACGTGCAATATCTAACAACATTGAAACGTCGAAGAGAGGAGTGGTGGGTCGTAGTAAAAATCAAGCCACAAGGAATCATAAACTCAGATGATAAAGAAGATCCGTTGCAACCCGATCATCCGCAACCGATTCGTTTAATTGATACATACAATCGAGAGGAGATTCTCGCAAGAACTAACATAGACGGAGAATTCATACGTGATTATGAAATCGTTGAACCGGAAGATGCTGAAGATGAAAATAGCGATGAATTCAATGAATAATTGAAGGAAGGCTCGCCAATAGATGAATCTACTGAAGAAGAAATGTAAATACAATAATGTGTTATGCAAATTATGTTCAATGTTTTTAGATGGAGTAATCTAATGTAGATGATGTGTAATCTAACAATTGAAATGTAAATACAATCGAAGAATATATAAATGATGTTCAATGTTTTAGAACTTTATATAATCTAAATACCAATGGGCATCCGTTGGAATTATTAACGGATGTTTATTGAACAAGAAATCGCCTCCGACACTCAGAAAAAATTTCTAAGTTTTCCAAAATTGTAACGGACATACGTTGGAAAATTATAATGGATGCCCGTTATAATTATTCTAA
>CM071865.1:11864981-11899274 GCA_036759665.1 Gynandropsis gynandra | reverse complement strand
TGGATGACCGTTACATTTTTAATGGGCATCCGTTACAAATGCTAACGGGCATCCATTACATTTTTCCAACGGATGCCCGTTAGAATCATTGTAACGGGCATCCATTACAATTTTCCAACGGTTGTCCGTTGCAAAGTGTCATGATGCCTACCTTAGTCTACAGATTTTTCCAATGGGCATCCGTTGCAAATTGTGACGGATGCCCGTTGCAACGAGTGACGAACCACCGTTTTTCCGTCCGTTGCCTCGGGGACACGCATTTCCAACGGATGCCCGTTGGAGAAACATAACGTCGTGTCAATTAATTACGTTCGTTGAGTTAACGTTTTTTCCAACGGACATCCGTTGGAATTTCCAACGGATGCCCGTTGAGAAATTCTGTATATAAACTGTTGAACAGTTTCATTTTCAACATAATTCAAAACTTCAAAATCCTCTCAAACACTACCTCTCACACACAAAATCACATTTACAAACACTAAACACGAAAATGAAGGCTAGATGATTCATTAGTTCGGGAGGAATGTTGGCTGGTTCCGCAGGAGTCCTCCCCCGCCTTCACCACCACCATATCGCCCTCCTTCACCAATATCGACACCTCTGATATTTGATGAAGAGGAAGATATAATGGATATCGACTCCTTAATGGATAATTTCGATGGCCGTTTTCCCAACCTTCCAATATCGATCATGATTGTCCGCTCGGGACGCTATGGTAAATTTAATGTTATATACTTTTATATTGTTTTACTTTATAAATGTTATCTAATTATTTAATTTTCATGTGCAGTTTTGACGTGGATGATGTTCTAAAACGTACGAACAACAATATCATCCAAGGGTCCCTACAAGACCAACTCTATTTTTATTCCTGGCAAGTTACGCCAGAAGTCATATGTCGCCGATGATGGTGCACCTTTATCGTAAGTGTATTTCAAATTACATTTTTATTTAAAACGATTATTTATATATGTTATAAACTAACTCATTATAATTTATTTTTCAGAGCACATACAAATTGCGGAAGAAGGATACATTGCGCATCTACACGGCTTAGATACGCGACATGCAGGCTCGCATGCGTTTGATGATGAACAACGCCAAGCGCAATTACTACACTAAGAATCGCAAACCGACTTGGGCAACGGACGAAGTCTTCAATCAACTTATTCAACATTGGGAGTCTGAAGACTTCAAGGCTAAAAGCGAGAATGCCAAAAAATGTCGGTACACCGAGAAGGTTCCCAAAGATGGTCCGTATCGGCATACTTTGGGATCAAAATCATTCCCGAAGAGGAAAAAAGAATTGGTAAATTTATTATTATTTAAATTTTTGGTTTTTTACATATTCATCTAATTAAATTTATTTTATATAACAAATGCAACAGATAGAAAGAGAACCGACTCTTCTTGAGCTGGTAGTGGAAACCCCCGCCAAGAAGAAGTCGGTCGTCGGGGAAGAGAGCGACGAACCCAAACTTGTCGACCCTCGAGCAGAAAGAACCGTGAACGTTGTGACGGAGAAAAACACACAGCAATCACAAGCTTTCGGTTCAACTCCCGACGAGCTCAGTCCTTTACAAAAGGACAAAATTTATTTGGAGGTAAAAATTTATTATTTTATTTTCGAATATTAATAAATTATTTTGTAAAAATTCTAACTCTAATTTTATTTGTTTTGTAGTCGATTAGACCGTATAAGGGGCGTCTATATGGTCTCGGGGCACTTCAAAAAGATATCGTCGAGAACGCCACGATGGTACCTCTCGTGGTCCAAGAGAGCTACACGCAACAACGACGTATCGAGGATCTCGAAGCACAACTTCGAGACACTCAAGCCTAACTGCAGGCAATCAAAAATACAACACATGGAGAGCGTCATAGAGTTGCTATCCGTCCAGGCGAGGGGATCAACGTGACGGCAAGAACTGGGTATTGATTCGGATGCAACGCCTTCTAGAGGTGCTGGTGACCACGAAGATGATATCGACTCAACCGACTTAAATGAAATGTAATAGATTAGGTTTAATTTTTTTGTAAAAACTTTTATGATTTTAATTAAAAGTTTTTAATTTTTGTAAAATATTTTATTTTTTTATTTTTTTAAACAATTTTCCAACGGATGCCCGTTAGAAATTTCTAACGCACATCCGTTAAAATCAACTTTCCCGTCAAATGGTAATGGATGCCCGTTGTCATTTTCTGCCATTTTGTAATAGATGCCCGTTGCCATTTCCCGCTAGTTTGCAACGGATGTCCGTTGAAAATTTTGAATTCCTGATCTTTTTTCGCAACGGGGTGGCAACACACGCCCGTTAAAGAGTTGGAACAGACATCCGTTACAATATTTTAATGGGTGTCTTTTGCAATTTGTTAACGGGCATCCGTCACACTTATTTCAATGGGCATCCATTATAAATTACCAACAACATCATCCGTTGGACGTCCGTCACAAATTTTCAATGGATATTATCCGTTGAAACACCGTTGGGAATCGCAAAAGATCTCGATTCGTAACGCGCGTTTCCCAACGGGCTCAGATCTGTTGTCGTCCGTTGGGAATTGGTTTTTGCAACGAATTTTGGGCGATTTTCAACGGTTATTTCTTTGATGCAGAATTTTATCCTTTGCACTCTTTTCGTCAAGCCCTTTGAAGTGCTTCTGATTCGGTCCCTTTTTGAATTTCTTTCTTTTAGCCTTAAACTTGACTTCCTGTCCAACAGAAGATTTAATCAAGTTAGCTTTAACTAAATGTGAAAAGACAATATTAAGCTTATCTTTCTACCGATTAGCCTCCTTGGTCTTCATATAACTTATGAGCTCCTCGAGCGGTATATCATTCTTCTTGTATTTGAGACGACATCTGTATTCCGGACCACAAGGGAGGAAACTCTCTAGTAGGACATTCGCTTACAGAAGTTCGCACATCTACATGTCTTAACTGAGTATGTTCGCGACAAAGTTTTCGTATTCATGGATTGTGCATGATCGGTTTGTCGTCGACCATCTAGAATTGAATCCCCTTTTCCACGACGTACTTCTTCCTTCCAGAATCATTAGCTCCGTATCTTGTTTCCAAGATATTTTTGGCATGTTTGTATTTGACGAAGATATCAAACAGTGCATTGTTTATGTGGTTTAACATATGACCACACACGGTATTGTTATCTTTGCACATAAGACAAAAAAAAAATACACTGTTGAAAATTTAAGTCATTTTCTCAACATTGGATAGAGTATGGACCTTCCGAAAATGGTGTAAAACATATTCGAAGAAAATTAGATTAAAATCTTTATATATGTAAGCCACCTCTTGTAAAATTCAATTCTATTAAGAGATATATATATCTCCCAGATTATAACATATCTACTAACAGAGTTTGAGTGCGAAATATATAGAAACCTTTCGAAATTATTCTTTCAACACATCCGACCGAGGGTCTTGGAATCTAAAAAGGTGTTTTCGACAAAGATTTAATTTTAACGTTAGAAAGGCCAAGGAAGTGCAACTAATGATACTCTCTACTTGAGCGATCAAAGCTCCTCAGTTGTCTTTGTGTCTCCCTCGTTTGATGTTTTCCCGTTCACAGCGACGAGCTCCGTGTTAAATATCAGCGTCGCTCCTCCTGCAATTCACGAGACAACATCGGTTGATTTTGATCCTTTCATAACAACATCGGATTGTGTTAACTCGTTAAGCGCAACTTGACAATCTATGACTCAACTTGCAAAGCCACGAGTTGAAACTGCAATTTTGGTTCTAGATGACGAGCTAACAAAACAATGTCTCACATATTACTCCTCATTTCTCGTTACCATGCAAACATGCCATCGTCTAAGTATAGATGTGAAGGTAATATCCATTCGGAGTGTAACTATACGGATTAAGAAAGAATATGAATTTACCGCACGGTTTATAGGGCATGCAATGACAACTCATTAGATTCTTTTGCCAAGAGTATTGACTAGTATCGTGTATTGTACTGGAGATATGAGAAGATTGTAGTAGATTTCATAAGTATCATATGTTCAATTTGATTTGTTTTGGATAATTGTAACCCTAAACTCTTGTACAAAGCATCTCAAATAGTCTTATTCCATTATAAATTGAACATTCTTTTCAGGCCAATCCTTTTAAAATTAATGGGTGAGGGAGCTTAATGGGGGGATGCTAGTCATGCTTCATCAGCTCTACGAGGTTCACACAAGGGGAATCATATGGAATTTGGAAAAGCATAAAATACCAGGGATTTTTGGCGGAGCACCCTGATCACCATAACCAAGTTTTGATGGAATTTTCAGCTTTCTCTTCTCACCAACACATGCTCCCAGTAAACCTTGGTCCCATCCTACAAAAGAATTACAGTCTCACCTTGAATTTTTGCATCACGGAATGATCATAAGAGATGCACAGTCGTCAAAATGCACAATCCACCTTTTATGACTTGGCCAGTTCCAAGCTCAAACTCAATAGGATCGCCCCTTTCGAAACTTGAATCAAAAACAGTTCCGTCCGTTAGCTTTCCCTGCAGGATTTAATTGTCAAATACTTCGATGGTTGCACTTGTCTACATTTTCTGTTCATAGGCTACGGAAGAACTACCATGGTCTTGAAAAGCATGTAATTTAGGAATAAATATAGGTCTGAATCCATAACCATGTATGTCTATGAACAATGACAACAACTCTTTTTTCATATTATGACCAAACCACGGAATGTCTAACTAGTTGAAGCTTCAACCAGACTTACCTCATAGTGGACCTTGATCCGATCACCTTTGTGAGCCTGAAGCTCACACTTCTGAGGCTTATACTGTAAAGACAAAGAAAAAAGATGCAAGGGTCAAAAAGAAGCCAAAAGACTATGCCAGATGCCAGATGCCATATGCGCAGTAAATCCATTTCCTATTTCTTCCTCAAATCACCAAGTCAGAATTGAAACAGAGATAGATGGAGGCTTAACCAGAATCTACCATTAAACTAAAAACCTAAGGACAAAACAAATTACTTTAAAACAAATGAAAAATTTAGTTAAAAAAAATGCACCAATTACAATCAGGTGTCCAAATGCAACAACAGAGTCAAGTTCAAATCCGTAATAGAAGAATCCTCAAACTCGGACCAACTGCTACATATAGATGAAGTTATCATAGCGAAGGAATTTTAAGGTGATTTTTCAATCACCTTGATTCCAATCTGCAACTCCGTCACATCTCCAGACTTCATCGCGTAAGCTGAACATCATAACAATCACAATCATCAATCAACAACGAGAAGCACAAGAAAAATCAATGAAAGAACTAATTAAACACAACAAAACACAATCTCATTTCTATGATTTACACTGGAAAATCGATCAGATCAACAAAAATGCTTGGGTATTGAGGGGGGGAAAAAGAGACACCGACGAGAAGAACTCATGTGAGAATTCCACGAAACTAGAAGAATGTTTACACATACCTAAAGTGATAACCGCCAAGAGAGTCAGAACTCCGGCAGCTTTCATGGCCGATGCAGGAGTCATTTCCACGTTCCTCACCCTTTTCTCACCTCCGATCTGATTTTCACAGCGACTGTTGGTGCATTTGCTTACTAGGCAGTGACGTGAAATGGGCCTAATGAGCCAAATGGAAGAAATGGGCCTAATGGGCCTAATGAGCCTAATGAGCCGGAAGAAATGGGCACAATAGGCCTAATGGGCCACATTACATAACAACTAAACTTGGGGTGTCTAGGCCCATTGACGTATTACATATTATATTAGATATCGTATAACTTTCAATATTTTATTTTCAGATATAATTCAATTAAATTATTAATACATTCAATTTAAAGTAATCCGTCGATTACGACACCTTGTAATCTTTCAGAAAAAAGTTTTGTAGATTAAAATTAATTCAATTGATTTTGACAGTTCGTGAGAAGAATTCTACTTTGGAATCAAATGTAGTAAACGAAAATGATAGCCACTCTCAATATAACCCTTAAACCTACAATTTTTAAATATATGGTTTACTAATATATTTTTTAAAAAGGCCACCAGTAATATAAATTAAGAACGTCAAGTTGACAACCATCATGTCTTGAAACATTCTTAATCCCGACATTAAAAGTCATAACTTCTATAATCATAATCATAATCTTTGTTTTCTCAACAATGATCATTGCATTAGCAAACTTAATCTTCTCCTTAATATGTTTAATGAGTAATCTAATCTCTTGTTTAATCTTCCATCTCGCAGCTTTTTCTATTGTCTTTTTGTTTCAAGTCTTCAAGATCCCAGGTGAAGCCATTAATGCCATAATCGAGCTCCTGAGGGAGACAACAAGAACTCATATTCCGAAATTGGGTAAATTAGCAACGGAGGTTATCAATGAAGCGATTGCGATTGCGTTTGAAAACGCTAAAGAATGGATAATGGGTTGGTCGAGTTCATTGTGTCCTACGATTTGTTCCGCGTTTGAGAAGGTGATGCCTATACTTGACTACACGTTAGAAGTTGGTTCTGCAATTTTCCAAGGGTTTTTAAATATGGTGTTGATTATAATCGCTCAAGTATGGGATAATTACAAAAATGCATTCTTAAAATATGTCTTCAAATGGATATCGGGTAAATGAAAGAGTGGGTTTTTTATGGAAAATTGTAATTTTATTCTTCATAATCACTATATATTTGTGTCTTTGTTGTTATGAAAACGTATATATAGATCTAATATTTTAAAACAAATAATTTGCTAAAAATAACTGTTTTTTCAATACGTGAGTAAAGATACTCTCATTTTTTTTATCACAATTTAGTATTATAGTTTTTGCTCTTTTACTTTATTTTCTACTACTAGGAAAAGCCCCCGCGCGATGCGCGGGATGATGATTTGTTTTTGTTTAACTAATTTAAAATATTAGGTATAATAAGTAGAAAAAAATATTAAAATAAACAATATTAGAGCTTAAAGCAATAACTAAATAAAGATAATAAATTAGTTGTTAATAATATTGAAATAGTATGACGATGCAAGGTCTAATGATAAAACAATAGGCCTCACTCGTTGTAGACCCATTGGCCATCATCTATGCACAACCGAGTCTTTCTAGCCGACTCGCCGATCCTAAACCATAACGCGAAGAAGGCAGAGCTGCAAGAAAGGAAAAATGCCAAAAGAAAGAGGATACAATAGAGATTCTTCGATGTTATACTTCTTACCTTGTGAGCAATTTCTTCAACTAAATTTGAACGAATTATTGAACTTGTTTTGTCAATCTTTGTCGTAGCCTTCCCCTTTCACATATCTCGGATGTGGGTAAAATTCCTGAAAGAAAGAAAAAACCTTGAAAGGAGATGAAGCGGGAAGAAGGAATAGCGACGAGGATTAATGAAGAGGAAGCAGTTGGGAGAATCCACCTTTAAAAAAATTATTACTGACACTGATGAAGACGATTCATGCCCGACATTCCGCAATGAGCAGCCATCATGACTAACTACATCAGATTTCGATTTTATATTCATATCCAAACCATTTCGGCGACCCGACCTAACCTTTACGAACACCATTACTTTCCATTATATTATACTTCAACTTTCCAAGAAATTTTAACCTGATGGAACTCTACGTGGAGATCCTAAACCTTTGGTAGAATTAGCAAAAGTGGATGGAAAGTAGATCCATTATGTCGATCTTCACTTTAGCAATTGAATAGAGGCCTTTCATCTCTTACAAAATGGAGGAAAACTTTAGGGAATCCTTTCTGATGCAGATACATGATCATAGCCTACCCACATGACTGAGAATTCCTAATCATCGTGACATGATCATACATGTTCCTTAATAGGATGAAAAAAAAACATATTTTTCCCATCAATGTCTAAGTAGAAGATGTCAATTCTTGAAACCTTTGTGATATAGATAGGGACATTGAGAATTTGGTGCATGCCAAACACAACAAAGCAGTAAACAGTACTTTTCTCAGACACAAAAACAACTCTTAGGTTACATACCTTGAACCATCTCAAGTCTACGATGAATACGTAGGGAACTGTTGCGTTTACACCAGGAAAAAGAACTGGATAATCATTTTTTAGAACATAAAAACATAAGTGAGGATACAAGAGCAAACCAAAAACTTTCTTCCTTACAAAATCACTAAATCATATCACCAAAATAAAAAGGCTTTAATGATCGAGACGATGACATCAAAAAAATATTGCTAATCTTTAATTTTGTTATGTATAGATGTTTGAAAATGTCCATATGCATTTATTTTCATATAGAAACCATAATAGCGACAAGATTCAATGGATGGCCATTTTTCCATCTCTTTAAGCTTGTAAAGATATACATAATAATTTATCTATTATAGTAAGGTCACATAACAAAAAGTTCCAATGGGGTTATCTATCGAACTGACTGACTTTCGGATGTAGTAACCTTTCACTATCAAGCTCGACTCCAATTTTAGGATGAAACAATCCTCGCCTCAGATCTTAGAGATCATGTGAAGAAAAGTAACACATTATTTTCATCCCTAAGGACTAAAAACTAACCATATTGGTTTATTGAAGCATTTTTTCATACAGTTGATGGTCAAGCATTTTGAACTTACATAGGTTCACCGAAAAGGATGGTGCCTGAATTCAAACCGAAAACTATAGTTTCGGAATTCAAGCCAACAACGATAGTGTCGAGATGATCATCCACATTATCATATGTGTCGTCGTCGTCTTCGTCGCGATATCAAGTTCACCTTAAGGACCAAGACGAAGAAATGGAGGTGGAGGAGGAGCTTCGAGATTCGCCTGCCAAGCGTCAAGAGTTCGTCTGCCAATGATAAGCTAGAATGCGAATTGTATCATTCGAGTAGTGATACAAATTATTCAGGAAGACAACATGAGGAGAAACAAATCTATACCTTCTTATATGTAAAAGGGACAACTTGATCGGTTGGAATCCGACTTTCATTTGAAGATCCGACATAAGGAGAAATGAATCCATCATCTCCTTTGGATTATCAGAGCTTAGATACAAAGGTCGTTCGATGGAATTTGAAGAGAAGATCGACATGAGGGTGAGGTTTCGATTAGAAGAGTAATGGAATTTATTGGTTATGGTTGATCTTGGATTAGGTTCGTTTCGACGACAGCGAGAGTCCCATCTTGTAGAGATGAAGAGAACATGAGAAGAAGCCGGTTGAACTTCTAAGGGACAAAACATATTTTATTTTTACTCGTCTAATTGTTTATTTTTTTTGCATGTTGAACTTTTTAAAGATAAAAACGTTTAAATTGAAATTTTTATTTTTACTCATTTAATTGTTTAATTTTTACATGTTGAACTTTTCTTACTAAAAAATTTAAAATTGATATTTTAAATAATAAAAAATTTAATAAAAAAATGTTTGGATGGAGATTTAAAGTAATGGATGAGGTGACTTTTTGTNCGAAGACAACTTTAATAAAGGCTCCAAATAAGAAATTGAAATTTTTTAAAATAATAGTAAAATCTTATTTATGAATCAGTTTTAAATACACTTACTTATTGATATAAATATTTAAGACTTATCACAATTAATTTTCTCTGTGTTAGACCATAAATATAACTAAATATTTTTAACCAATAAACTTTAGATCGTATATTTGCTTACTCACTCAATACTCTCTTATTAGAACATTAGATATTGCATACATTCTCCACACATCTCACACTAGATGTCGACGTCTTTTTAAAGTATTCTTCAAAACCAGAATCCAACTCGAAATCATAAATAACTTCTCTTGGTTTTCGGCATGTTCATCAATGAATCAAGACTCTCCTGGTCTTCAACAACTCTTTTCTTCTCGCATCCTTCCAACTCTTTCTTCAAAAAATAAGTCATTAACCATTTCCTTATAGTTCTCAACAACCTAAAATTTAATCATTTAAACGTACAACAAAATGTCCTGATATGTAATTAATTTAAAACTTCACAATTCTCGCCCTTTGAATCATTAGCACATAAAACACATATTAAAATTCATGCAATCAAAACCTTAAACAATTCAAAAAGCAAACAAATCACAAACGTCGTCATCAGAGTTGAGAAAACCACATAGATTCTTTAAAAAAACTTTTGTAATAAGTTCAAGTTCTTCTAAATCGGTTACACGATCTTTTAAATCTTTTAACATTGCGGTTTTTTCCTGCAATTTTGCTTGAATTTTCTTTATTTAACCATGTTAATGTGATAAGATATTCAAACCACATATTAGCATTCTCACCATATATTAATAAATAAAAAATTTAAGACATTGTTACTCTGAATTGATCTAACAACGACTTTCAATTCTTTCTGGATTTGTTGGATCTTTGGGACGACTACAACTAGCCTTTTTTCCAATTTAATGACATTATGTGCAACATCATTTTCAATTTGATCGTTCCCCCTAAATAGCTAGCATTTTATCAATGCACCTCTTCTAAAAAATGATCCATGGTGGAATTTTTTCTCGTCTTTCTTCTTGACGAACAACGTTAGAAACTTGTCGAAGCATCGTATTCTGAATCGGACATAAAAATGGAAGTATAAACTTTTTCGTATTTGACAACCCTTAACAAATAATCTGATCCAGTATAACTTTTTCAAAGTTGATAAGAATTCAATTCTTAACACAATAAAGAAGGAGTGCAATATCATGTCTAACATCATCAATCTTCTTATTGGGAATCCAATTTGTTCTAAAAATCTTGTTGAGCAGAGCATACTCCCATGTGTATTTAGCATTAGCAATTTGACCAGACCATGTCAAAATCTCATTCTCAATAAGTTCCCGAGCAACTATATCCATGTCAAGATCGATTTCTAGCTCTTTTCCCTTAATGTTTCTATATGTTGTGTTCCCAACATATTGTTAATCTCCTCAGCATTGAACAATATTATCTCTCACAAAAAAAAATCAAATGATTATGTTCTAGGTCTATCTATATCTGAGTAGCGCATAAAACTCATAGATAAGTTCTTTGCATACATGGACTATATTTGTTACTGCACTAGACAGATTTTGACTTCACTTTCACATTCTTCAATTATCTAATAAAGGCCACAAAGCTTGTTATTTCTTTTCACTACTTTCTTCATAATCTGAACTAGAGTCATTCAAAGTGATTAAGAATTTTCCTTTGTTCGAACTGGAGCCTCCATATTCATTTTTAGTGTGACCATAACCCTTACAGTTAGAGCATTGAGTTTCTCATAGATTTTTCAGAACACTCTTTTTGCAATACTTAGACATTCTGACTTGAAGTATCCTAATCTTTTGCATTCATGACATTGGATTCCAGACTTTTCTTCCTTCTTAGTACATTGATCTTCGTTGTTTGAACGTTTGAAGCAAATTTTTCGAATTATCTGGTTAGCAACACTACATTTTCTTACAGATTGTTTAACCTTGAATTTTCATTCGTTGCTTAAAAACTATTCCATTATTCATATCTTTGGATATAAGATCTTGTTTGAGTTGAAGCTCCACTTCATATGCGGCCAGGATTCCAACAATTTCCTTGAAACTGGTTGTATCAGTATTTAAAAACATATTCATGTCAGTCTTTTAAGCGTAAATTTCTTCGGTAAACATATCAACAACTTTTTCACCAACTTTTTGGCTTCAAAGGCTTGACCAAATATTTGCAATTGCATTTATCTTTCCGCTGAAATCTTTAACGCTTTCATTTTCTTCCATCTCTAATTTTTCGAATTGATGTTCTAAAATGTCAAGACAAGTTCACTTAAAACTTGATGTACCTTCATGAATGGTCTCTCGAGTATTTCATGCATCTGTTACAGATTCATATCTTTGAATTTGCTTGAACTCATTTATGTCCACAGATGAGAAAATGGTTGTAAATGCTTTAGTATTGAATGTTGAATTCCTTTTCTCACTTGGTGTTCATTGATGTGATGAATTTTCTTTAACATTTTCATGTACGTCTATCACTGTACGTGGAATCCATCCATTTTTCACTGCATTCCAAACATCTTCATCGATACCTATGCATGTTACTTGCTTAGCATCTTTAATTTTCAGTATTTATAGTTTGATGCATCCATCATGACTGGTTTACCAAAAGAATATATATCTCTTGGTCCTTCCATGTTGTCTTTTAGGATCTCACACCAATAATAAATTAACTCTTGATTTTGGTGACATACTCTGATACCAATTGAAAAAGTATGAAACAACTTTAGCAGAGACTATAAACAAGAATTTGAACTTTCCAAAAACAATAATATTCTTAAATACTTTGTATCTATAAGCACATGTATTAAAGGTTGATTCGTGAATAATAAATTATTATTGTTTATAGAAAGTTCAGTTTTATGTTTGCAGTCTCTACTAAAATTATCTTCATACCTTTTCAAATGATAAATGTTGAATACATTTGTTTTATTAACCCGGAGTATGATAGATTGATGACAATTCAATTATGATTATAACGTATTATGAAAACTTATATATTTATTAGAGATTGTTGGTGATGAAAATGAGAAAATAATTATATTTGAGAATATTTTGGTTTGTTATAAAAAAAAAATTAGAAACAGAACCTATAATTAAATGCTAATAATATTTGATTTTTTTATCATTACAAAAAAGAAACATTACATTAATCTTATTTGTGGATTACAATTTGATACTATAATTTACGTTTTATTAATTATTTTTTATTAGGTTATTTCAAATTACTATTTCGATGAGAGATGTTTTTGTTTAGATGTATACATGTACATTAATTTAAACTTAGAGGAAGAGAGATCAAATCAATGACAATTTAACTACAATAAGTGTATTATAAAAAATACATCTAGTAATTTGTATATAGATTGCTCCGGAATGAATATTTTTTTTAAATCTGATATGACTAGAGTTTAACGTATATATCACAAATAAATATATTAAAAATAATTAATAAATATAAAATATTTATATCATTTAAAATTCTAAATTTATCACTAAAAAAATTTAAACAAATATATAATCAGTCAATTATAATAAATTTTTCAATGTTTTAAAAGTCATTAGACGGTAATTCGGAGGTCGACAAGTGTCTAACACTTAGACGAATTAGTCGGTAATTAATTGGTATTTAGAATGTTTTTTTTAATTTTTATCATCAAATTCTTATTTTATAATTTGTTTTAAGGTTTGAGATATAAAAATAAAAAAGATATTAATGTCAAATCAATTTAATTTTATATTTTTATAACTTTTAAAATACCATTGTTTTGATTTAAAAAAATTAAATTTATTAATAGATATCTAATCGGTCGTTGAACAATCATCGACCATCGAATGTCTAGACAAACTAAGTGTAATTGGATGAAGACTTTTAAAACGTTAAAATTAACTGGACAAAGACTTTGGAAACGTTGTAAATTCCTAGAAGAATGATATTCACAACCATGGGTGGACGTTTCAGTTCGATTATAAACCAAATAAAACCAAACCGAATAATGATAATTCAGTTCGGTTTGGATATATATAAAATAACCAATCGGATATAAAAGTTTTAAAAATCGATTGGTTTCAGTTTAATTCGGGTATATAACCGAATAACCATCGATAACCGATGAGTTATTGAAAAAATATAAAAATATATGTATATGATATTTATCAAATGAATATTTATCTAATATACGCTAATAATTAAAGATTAAATATCAAATTTAAATAATATATTACATTTTATTTTTAAAACATTTGAACTATTTGAAATTTTTAGAATATTATTATTTATTTATAATTTTATATTTAAAATGATCGATAAAATCAAAATTATCGAAAAAATTAGAATTCGTGTTTTATTTCGTTCATAATATTTAATTGATATAATCGAATTCAACCATTATACAATTGAACCATACAAAACCAATTTAAGTTTAGTTATTGTTTTTTTTAATATAAACCGAACTTTAAAATGACCAGGCTTATCCATGACTAGACTTGGTCATTTCGGATATCAGTTCAGATTTCGGTTCGAATATACGAGTTTTCGGATTTTAAAATACAATAACCAAATAATAATCAAACTTAAATCGGTTTGATTGTATAACAATTTGGTTCGATTATATCATTAAAATATTGTCAGCAAAATAAAATTTGAACTCTAATTTGTTTGGTTATTAATTTATTCGATTTTATTTATATAAAATTATATACAGATTATAATATTCAAAAGATATCAATTAATTAATATATTTTTCAAAATAAAATAAAATATATTATTTAAATTTGATGTTTAATTTTTAATTATCAATATTTTTCAGAAGATATTCATTTGATAACTGTATATATTTTATTTTTTTAATAATTATTAATAATAAAAATAAACAGAATACAATCGATTCTTGAACTTTCCAATCGATAACCACAACTACCTTCTATTCTATTCGATTTTACGTAACTGAATCGAAACGTCCTAATTCATCTAGATAGGCGCCCTTTGCCACGCACAACGTGGAAGCCACGTGACGAAACTGCAGACTTTTCTCAGCTATACCCCCTAACGTTAATATCCACGCGATGTAAGCGGAGGGTGTATATGTCATTTAACAAGCTTGCTCCATGACGCGTATACAATACCAGCCACTCGTTCGTTCTATTTTCTAAACAAAGGGGAAAGAATCGTCCGTTTTCTCTGAATTGTAAATCTCCGCAGTCAATCCTCTCTGCTCCGATGGCCGGGAAACTCATGAACGCCGTTCAATATGACAAATATGGCGCCGGAGCCGCCGGTTTGAAGGTGAAATTTATTGGTGTTGATGATGTCGATTGAGTTTCTTATTTCTTTGATTCTGTTGATCTCGTTTCATATTTCCCTTTGATTTTTACTTTTAATTGGTCTCAGTGGAGTGATCTTTCATCGAGTGTTTTTCATGAGATACTGTAGTTTTGGGGTGATGCATGTGTGTGTATATATATATATATATATATTTACGAGTCTATGACTACCTGCAACTAATACACACATTCATACGCGCGCGCGTATATGTGCATTTGAATTCTCAAGTCTGTCTCCTCAATTTAGCGTGTCTCGTGAAACGAAAAGCATGCAGCATAGACGATTATCGGTCACCTCTTCTTAATTCAAACAACATCGATTAAAATTTCACTCCATTGCTCGTCAGTGGATTCGTGATTATTTCGAAGCGGGCTCTTGTTGTGCACACTTAACCCGCATAGAGAGGGAAGATGAATTCCATGGTTTTATTTGAAGTAGGATTGGATCGAAATCATGTCAGTTAGATGCGATGATCAAGTTCAGGAAGTGACTCTAATATGCCGTAGATGCATATAATCTGGATTTGTTTTGATGCCGAGTTTTCAGAAATTTTAATGTGCATTTTCGTGGCGTTGTCTTGTGTTTTCGTTTCTGAGAGCATTTTCACGTTGCATATGCTTTATATGATATGTTTACAGCATGTTCAAGTTCCAATTCCGTCGCCTAAGAATGACGAGGTTTTGCTGAAACTCGAAGCGACTAGTCTAAATCCCATTGATTGGAAGATTCAAAAAGGAGTACTCCGTCCTTTACTGCCACGAAGGTTCCCCTGCATTCCTGGTATTTTGCGGTTTCAAGGATTAATTTGTTATTTATTGTACAAGAACTAAGTATCGGTTGGAAGATTCGAAGGTTGATTTCTTTGTTTTCGTGCAAAAGCTTTACACTGTTATCTGTAATCTTTGAAAAATGTGGAAGATCATCTGAAAACTTGTTGATATAACGGGATAAAAAGTGCTTTGTTACACTTAGAAGGTCATGGTGAAGCTTTATATAGCAGGTTGTTGATGTCATTATTTCATGGACCTTCAGACACTTGTAGAGACATTCAACGGCAATTTGTCGTTGTTCTCGTTAGGTTAGTTGATGTCTCTTATTTTGGCTGGACAGCTACTGATGTTGCTGGAGAAGTTGTCGAGGCTGGACCTGGAGTCAATAAATTTAAGGCTGGTGACAAAGTTGTTGCAGTCCTCAACCATTTGGTAAGTTTTTCCGTCAAGCCTTTTGTTCATTTTAGGTTTCTCCTCATCTTATCAGATTGGGATACATGAAATTGTTTTTCTAATGATTTCTTCATCTTCTTCAATGATAGACCGGAGGAGGACTTGCTGAATACGCTGTCGCGTGTGAAAAGCTAACTGTTATCAGGCCTCAAGAAGTTTCAGCACCTGAAGCAGCAGGTTTGCCTGTCGCAGGTCTCACGGCTCTCCAGGCTCTAACCCAGCCAGCAGGGCTCAAGCTCGATGGTACGGCCTCAAACAGCCAAGCGAATGTCCTAGTCACAGCTGCATCTGGTGGTGTTGGTCACTACGCTGTCCAGCTTGCGAAACTCGCGAATGCACACGTGACTGCCACTTGCGGTGCCCGCAACGTCGAGTTAGTTAAATCCTTGGGAGCGGATGAGGTTCTAGACTACAGAACCCCCGAGGGGGCGGCTCTCACGAGCCCATCTGGTAAGAAATACGACGCTGTGATCCACTGTGCATCCGAGATTCCATTCTCAACGTTCGAACCAAACCTATCGGAGAACGGAAAGGTGATAGACATCACACCGGGGCCGAGAGCTATGTGGACTTATGCAGTGAAAAAGATAACGTGGTCGAAGAAGCAACTAATTCCGCTGCTGTTGATCCCGAAAGCTGAGAACTTGGAATACATGGTGAATCTGGTGAAAGAAGGGAAGATAAAGACGGTGATAGACTCGAAACATCCTCTGAGTAAAGCCGAAGACGCTTGGGCTAAGAGTATCGACGGTCATGCCACCGGTAAGATCATCGTGGAGCCGTAGTAACGGTAATGTTTATATGTTTGCTTGTATAACAAGGTACTTACGTCTTTGTGAAACCAACTATACCACAGTTACTGGGTTAGCGTTTTATATCACCACATCGAATAGGTATGCTCTCTATGGCCATGCGGATATTCACTAGTAGAAATTTAACGATTTCATACAAAAACTTTCGGAGGGATAGCTTTATGAATGTATATGTTTGTCTATCTCCTTTTCTTTTTGTAGTGATTAATTAATTGTAAAGGTGGGAATTTTGGATAAAATTCAAAATCCTTGGAAGAAGAATCCAAATAGAAAATTGACTATAAACTTTAATTATAATCATACACAAATTTTATATTTTATTTTATGTTTTATAAAACAATTTTAAATATATTTATATCTTAAATACGAGTTCTAAATCCAATTACCCTAATTCAAATAGATTTTGGATCTGGTTTGATTTTATTTTTAAATTTGAATTAAATTGAATCCAAAAAATGAAGTATGAGTTATTAAGAATATAATAGAAATTGAATTTTTATTTTTATATAATTATTTGTTTGTTTTTAAACTAATAAATCCTTATAATCTAATTAATTAACTTATTGTAATTAATTAACTTATTACTGTAGTACATTTCTAAACTTTTTGAAGATAAAGAAACATGTTTACCTGTTCGTCATGGTTTGTTTGAGATAATTTTCACAATTTTCAATGGTGGCAAAAAATATGAGACAAATGATGATCTTTGGAAAATAGGGACATATAAAATTTCATGAAAAATATAAAATATCATCATTAACTTAGAAATACTCAATATAAAAAATGTGTAACAATTAATAAATAAGAATATAGGAGAGTGGTGAATGAGATAATAATTTTGTTTTTAAATATAATTATTATTAACATTTATAAATTTGGTTTTCAATGATTGGATTATAGTATTATTTTTGAATTAATAGTTTGAAAATTTTGTGCTTTATTCGGATGATAACGGTTGGACGACGAATCATTTTTAGATTTATTTTTTTCTTTTCTTTTCATATTTGAATTATCATTTTTTAGTGATAGAAATAAAAAAAGTAGTTAATTTTATTTTATGAGAAAATTGTGTATTATAAGAAATTTTATAAAATTATAATAATTACAACAATAAAGATTTACTGTTAAGTAGAAGAATAAAAAAATGCATGAAGAACCATCAAATCATTCAATTTTTATTATATTAATTTATATATATATATATTGAGTAACATGTCTACCATAAACGGATTTGAAAATATCGATTTTATTTGGTTAGAATTTTATTGTTTTTCTGTTAAATAATATTTTCAAAATAATTTTTTTTCAAAGAATATTAAAATTCTAATACTAAAATCAAATTTCAAAATAAAAATGAAAAGTTTTCAGTAATAACAAAGAAAGGTTTTAAAAAACAAAAATATACCGGGATAATGGCAAATAATACATCAACTTTGGACATGAATGTTACATAGTATTTATTAATGCCATTAGTTTATTTACTTGTATAAAAGGAAAGTAACTTAAAAAGTTGATGTTTATCGTTAAATTATTAAAATATTTATATTTTATTGACAAAAAAATTGGGTGATTGTTGTTTTATTTATTTTTTTCAAAAGTCCACGAATTATTTATGTTTCACCATTCTCCTTTCTTTTAGAATATTAAATCAAATTAAAAAAATCGCTTTAGGTTGTTTTTCCAAAACTTTGAAGCCTATTAAAAGGCCCACTAATAGAACCAGGCCCAGGCCCATTATCTTGACGCGGTGATCCTTATCCTTCGAAAGCGAATCCTAGCGGTTGAGGGGCTTTTTCGTAATTACAATTTTAAAATATTAAATCTCTCGGGGGACCACCATCCCCTTCCCCACCACAGCCAAGCATTTTTCTTCGTTTCTCTTTTTCTTCCATTTTTTTTAATAATCCAAAAATAATAAATTTAAAAACTATAATTATCGTATTTAATATTTTATTTTCATACTTCAAATCCTTTTTTATTTTATTTTAATCATTAATTTCCTTCGATTTTCTTATTCCTCTTCTTCTCCTCCCTCTTCGGGATTTCTTCTCCAATGGCTTCCCCTGCATTTTGACTTTCTCTCTCTTCACCAGCAGTTCTAAATATTCGTCCCTCTCTCTCTCTCTCTCTCTCTCTCTCTTTTTCTTCTTCTTTTCTCTGCTTTCTCTCTCTCTCTCCACTTGACGACATTGGTGGTCTGTACAATTTCTTCCTCAGATCTTCATTCTTCTGGAATTCTCTCTGTTTTGCGTCAATGGTGATTATCGTTTTACTTGATCTCCTTAATCGGTTTTTTTTTTCAATAGGTTGCAGACTTGTTTTTACTCGTTCAATTTTATCTGCTCACCTCTTTTGCTTCTCGGTGTATTTGAAGCACAGTTTTGGATCAACACGATCAATTTTTCTTCATGGAAGCGTTTTGATTGATAAAGATACTACAAGAGGAGACACAATTGGCCTTTTTTCTGTTTTTTTTGCAACGATCGAGATTCAATCTTCCTTATTTTTGGAGTTATTTTAATGTCAGAGAAGTGATGTTTCGTTTTTTTCGCTAATATCTCTTGTGACCTGAACATACAGAGCAAAACGCTTGTAAATTTCTAGGTTTTTGGTTCTTCCGTGCTTAGCACTCTTTTCTTCGTGAAGTTCTGGATTATTTGAGGTTTCTTATGATTGATTTGTTGCTGTTTTTTTGGCAGATTTGATGTAAGTGGGAATTGTTGGAGTTAGTTGTTTGATACTGTGAGCCAATTAGGTGCTTTGACTCGTCTAAGCATTTTTCCGGTGGTTCCTAGGCCGGTTCTTGTAGATGATGCTGGCTGATTGCAGCATGTAGAAGCTGCATTCAAGAATTTTGCTTACGTTTCAGTTTATGTTTACTCATTCATACGATGACAAGCTGGCGAGTCTTCTGTTAAAAGAGTAGACTACTCGGTGGCCTGGTGGCTGTCAGAAGTCAATTGTCAAGTTCCTTTTGCAATCACTAAAAGGGGAATAATGGAAAGGTTTGTTTCTATGTTCTGCGCGATTTTTAGTTCAACATTTTTCCTCTGAAAACTGATGGATTGCTTTTGTCATACGCGTTTTTCTTTGTTCAGGTATAGTGTTATGGAAGAGCTTGGTGATGGTACATGTGGTAGTGTATATAAAGCCTTCAACGTGGAAACATACGAATTTGTAAGTAGCTATATACCTTTTTCGCCGTCTTACTAATCTCCCTGCATTTACTCCTTTCACACCCTTCTTGTGTTTTATGCTGTTTTCTTACCTATTCTTCCCATCTGTTTTAATCATTTTAGCTCTTCACTCCTCAGGTTGCTGTCAAGAAAATGAAAAGAAAGTTTTACCATTGGGAAGAGTGCGTGAATCTACGAGAAGTAAAGGTGCGAGCCATTGCGACCTTCACATCTCAACATTACTTACGCTGGACTTTTCTCACAGTTAGCAGTTTAACGGCTATCTTCAATGTTGCTTATAATATTATACTTTGCAGGCTCTTCGCAAACTAAATCATCCCAATATCATAAAGTTGAAGGAGGTTGTGAGGGAAAATTATGAGCTTTTCTTCATCTTTGAATGCATGGTAGAGATGATCGTCTCCCTTTGTTTTACTCTTTCATCTGTATTATGCTTACTCTTACATTGGCATTTTCTGATTAGGAACACAATCTGTACGACATAATGAAAGACCGAAAAACACCTTTCTCTGTGGGGGAAATAAGAAGTTTTATGTCTCAGATGCTGCAAGGGCTGGCTCACATGCATAAAAATGGTTATTTCCATCGAGACCTAAAACCGGGTATGTTTTTCTGCTTTTGTCGTGTCTCTATCTTTTAATTGATTTGAAACTTCCATATAAGTCTCCAGTCTTGTTCAAGATATTCTGTAGCTTGAAATTTCTGACCAAATATCTTTTCTTTTTTAAAGAGAACTTGCTGGTGACAAACAATATCCTGAAAATTGCTGACTTTGGGTTAGCTAGAGAAATTGCATCGCTGCCTCCTTATACCGAATATGTCTCCACTCGTTGGTAAGTAATATCTTCTGGCATTGTTTAGCAGGCATGCTGAATAATTGTGGTTGTATTCTATAGATAATATTTAAGGGAAGCTTACATTATCTTAGCTTATAATCGTCTCCTCTGCCCAGGTATAGAGCTCCAGAAATTTTACTGCAGTCTTCGTCATACACTCCTGCAGTCGGTGAGCACTGTTTCCATTTTCTGATTCACTTGGCCTTAATCAAAACCATATCATTTTCTTTTAATTTAACTTACATATTAGGAATGAAGTGTCTTGGATTACTTCCTTCCTCCATGCTTTTGTTCACCCTCTCTCCATTTTTTTTCTACTAACATCCAATAAAACTGCAGACATGTGGGCAGTGGGGGCAATATTAGTTGAGCTTTTTACTTTATATCCAATGTTCCCCGGTGAAAGGTGAATTCTTTCTCCTTGGACTTAACTGTGGCTGTCTTCATGGTGAAAAACTGAATAAGGTGTATGTAAGCATGCAGATAAATCTGATGAGTCTCTTTCTTCATGAGCAGTGACATAGATCAGTTATACAAGATCTGCTGTGTTATTGGTAAGCCGGACTTGACCACTTTACCTCAAGCAAAAAGCATGTCTCGGATAATCAGTATTAGTCATTCAAAGGTCAGTTTTTAAGTTAGAAGATAGGCTGCTTTTTGAACTATCAAAGAAGAAGCAAAAAGCATTTCTGGGATATTGACTGACTTTGCTTTCATAATTTACAGTATCCTCAGACACAGATTTCTGATCTCATCCCAAATGCTTCCAAGGAAGCTATTGACTTAATCACTGTATGTGGTCTATCTTTTCCTTTCCAAAATATTAGTTCTGCTTTTATTCCCTTTAAGCAACTTTATTCTTCGTATATTAGTTTCTGATAATTTCTTATTCGATTTCATAGCAACTTTGCTCGTGGGATCCTTTGAAACGACCTACTGCAGATCAAGCACTACGACACCCATTTTTCAATGTAATTTGGAATTCCCTCCCATATGCTTCAACCTTTTTCATGATTTAACTTTGAAAATGAGACCTGTGCTGCACATATGGCTACGCAGATTTCGTATCCACTTCATGACCTTGAGCTGAGGCTTAATAACATGGGTGAGTTTTTTTCTGCTCCTTGTTTTATATTATGCATTATAAACTCTTCTGCATTGTCAGTANGATATCCTGCAGGAGCCATGCCAAATCTTGATCTAAACCTCTGGGACTTCAACACAGAACAGGATGGATGTTTTCTTGGCTTGACATTGGGTGAAGAACCGAGTGCTCCTAATCTAGGTAACTATCATATTTTCGTTTAACTCGTAATTTTGAATCGATGGGTGTGCTCGGGTTACATCTTGAGGGTCATATAAGCATCTCACCAATATATTCGTTTTGTCCATATCTTTCTTTCATCTATTTGCTTCTCTGGTTTTTCATTGGTTTGATCCTTTCTAAACCATCTTGCAGAAATGATCCACAATGCATCTAAGAGCATGAGCGAGGTATTAGCTTACTCAAACCCTAAACCCTAAAACATCAGTAAACTATCACGAGAACATAGCAAAGCTGATATCATAAAACTATGGTCGGTATTTTGTACTCAAAGGAAGTGTGTTTTGTGATGCAGAAGGTTCTGTTTTGCTCCGGACTCAATGATGATGCTAAACCATCAGGTACGAAGACCATATTATCCATTTAGTATATCACTGGAAATTATACATATGTTGTATTTTTTTCTAATTTGCCATTGTAATTAATTAGGTTTAGTATTTACGTTAATGACTCTTGTATATATAACCTTGTATTTTGCCATTTTCATACAAAAACGTTTTACAAGGCTATATATATACAATAGGCATTAACCTAATCAAAGGGCAAATTAGGAAAAATATAACGCATGTATTTTGTGTTATTATCTTTCGGTATTCTATCTTTTATTGAAAATTAATGTGATTCAAAGCTGTATAGAGAAGTAAATATCTTCCTTGTTTTGACCATTACAGTTTACTGGTCGTTGCATTCTTCTGATCAAAAGCGACTCAACGCTCAAGTTGAATCGCCTTCTCTTTCTCTCTCCTTCTGAATTTATTGAATAAATTTGTATTTATTGTTAAAGTTTGTCTTTAGATTTAGCTACAATTTTATGATGTTAATAATCCATAAATGATGTTAGTAAATTTTTTAAATAAAAATTTTGTAAGTTTTAGAAAACTTTAACTTACATTTGTTTTTCCATTTCTCCCATCAATAAAATTTCCTTTCCTTTATATAAAAACGGAAATTTTCCCTTCCATTAAACTAAACAATAATCTTTCACACACCATGTGAGTGAAAAGATATTTACAAAAATCAAAATTTGAATCAATGATGGATTGTGAATTTAAAATTATCAAAAATAAATAAATAGAATTTTATCCATACGATAAAATCAGATAAAGTAACAATCTTTTACCCATATTTGTGCGTTTCGTACGTTAAATTTGGATTCAACGTTTAAAGTTTCTTGCTTTCTGTTTGGGGGAGAGAGAGAGATTTTTCGCACGCAGAAAAAAACACGTAGACAAAGACCTTCACATATACCCTCTTACACATATATTACTGAGTATAGATAGGTACATAATATGTTGTTTTTGTAGATATACATATGCAAGAATTCAGAAAAGGAAGAAACAAACTTTATTTGATCTCTTACTCTTTAAATATCTTTGCAGTTCCACGTTTGAATGATTACTTCAATCACCACAAAGAATTTTCCAAAAATATCTCATTATTTAGTGTGTAGTTTATATTATACCCTTTGCATCACATTATAACTTTTTTGGTTATTAGATCAATGAGATAGATACAATCAGAAAATATGTGGGGTTCTGTTATGATAAGTTGTCCCACGTCGGTTAGGACATGAACTTTGGGACTTTTATATATGGTGTTAGGCAACCCTAAACTCTTTGGGACTTTTATATATGGTGTTGGGCAACCCTAAACTCTTGAGCTAGCTTTTGGGATTAGTTAGGCCCAATCCATATTTGACATGGTATCAGAGACCGGTTCGTCCCGATTTGAATATACCGATGTTGGACCCCCGATTGCGATGTCCACGCTCCAGGATCGAGTCTCCCTAAACTTTTGAGCTAGCTTTTGGGATTAGTTAGGCCCAACCCATATTTGACAGGTTCAACCACGCATGCATAATTTGCACCTACAATCCAAAGAAAAACAGTTGCAGATGAGTAAAATTGGAACTCTTTGTTGTGTCATATGCAAAAGAACTACAAAAAGTACAAGTGGTCTTGACGCAAGTTGACATCGTTTCTCGAGGTATGTCTAAAAAGATAGAAAGTATATTAAATAATTATAAAAAATCATTGTTTCATTAATGATATATCAAGAGCTTAATAATTTATTATAAATAGTAATTGTTCTCAACTTTGCAGATTGATTGACAGTGAAAGAACACCAGACTAGAACCAGATAATAATACACATGAAATATTTTGGAGTTTTGAAGTTTACTTCAAATATATTTATTTTATGCATAAAGAAAGCATAAAGGGAATTTTTTTCTTTCAATATGATGGTTTGTGAAATATGAATTGTCCTCTAATTCAATCTTTTTAATTAAACATTTAAGATTGTTCAATATATATACATTTTACTATTTATTTCATATCTGTGTTATAACACAACATAATATTTTTCTTTATATTTATGCTCGATATCAAAATATGCATTTTATAATCGGATATCTAACATTAAAACATTCAAATGAAGATGAATTATACTTATAATCATATCAAATATGGATTTTATTTAACTTATTAAAAAAGGTAACATGATAATACAATTGTAACGAGATATAACAAGTTGACATAAAAAAATATCACAAAACTAGGGCATGTATATTAAGTCTAATATGTTTTTATATTGACATATTAATATCTACGTTAATAACATATAATCATTTTCATATATATATATATTAACTTTTGTTAACTGAAATTCGCAATCAAAATAGAGATTTTCTATCCCATAAAACATAACTGAAAATCCAAAAGAAAAAGCTTATCTCATCAATGTTAAAAGGTTATGTCCCTAAGCATAATCAACAAAAAAAATACAAAAATCATTAGACCAATTAGATAAAATATTAATTAATTATAATCTATTTTTAAAAGTTAAGACATATAAATTAGATTAGTCATAATCTGAAAAGGTTATCACAAACACGAAAAAATGAGAATTAAAATTCTCTTGATTTCCACCACGGCAAACATTGAACGGTGGACCCAATCTCGCTGTAAACGACTCGTAGAGAGCCTGTATAATCGATGTTGTATCTTACATACTCATTTACTAAAAATTAATAATTGAACCCAACTGATTGCATCCTTTTTCTGAAAAACACCAATCCCAAAGAACGAAATTCATAATCAAACTAGATCTTAAATATAAATTGTAATAAAACGTTTCCGTGGTCCAAATCTACAACTCTGCATCATAATGAATATTTGGTCCACCCTAGAAATTTGACAATATAAATAATATTTATACATCAAGTATTATATTATATATATATAACACCTTATAAATATATATTTAAGAATTCAAATTTGTTAACAAAATATATAAACAGTAGACAGTTGTAACCCTAAAAAGAGTATAAACAAAAGGAAAGAAATAAATGGTAAAATAAAATTTTTAAATTTAAAGATCAACGAAAAACTATAATCTTTTTTTGTTATTTATCCATATTATTTATCAATATAAGAAAATAAAAACATTACAAATCATAGAAAACTGTATAAGAACAAAGATCCGAAAACGATAATGCTATAAAATATTAGAATACACTTTATGTTTTTCCAATTTAAACACTAAAATAATAATTTGTATTATCAATAGCTACAGTATCGTTTAAAGTCAAAATTAATAGATATAATCAAGATACAAAGTCATAATATGTTTTCTATTTATATCGAAATCTCAAATGGTCAACTATTCCTTCTAAATATGAATGTTTAAATTTAAGGTTGAAAAGATACAAAATACTTAGATCAGTATTTTGTTTATAAATATCAAAATATGTTTGGATCTAACTAATCTCAAAAATTAATTTAGAAGTTTAGGATTATCTAATATTATATGTACAAATTCATAGTTCATGTCCTACCTAATATTGGACAACAAAACATAACAATCACATTCACGCACAGACTTAGTTCTGGAGCGCGGACATCGCAATCGGGTGCAACATTGGTATATTCAAATCGAGATGAATCAGGCTCTGATACATCTCAAATATTAACTTGGATCTAACTAATTCCAAAAGCTAGTTCAATAGTTTAAATTTTTCCAATACCATATATAGGAGTTCATAGTTCATATCCTAGCCAATGTTGGACTACAAAATATAACACTCTCCCTTACGTCCAAGCTCGATCATGAAGCGTGGACATCGCAATCGGAGGCCCAACATCGGCATATTTTAATCGGGATGAACCATACTCTAATACCATATCAACTATGGGATTGGACTTAACCAATCCTAAAAGCCAGCTCAAGAGTTTAAGGTTGTCCAATAACATATATATAAGTTCAAAGTTCATATCCCCATTAAATAAAAAAAACCTCACATTCTATTTAAATATAAAAGTCAACACTTTAAAATAAGAAAAATAATAATGTGTTAATATATATATATATATATATATATATATATATATATCAAAAAATAATAATGTGTTAATATATATATATATATATATATACATATATATATCAACATGAAGAAAATTAAAAAAAAAACCCACAATCAAAACAAGAAAAAATAATAAAAAAATAAAAAAATTGAATTTAGAAAAGAACAAAAGGAAGGACAAAAGAGATAGAATGTTAGGGTGATATGTATGATGATCATATGCACCGCCGTGATGGTAGATGATGTGGCGGGGGCGTTGGCTTCCAGTGACCATAAATACATAAAACTCGACGTATTGAACCCTTGCCTCCGTCGGAATCCACTGGGGGGGTTGTCATCCTCTGAGCTCCGACTACAAACATAGAGAGCGTGTGAATAAATACACTCGTGGTTGCTCCAAATTCCATCGTTGTCGAGGTTAATTATGTTAATTATTTTCTCTTTTCTACGATTCGATTAAATGCGAAAATGAATATAATAGAAATCATTAAATCAACCAAAATAATACAACATAACGTACTTGAATTTTCCATGGTTTTTTTAGTAGATGTTGAATTCTTCAACTTACATACCAGATTACTTCTACTTGTGGTCTCAAAATCTTGAGGTTGATATATATATATATATATATATATATATATATATCTCTTCTTCTAAATCTCCATTCAGAAGGCTTGTTTTAACACCCATTTGGTGAAGTTCAAGATCAAAGTGAGTTACTAAGACCATGACAATCATTAACCCTTTTTAGAAACCGGAGAGAAAGTCTCTTTGTAGTCAGTGCTATTCTTTTGAGTGTAACCTTTGGCGACACGTTTGGTTTTATATCTCTCGATACTACCCTTAGAGTCTCGCTTAGTCTTAAAAGATCCATTTACAACCAACTCATTTAGAATCCTTCAGTAATTCTCCAAACGTTGTTAGCATCCATAGATTTCAACTCTTTCATCATGGTCATCAACCATTTTTCAGAATTTTTATCGCTCATGGCTTGTTCAAAAGAGATTGTGTCATCATTCATGCTCAAGTTGTTTTCATTTTTCATGTTCAAGTGCATAACACATATAATTATTTGAATTAGTCGGTCTTCTATCTCTGGTAGACATCCTCAAAGCTATTCCTTCTTGAGGTTGCACTTGTTCATTTACTTGAATATTTTCGCCATTTTCTTAAACAATGGCATCCATAATTGAGTTATGAGTATTTATTTGTTGTTGTTCCATATTCATACCTTGTTGTTGTGCTACAATAGGAACATTAACTTGAGGTGGGTCTCTTGATGGATTTTGGTCCATCAATGATTCGTTTATCTCTACATTACGTGCTCCCACACTCTCATAGATATTGTCATTTTCAATGAAGCGAGCATTACCGAACTCTACGATTCTCGTACTATGGTTAGGATAATAAAATCTATACCCTTTCAACCCTTCTGGATATCCAATGAAATAACCACTAATGGTTCTGGAATCCAATTTCTTTTCATGTAGATTATATATCCTTATTTAGGCTTGAGAACCCCAAAATATAAAGATGTCTTAAACTAGACTTTCTAGATATCCATAGTTCAAAAGGTGTCTTAAGATTATTTCACTAGGTACCTTATTCAATATGTATACATTTGTTTTCAATGCATACATCCACAATGATATGGGTACAAAATTATCGTTCATCATACTCCTTACTATTCCATCAATGTACGATTACACCTTTCCGCTACATCATTCTGATTTGGTGATTTAAACATTGTATATTGTGCATAAATGTCCTTATATTCAATGAGTTTCTTAAATGGACCTTGAATTTCTCCAACTTCTGATGTTTTTTCATTATATTCACCATATCTATCATAACATATTACCTTAACCTTTCTATCTACCTTTCAACCTCTAAATTGAATGTCTCAAGGATATCAACCGATTGAGTTCTTTCATGCAGTAAATAAAGATAATAATATCTAGAATAATCATCAATGAACGTGATGAAATACTTTTCATCACCCAAGACGATACATTGAAAGAACCACACATATATGTATGTATTAGATCGAGTAACCCACTACTCCTTGCTTACCTCAATACAATCCATACATGTATTATTCTAATCGGTAAAATCCAATTGAGACAAAAAATAGTTTTAATTAGTCTCATAATCTTCTTTTTCGATATATGACTGAATCTTTTATGCAACAAGTCAGTGGACGATTCATTAAGTGCATTCCTTTTCATACCAACATCATGTTTAACATAAATATTACACACGAAATTGACAAAGGTAGAACTTAGATCGAAACAATAGAAAGTATATGATAATAAACTAGTACCACATAGGTTTTTATCACGATACAATGAAAAATAACAATGTCCAATCTTAAACTCAAAACCTAATACATCCAACTTTGAAGCGGAAACAAGATTTCTAGAACAATCAGGTGCATATAAACAGTGTTTTAGATCAAGGCTAGCCTGTATCTAAGACAATTCTATATGTCTTGATACCTTCAACTCTAGTTTTCATCTTGTTTCCCATTAATAGGAAAACTTTCAATTTTCGACGTTCATTGGAGATTTAGATAACCCTGTATAACATTAGATACATGAGTTATCATAACAGTATCAAGCCACCAAGTATTAGAAGGTACTTCAATCAATTTTGATTCGAATCTTACTGAAACAAAATGAATACAATGTTTTTCAAACCATGCCTTCATTTTTAAACAATCAGCCTTTTGTGCCCAGATTTGTTGCAAAAGAAACATTTTAGAATCTTTCCAACATCTCCTTGCCCCTTATTGGGTTTCATCGTATATGGCTATTTACCCTTATTCTTTCGTTTCTTACTTGGAGCTTTGCCGCCACTTGAATCAACATTTGGATGACTACGAGAGGCAAAAATTGGCTCGGGGAAACTTGACTTCCTTTTGCCTTGCCTCCTCTTGCATGAACATGATCTTAGTATCCGAAAGAGACCATTTTTCCTTAAGTTGGTTGTAAGTTCTCCGAAATTGTTTGAAATCATCACCTTTGCACGATTTCAACATGAGCTCAACTAACACACGCTCACCAAGATCAATATCCAAACTCTTGAGCCGGTTGTAGGTATTCACCATATGAGTGATATAGTCATCCATAGACAGAGATATAATGTAGTCTTTTATCGTTAAATCATTAATAAGAGCAGGAACAACATACTTATCCACAATGTCTGTCATAGTACACTTTTAGTCACAGCAAGGACTTCCTTCACAATTTCAGCCTTGGGTTGAGAAGGCTTAATATTAAGTGATATGCTAAGCTTGAGAAAAATCATCGTAAGTCTATTCGACATTTCCAAATTCTTCCACAGTTTTTTTGTCTACCTCAGAACTTATATCAGTCAGTTTAGTGGACTCATCCATAATGAGAGTTGAATCGAGTCGTAAAAGACCATCATTTAGCTTCACATATTCGATAAAATCATCATAATTATGCCTATTATACTTGATACCATTGATAGTCATACCTAACATAGTGGAGACCATTGCAAATAGTCACATCACACATGTAATTTGTTTTGCATTCAGATAATAATTCAGACTATATACTAAAATATGTATTTAAATTCACCTTTGGACTAAATCTAAATACAATAACATGAATCAAACAATATATATAAGATTAACCAATATTACTTTAACATATGATCCATCTTTGGATGTACATCATATGTTAATCAACTTAAATTATAATCTACTTCAATTGTTATCAAACATGAATAACATCTACCTTTGGATAACCATTTAACTAAATGTTAATAAATATAAATATTTATCATCATTTTTAATATCATTATGATGTTAAACATCTATATACATAATTTAAATTATTAATGAGCTCGAATAGTTCATGTTGTGACTAAGATTAATTTTTAAATTACGTACTCTAATCAGAATCGAAAGGAATGCCAAAAGGAAATGATTGACGAAACATATATGCATACAGTTTATATAACATACCAAGTCATAGAATTACCGAAATATATACTCGACTCAATGGTTGTGCGCTTACAGAGTGCACGCGTAAGTTTGGATTCGAATCACCCAAGGACCACAGAGTGGTATTATGTGTATATATATATATATAAACAAATACATTCTGACCTGATAATGATTATGTAACTTGGTATAGTGGTTTGTATTTAAAATTGCATGATACGTTATGGGTCGAATCTAGGTTGTTCTAGACTTTATTATTTTTTTAGATACATACGGTGTGTATATATCTCCTCTTTCAACCCATAAACTGAAAGTGTTGAATATCCTTCGAAACCCACAAAAATTTCGAAGCAGCAATTCGTCGATCAAACCACTAAAGTCTATCGCGTTCGAGCAGCGAAAGGACACAATCAAACGAAGTTAGAGATGGCGTCGGAATTCTTCCCATAGAGAATCAGACAACGAACCTCGACAAACCAACACCGGTGAAACGACGTGTTCATCACCGATTCTTCTGGTTTTATGGGCATATCGACTTCACGGGAAAAGAGTGTAGTCGCGTTGCGTATTGGGTTTGGTTTCAAGTGTAGAAATTATTTACCACATGTATCTGATGGATCCATGGGATATGGTCATAGATTTTTCGGTATGTAATTTTCTAATGTAATAACTTTATAGTCTCTTTGTTGATGGAATAAAATTAGAATTTTTTTTGTATGTTTTGTATTGGGGATCATAACCCCAAATATATAGAATATTTATTATTATTTCTAATTCGGTCCCTCATCAAATTAGAAATTATACAAGTGGTATCTACACAATAACATAAATAATTATGCCCTTAGTCTATACTTAATTCTAACAATCTTTCACTGGACCACATATGTATTCTGGTATGTGTTAACTTTATGAGTTCAAACTATTGTCATTATAACTTTATGGCATAAACAATCTCGTCCATCAACTATACCAGTATAGAATCAAGGCGGCATTCGCTACATTGATCGTGGCTAAACCTTCCTTGGTCACTAATACCAATATAATCAAATGACATAGATCAAATGATGAATGTGTAGCATGAAAATCACATGAAGGTGATCTATACATGTCGATTTTCAACTGGTCCTACTTAAATGAGATCACTTAATAACCTTATCGTATAGAGTGGAATATAAACTGAATAATACTTTATTTCTGATCAGAAAATATCCATACTAAAAACAACACATCACACAAAAATATTCAAACTCCCATTAAACTGCAGATCCCTCAAAATCTAAAACACCCATTCGAGCGGTATGCTCATGAAAGACCTTGGGTGGAATACCCTTTGTAAGGGGATCTGCTATCATGGAGTTTGTCCCGATGTGCTCTATGGAAATTTGTCCACTCTTAACCCTCTCATGCACAACCAGGAACTTGATTTCGATATGCTTCGATTTTATCGAGCTCTTGTTGTTGTTGGAGTACAAAACAACTGAGTTATTGTCACAATACAACTTGAGTGGTCTTTCGATTGTATCAACAACTCGCAGCCCGGTGATAAAATTTCTCAGCCAGATTCCTTGGTTGGATGCCTCAAAACATGCTATAAACTCTGCAGCCACGGTGGAAGATGCTATAAGCAACTGTTTGGCACTTCGCCAAGAAATAGCTCCACTAGCCAATAGAAAGATGTAGCCCGATGTGGACTTCAAACTATATTGGCATCCCGCAAAATCAGAGTTAGTATACCCGATGATCTCCAAATGATCTGACCTCCGATAAGTGAGCATGTAATCTTTTGTTCTCTTTAAATAACGCATTACTCTTTTGGCTGCTTTGCAGTGATCCATACCAGGGTTGCTTAAGTATCTGCCCAACAATCCAACAACATACGCAATATCTGGACGCGTACAAACTTGAGCATACATAAGACTCCCAACAACTGATGCATATGCAATCTTCTGCATTTCTTGGATTTCAATATTATTCATAGGGCACTGATTTTTATTGAGTTTATCTCCTTTAGCAATCGAGTGTCACCTGATTTACAGTCTTCCATGCCAAATCTTTTGAGTACCTTATCGATATAGTTCCTTTTTTATAATCCTAGAATACCTCGACTATGATCCCGATGTATCTGAATTCCTAATACAAAGGATACGTCACCAAGATCTTTCATTTCGAAATTTCTTGAGAGAAATCTCTTGGTGTCATGCAACATGCCTATATCGTTAGTGGCAAGTAAAATGTCATCGACACATAAAACTAGGAAAACAAATTTTCTCCCACTGAACTTATGATACACACACTCATCCACAATATTCACCTCAAAATCGAATGAGAGAATTACTTGATGAAACTTGTGGTACCATTTACGAGATGCTTGTTTTAGCCCATAGATGGATTTCGTCAATTTACAGACCATTTTATTTGGGTCTCCTAATATGAATGTTTTTTTGGCTGCTCCATATAAACTGTCTCATCAATATTTCCATTGAGAAACGCTGTTTTGACATCCATCTGATGCAGCTTCAAATCAAAATGTGCAACAAGAGCCATGATTGTCCTAAAAGAGTCTTTTGATGAAACCAGAGAAAAAGTCTCTATATAGTCAATCCTTTCCTTTTGAGTATAACCCTTAGCTACAAGACGAGCCTTATACCTTTCCACATTACCTGTCGAATCTCGTTTGGTCTTAAATATCTATATTGCAACCAATAGCTTTCGTACCTTCTAGTAATGGGACAAGTTCCCAAACTTTATTGTCTTGCATAGACTTATACTCATCATTTATTGCCTCAATCCACTTTTCAGAGTCAGAATTGCTGATAGCTTGACGGACATTGACTGGATCGTCTTCCATCATACCATCGTTTTCCTTATGTTCTTGAAGAAACACTATATAATCATCTGAAATAACGCTTCTTCTCTCTCTAGTAGATCTCCTCAAAGGCAATTGATCTTGTTGCGCAAGTTCTTGAGGTTGTTGAGTTTGATCCGGATGAAGTCTGAGATTGAATAACAATGTCAGATTGAGGATCCGAACTCGTTTCATCTGAAGCGACTATACAAGCTGGTTCAGGAACTGAAACCAATTCTTCCTCAAAGACAATGTCTTTATTCCTCCTCTAAACTCAATATCCTGAAAGAACGTGGTTGTTCCCGTCTCAAAAACTGTCTTTAATTTGGGATCATAAAACTTATAGCCTCTTGATCCTCAGAGTAGCCAATAAAGTAGCTGCTGACTATTCGGGGTTCCAATTTCCTTTCATATGGCTTGTAAGGCCTTGCCTCAGCTGAACATCCCCATATATGAAAATGCTTTAGTGTTGGTTTTCTACCAGACAAAAGCTCATAACGTGTTTTCGCAGCTACCTTCGTTGGCACTCTATTAAGAATATAAGTTGTCGTCTTTAGTGCCTCGCCCTGGTAAAGTCGAATGACTAATCATACTCCCCACCATGTCTTTAAGAGTTCGATTTCGTCTTTCAGATACACCATTCATGCTAGGTGACCCCAACATGGTGTACTGTGGGACGATTCCGCACTCCTCTAGGTACTTGGCAAAAGGTCCTGGACGTTGTTCACCTGAATCATCATATCGACCATAGTATTCACCACCACGATCAGATCTGACGGATTTAATCCTTTTGTGGAGTTGATTCTCAACATCAGCTTTAAAAGCTTTGAACACGTCCAAAGACTGAGACTTCTCATGAATAAGAAATAAGTATGCATATCTAGAGTAATCGTCAATGAACGACACAAAG
>CM071865.1:11827711-11854890 GCA_036759665.1 Gynandropsis gynandra | reverse complement strand
GACTCATCACATTAATAAATAGTGTAAATTAAACATCTCATGTAGTGGTCAACCTTTGGGCATACCCATCACATTTATGTCATACTGAAAATAAACATTAAATGTTAATGTACACACAATATAATACTGCCAAACCATGATTCACCTTTGGGTTTATCAAAGTTCGCATGAATTATATTATGTTACCTTCTCAACGTAATTGAAATAATTATTTTTCTCAAGATTGCCTACTTTGGTAGGATGTTGAAAAAATTAATTAAATCGCATACATTGATCAAAGGATATAATAATCATCATAATAATTCAGTGAATAATTTTTTTTATCAAAAAACTATGATATAACCTTATAATTACACTATTTGTATGTGTAATTAATCATAATAAAATAAATTCACCGCAATTATCATATGATATAAAAAAAATTCGTGTCAATTTTTATCCAAATGAATTACACAAATTAATTGAAAAATATAAACCCATCCTTATGCGTATTAATCAGCGGGTTCGATTCAAAATTTACCGAAATATTTTGGTACTTAGATCATAAAACCAAACGCTCCAAAATAATCTAGGTGAGCTGTCGGAACAGTTGGCAGAGAACTACCCTTTATATTGAGCAGGTCTCGGGTTCGAATCACCTGCTGAAAACAATTTTTTCTCCTTTTTTTTAATTGGGCCCCCTTCTAAAAAAATAAATGGGCCGTTTTTTTTAATTAAACGGGCCTCCTTTTTTAAAAAAAAAATGAACCGATAATTTTGTTGGACCGTATTAATTTTATTTATAAATAAAAATTTTTAAAAGCCCAAAAATGAGCCCAGTTATTATTTATTTATTTTTTTTAATTACAACAAACTTCAACAGCAACCCTCTTATTTACCTTTTTTTTAAATAAAAAAATAATACTGGTAGTTTGACCGTGTGTTATGCACGATTCCCCGTTATTCTCAATCAGTTTTCCTTTTTTTTTAAAAAAAATAACAATTAAAAAAAAACATTTTTTTAAAAGCCCAAAAATGAGCCCAGTTATTATTTATTTATTTTTTTTAATTACAACAAACTTCAACGACAACCCTCTTACTTACCTTTTTTTTTAAAATAAAAAAATAATACTGGTAGTTTGACCGTGTATTATGCACGATTCCCCGTTATTCTCAATCAGTTTTCCCTTTTTTTTAAAAAAAATAACAATTAAAAAAAAACATTTTTTTTCTTCTTCCCCACCATTCCACCCACCGTGATGATCTATCAAATTTTCTTTAATTTTGTTCAAAATTTGCTTAATTTATCACATTCAAAGCCAAATTTAATATAAACACATTAAATCATTCTTAAATTGATGTAAATACAATAGATTAGGCTCTGATACCATTGAAAGAATTCGTTTTAAACTTTATACGAATTCTAATTCTAATTTTCTATTGCGATTTACATCAAAAATTGAATAGAAGATCGTGATAAAAACTTTATACGAATTCTAATTCTAATTTTCTATTGCGATTTACATCAAAAATTGAATAGAAGATCGTGATAAAGTTTAAAACGAATTCTTTCAGTGATCAATACACTGCCTTTGTCCATGTAAGTGAAAATTGAATAAGATTTATTGCTTTTGAAATCTAAATGTTGTCTTGCTCTATGCTATCAACAACCACTATGGAGGCATAGGAGATGGTCACTACACTGTCTTTGTTCATTTAAGTGAAACCTTAATAAGAATCATTTGATCAGATTTGGTAGATTTTCTGGTGAGAATGGTGCTCATGAAATGTGAATTGGCTTCGAGGAATTTCACCTGGATTTAACTGCTTCTCATGTTAGATTTCCTATATCACTGGATGCATATATTTGTTTGTCTTTTTGTTGTGTCTCTATTTGTTTGGTTGGGTTTACGGTTGTTATATTGTATGACTATCCTAAGTTAGTCTTCATATATTTATGGATGCATGTATTTGTTTGTATGTTTGTGGTGTTTACATTTGATTGGTTAGGTTTGCAACTGTTTTTTTGGTTATGTATATATATATATGTGTGTGTGTGTGTATGTGTTTGGTGACTTGTTGTCTATGTATTAGTTTGGTGTCATGTCCTTTATTCAACACTTTATTTATATGTTGCCATGTGTCTTTTTTAAAATTTTCACATATTTTATTTCTTTTTAATTTCCATATTTGTATTATATATATATATGTATTATAACTTATAGTACACTATTTTAGTTCTCGCTTTGTATGGATTCCTTTGTTACTTTATCATGTATACTCCTCTGTGCGATATTGTCTACTCTCAAGAAGTATCCTACAAAATTAAGGTTAGAATCGTTTGTTTATGGACTTTTTTTGTATGAGTTTGTGCGTGATCCAACAACTACTCGCAAAATGGTAGTTTGTGATGAATGGGTATGTTATTTAAATTTGTTATATCGTGCTATGTATTGTTAGTTACTTTGCTATTTTTGTGTTTTTATTCTTTTGAAGCATATTTTTGTTTGGTTTACTGACTTTATCGTTTTAATATATGTGTGTGATGAGTTATAGTTTACTCCTTTAAGGAAATACATGAAAAAATATAGAAAAACTTTGATATGAATTGTTTGGACCTGTTGTATGTCGTTTTTACCACAGTGTAGCATTTGTTTTGAGCAGTTGCATTCTTTCTAAGTTGTTGGTTCAGTTTTGTGTAGATTTTCTTTGTTGCCTTTTTGTGTTTTTATTCTTTTGGAGCATATTTCTGATTGGTTTCTTGATTTGATTGTCTTAATATGTATGTGTTGTGAGTATTAGTTTACTCTTTTAGAAAAACACGTGATAAAATATAAAAAGACTTTGGTATGAATTGTTTGGACTTGTTGTATGTTGTCGTTAACACGGTATTACCAGTCGTTTTTAATTGTTGCCTTCACTTTAGGTTGTTGTTCTGGTTTTGTATGGATTTTATTTGTTGTTTTATCATGTATACTCTTCTTTGCGATATTATCTAAACGATTCAAAAATATCTTACAAAGTTAAAGTTAGAAATGTTTATTTGTGGACATTTTTATATGAATATGTATGCGATACGAAAACTATATGTGAAATAGTGGCTTGCGATGAATAGGTAAGAATCAAACTTTGCTATATTGTGTTGTATATTATTGATTGTTATCTGTTGTCTTTGCTTTTTGTTTTTTTAACGTATTTCTGGTTTGTTTACTGATTTGATTATATTGGCTCATTTACAGGATAATAGAATGCAGATATCTATAAGATCCATTTATTGGAATAAACATCAATGATATATGCGTGAGGGTAACTATTGTGTAATTTTTAACTCCGATGTTTATCGTAGTTATAGTGACTATAAGGATCCGAAATAAAAATTGTGTTCAATTCGAAAACCATTGTACGATCTTCCAAAGAAATGCCTAATCATGATAAGTACTTTAGCTTTGTTAACTTCTCTGACATTATTGTGGGGCTGCTGGATACTGGATAAAAAGTGTTGATCGGTTAGTTTTATGATGATTCAACCATGATTATATCATTTGCTATTATTGTTTAGTGATTTCGCTCATACTTTTGTAGATTGTATTGGAGAAATCAAATATGTTGGGAGCTTGGAAGATACAACCATTGATGCGATTCAAAGTTAAACAAATATTAATCTAAACTACCCGTAAGTACACGACACGTGTGTAGTACTCTAGGTGTCGATCCCATAGGGACTACGCAACACAACCTAAACTCAAACTACGAATCAAACTTGCAAACGAACGAATATTGATTTTACGATTGAGATAACTAAGAACAATAAACTAACAAGTTCTTAATAGTGAGCCAAACGTTTTAGGAATCAGGTTTCACCACAAGACTACCGAAACCAACAATCAACCTATCTAATCATATAATCCTGATCAAGTTATCTAAGACAGACGATCCTAATATGATATCTACCATCTCTCAAGGCATAGACACGTAATCTAGTCAAGTTATCCCCTACTTTCGTGGCTGACACCTTAAACTAAAACCATATGTTCTGTGATTCATCTTTTTTACCCTCAACCGCTGCTACTCTACTTTCGTGTCCTAACCTCGGTTGTTCTAAACATGAATATCCAGAATTAGAATTCTCCTTTCGTTCCTTCTTCTAAGTTCCTAAAACATGCATCTACGTGGCCATCGCAAACACAAGTCAATGAAGTACTCAGATAAGGAATAGATAAACGAAAACGGAAAATTGTATTCAAAGATAAATCAAAGTGGTTCCGGGATAGCCAAGGGCTAATCCCTTCTCCTAGAACAAAACGACTACTTGCTCATGCGTTCAAAAGAAAACAACATAATCGAAGTAGAAAGGGTAAAGAACATAAAATTCAAGCAAAATAGAAGTCGTGAATTGATCTCTAATGCCCCTTGAATGTCTCCTCTCCAAAAAATCACGAACAACTCCTCTCTCTACTCTCTTTTTGCAACTCTATCTGCTCCAACATGTGTGTTGTTCCTCCAAAACTGAAGTGGATCCTGCCCTTAGGTCTCCTCCTTGTGTTTCCTCTTTTCTTTCTTTCCTTTTCTCCTCTTTCTCCTCTTTGGCCGTTCACTTCCTTTCCTTTTCTTTCCTCTTTGTTGCAGCATGTTTTTTTGTGAGTTTTCCATTCTTATTTGCATTTGTTTCTATTCTTGAGTAAGTGGGCACGTTTCCTTTCTATTTTCCAGCCATATAACTCCCATTCCTCTTCTTTAACAATATTTCCTTTTTCTGTAGGCAACTAACCACTTCCTTTTCTTGTTTCCCGCAAGTTTCCTTTCTTGTTTCTGCAGGTGACGAACGCGACCCGTGCAGGCCAGAGAGTGTGCCCCGTGCGGGCTCACTTGGAGGGACATCACCCGTGCGTGCTGAAGGCTTGCCCGACCTGTGCTGGAGTTGCTGGATGTTAGGCTCTGTGCGGGCTAAGGTGTGTGCCCCGCACGGGCTATGGCTAAATGATGAGTCCGCACATGCTGAAGCCTGCCCCGAGCTGTGCTTTCGTTACTGGTGGTTGTGCCCCATGGGGGCTATGAGTTCCACCCCGTGTGGGCTATATTGGAGCTGATGATCCGTACCGTTTTTCGTCCCGTTTGTTCCGTTATGATCCTCGATGCTAATACTTTGTCCTGTGTATGTTCTTTATCTCCAAAACGAACCAAATATGCATTATAACCTGTAAGACATGAAAACATGAAAAACGAGTAAAACATATACAAAAATCATATGTAAACATCACATCTATATCATAAACATTCCTAAAATCATGCGAGAAACATTATTTCTATTGACAACAGAGTGTTAGTGTGTGCTCTTTATTCTGCAAAACAAGCTCGATTTCATACGATCTAATAATCCTCATCAAAAGAAGTAAAGCATCGTCTATACGAAGTATGACCATCTGGATAGAGAGAATAAACGATAAGCTAGCCTAGCAACCTCGTCTAAACCTCCCACAAGCGACACTAGGATTCCCAAAGAATTACGACCTATTGTTTTTCAGCCAACTAATAAACTCTAACGCTTAGAAAAAACTTAGCTCAAACATGCAAAATCTCACGGAAAAGGCCAACTTCCTAAGTATCCTAGGTTTAGGGTTCATCTCAAAATGTGGCACCGGACAAGTGCTTGGGACGACTCTGACTCACGAAAACAAAAACAAACTAAAAAATACGAAATCAAAGAGAAAATAAAAGAAAATAAAGCGAAGCCACCTGACAAACGTGAGCTGCGCCCCCAGACTTGAATTGAATGACGTCCTCGACGTTAAGCTCCGATGGAGGGTAAGAGAAGTGAAGTCACGTTTCTGGTGGTATTTTTTATGTTTTTTTGTTTTTCTAATTAACCGTGTCTTAAACTAAACAACTAAGAAAAATAGAAAAAAAAAACAGCTCGGTTACCTCCCAGAAAGCGCTTATTTAACATCTTTATGCTTTGACATCTCCATTCCTCATGCGTGCGTGATGGGTGGATCGGAAAGGGAAATGGAGTTTCCACTTTCGATCGGTTGAGCGGCTTGGTAGAGCTTTAGTCGTTGTCCATTAGCTTTGAACATTCCGCTCGAATCGCTCCATAGTTCCATTTCTCCATGTGTGAAGACTTCTCATACCTGAAAAGGACCAGACCAATGGGACGGTAGTTTGCCCGAGAAAAGCTTAGGACGAGAATGGAAAAGTAAAACTAAATCACCTAGTTGGAAGTCATGAAGTAAGATCTTTTTGTCGTGCCATCTCTTAGTCATTGCTTCTTTCTTTGGCACGTCATGCACATGATTCACTCATTCGCTGCCTGAGGTTGGATAAATGATATTTGCATCAAAAAGTTTTATGGTGTCTTTTTCCATTACCTCTTGCAAGTGCAGGTGCAGCCTCCTTTGACTTTCGGTGGAAGGTTCATGGCTGTCTTCCGTATAATTTCCGTACGTACATATTGAAGAGCTGACTCTCCTATGCTTCTTTACGCGAGTGGGTGATTTTCTCATTTATCTACACTCAAGTTAGCATTCATAACAACAGGATATGTTTTGTCGCATTCAACGTACTCATACCGAAAAGAAGTATGAAGAGGTTTGAGCTCAAATTCTGGAGCCTTCTCCACTACGAAATCATCGTGTGTTTGGTGTGGTATCTCCTCACATGGGGCGTCTCCAAGTGCTTCAATAGCACTCATGAGTTTCATGTACAACTCGGCTCCTTCATCTGTAAATCTTGCATCTTCGCAAACTCTGGCATAAGAGGATCAGAAATACTTACTTGATCAAGCGTATCTTTTGCTAACTTGTCCAGCAAATTGAATTTAAGGCAAGACTCCTTGAAGGAAGATCCATTCATAGTGCATGAAAAGTTAAACTCTATCGTCTCATCTCCGACACGTAAAGAAAGCTTTCCTTATTGTACGTCTATCATGGCACTTGCAGTAGCTAAGAACGGCCTACCAAGAATAATAGGTATTCTAGCATCTTCCTTTATGTCAAGTACAACAAAATCAGCGAGAATGAAAAGATTACCTACCTTGGTGGGAACGTTTTGAACAAATCCCACCGGATATTTTATCGAACGATCTGCGAAGCATAGGGATATCTTTGTAGGTTTGAGATCTCCGAAGTTCATTCGTTTGAAGACCGAGTGTGGCATGATGCTCACGCTTGCTCCTAAATCACATAAAATCATTGTCAATGTCAATATTACCTATTTTGCATGGAATGGAGAAGCTTCTGGGGTCCTTCAACTTTGGGGGTAGCGTGTTTTGAAGAATGGCGCTGCATTCCTCGGTGAGTGTTACCGTCGCGTTCTCTTCGATACGCCTCTCTTTGGAAAGAACCTCCTTGAAGAGTTTGGCGTGATTAGGCATCTTTTGGAGGGCTTCCACGAATGGGATGTTGATGTCAAGCTTCTTGAGGCCCTCTATAAATCTGCCAACTCGTTCTTCATTCTTGCTGCTCACCAACTGTTGAGGAAACGATATAGGAGGGTTGTACGCCGGTGGAGCAACATATGGTTTATCCAAATCTGGTTCAACGCCTTCCATAATCGTGATGGTAACTTTGCCTTTTTTTTATGGACGTTCCAGCAACTTGGTCTTACTCTTAGGAGGGGGAATGCTCGTTCATATCAGTTCTGCACATGGTAATAGCGTTCACGTACTCTCTTAGATTTAGATCGGGTTTTCCGGGAAGTTGTCCGGGATTTCGAGAAGATGAGGCAGTCTGTTGTGCTATGGAGTTTTCTAACATTTTCACATATGTGCTCAAGGATTCCATATGATTTTTGAGCTCGCTAATCGCTGTCCCCACATCCGCATTGAATTTGGCTTGAGTCGATTGTTATCGCCTTTGCTCCTTGATAAATTCGAGCATTACCACCTCAAGGTTTGACAAAGGGGCTTGAGGAGGTTGAGGAGCTTGCAAAACTTGCTGAGCATGCTGAAATTGCTGGTTATCTTGCTGGTATGGTTGTTGTCTTTGCTGAAATCTCGAATACTTCCCCGGTTGAGTCGTTCGATACGAAAGATTCGGGTGGTTCCTCCAATTCGGGTTGTAGGTATTCCCGAATTGCGTGTTTCCTTATTAATGAACATAATTCATGTTTTCGATGTTCTCTTGCACCGTGCATTGATAAGCTACATGTTCTGTATCTCTGCAATTCACGGAATATATAGCGTTTGCTGCATTGCCCGTTGCTCTGCTTTGATTCGGTTCATATAGGCGTCGAGTGCTGTGAGGCATACCTCTCGGTGTGGACCAAATGGTGTGGTTCATGGCGAGGTTATCAAACAGCTCGTATGGCTCCTCAACGCTCAGATCCATAAACGATCCTTTAGCAGCATTATCCAACATCGTTCGGTGTTCGTCTGCGATTCCGTTATAGAAAGTTTGGATAACATACCACTGCTCGAGACCATGGTGAGGACACATCTTTAGAAGATCCTTAAATCTGCCCCATGCCTCTAACAAAGTTTCTCCGTCTCTGCATCTAAAATTCGTGATTTCTCCCCTCATCTGAATCGTTTTGCTCGGAGGAAAGAACCGTGATAAGAACAGTGTGCAGGGCTGGTCCCAAGTAGTGATTGAACCAGCGGGGAGCAATTGCAGCCATGTTTTCGTTCGTCCTCCAATTGAGAAGGGGAAGAGACGCAGTAAAATTGCGTCCTCCGAGACTGTGCACTTTGAACGTACCAGAAAGCTCTAGGAAGTCTATGAGGTGCTTATGAGGATCCTTGATACTTCCACCCATGAATTGCTTTTGATAAAGCATGTTGATCATCGCCGACTTAATCTGAAACTATTCTATAGCAACAGCAGACATCCGTATGGCTGTTTGCACGTTTTTCATATTCGGCACCACGTAATCTCTGAGGCGACGTGGTGGAGGAGCACGTGGTTCTCGCGGTTGAGGTGCGAGTTGATGTTGCTGCAATTTTCCCAAATTACCAATAGATAGTTGAGGCTGTCCGTAGCCGTTCTGATTATCCATCTCTTGTTGATCTGACGGTTCTGCTTTACCTTCTTCCTTGCCCTTTCTCAGTTGTCTGTAAGTTCGCTCGATCTCGGGGTCGATTTGGAATAGACTGGAAGCACCTTGAGATCTTGTCATAAACCACCAAGGAAAAATAAACGGAATTAAGTAGAAAGAAAAGAAAGAAAGGAAAACCAAAAGAAAAACACAACAAGATCTAGGCCCGAATCTAAGATGTGTTGACAATAGTCCCCAACAACGGCGCCAAAAACTTGATGTGATTCAAAGTTAAACAAATATTAACCTAAACTACCCGTAAGTGCACGACACGTGTGTAGTACTCTAGGTGTCGATCCCACACGGACTACGCAACACAACCTAAAATCAAACTACGAATTAAACTTGCAAACGAATAAATATTGATTTTAAGATTGAGATAACTAAAAACAATAAACTAACGAGTTCTTAACAGTGAGACAAACGTTCTAGGAATCCAGTTTCACCACAAGACTATCGAAACCAACAATCAACCTATCTAATCATGCAATCCCGATCAAGTTATCTAAGGCAGATGATCCTAATATGATATCTACCCTCTCTCAAGGCATAGACATGTGATCTAGTAAGTCATCTCATACTTTTGTGGCTAACACCTTAAGCTAAACTCATAAGTTATGTGATTCATCCGTTTTATCCTCAACCACTGCTACACTACTTTTGTGGTCTAACCTCGGTTGTGCTAAACCTGATTATCAAGAATTACCTTTCGGTCCTTCTCCTAGTTCCTAAAACATGCCTCTATGTGGCCATCACAAACACAAGTCAATGAAGCACTCAGATAAAGAATAGATAAACGAAAACGGGAAATTGTATTCAAAGATAAATCAAAGTGGTTCCGAGATAGCCAAGGGCTAATCCCTTCTCCTAGAACAAAACGACTACTCGCTCATGCGTTCAAAAGCAAACAACATAATCGAAATAGAAATTCTAAAGAACATAAAATCCAAACGAAACCGAAGTCCTGAATTGATCTCAAATGCCCCTTGAATGTCTCCTCTCCAAGAACTCACGAACAACTCCTATCTCTACTCTCTCTCTGTAACTCTCTCTGCTCTAATGTGTGTGTTGTTCCTCCAAAATTGAAGTGGATCCGACCCCTTAGTTCTCCTCCTTGTCTTTCCTCTTTTCTTTCTTTCCTTTTCTCCTCTTTTTCCTCTTTGGTCGTTCACTTCCTTTCCTCTTCTTTCCTCTTTGTTGCAGCATGTTTTTTTGTGAGTTTTCCATTCTTGTTTGCATTGGTTTCTATTCTTGAGTAAGTGGGCACGTTTCCTTTCTATTTTCCAGCCATATAACTCTCATTCCTCTTCTCTAACCACGTTTCCTTTTTGTGTAGGCAACTAACCACTTCCTTTTCTTGTTTCGTGCAAGTTTCCTTTCTTGTTTCTATAGGTGACGGATGCGACTCACGCAGGCAGGGGAGTGTGCCCCGTGCGGGCTCACTTGGAGGGACTTCACCCATGCGTGCTGAAGGCTTGCCCGACTATGCTGGAGCTGCTTGATGTTAGGCCCCGCGCAGGCTAAGGTGTGTGCCCCATGCAGGTTGTGACTGAATGATGAGTCTGCATGTGCTGAAGCCTGCCCCGAGCTGTGCTTTGGTTGGTTGTGGTTGTGCCCTACGCGGGCTATGAGTTCCACCCCGTGTGGAATGTTTTGGAGCTGATGATCCGTGTTGTTTTCCGTTTATTCCGTTATGATCCTCGATTCTAATACTTTGTCCTGTGTACGTTCTTTAGCTCTAAAACAAACCAATTATGAATTTTAACCTGTAAGAACATAAAAACACGAAAACGAGTAAAACAGATACAAAAATCATACGTAAACATCACATCTATATCATAACATTCCTAAAATCATGCGAAAAACACGTATGAAAACGAGACGATCACCTATGTCGGTCGAATGTCAAAATGTTTAACAATAGTTTTACGCGCTTGTAGGTATATCAATATTTTATCATCTAAAACTATTTTAAAAATATGTTACTTTTATGATAACTATGTTTTGTTATCTAATTATTATTGTTTTTTATGACAGTGGAAAACTTTTAGAATGTATTTTATGAGACAAAATTGCTCAAGAACTCTATGATTGCATGTACAATCATGAGAGAGACATGTTGGTTATTATATTCCAACTATTCAAAATTCATTCTTGGAATGGTAAGTGGTATTGATACTTATACATCAAAGCTTTTATACATTTATTTAGTGTTATTATATTCTTAAGGTTTTTCTCTTCTTCTCATTTTTTATCACTGTTCTGCAGATTTTCGGATTCTAAGAAATGTTCAATACTCAAGTAAACTCGTGACAAACCAAAATGTATCATCGATCGTAGCGTTCAAGCAACGATAATGTACTTTACGATTCTATAATATTAATTTGTTATATTATTTTCATTTATATTCGTAGAATGTTAGTATTTAGCAAACATGTCTATAATTGAAATATTTTTTGGTCCATACTTGCAATAGTTTTCCAGAAAATGTCCTTGACGTTCTTGCGATGATCAGTTACATTGGTTCTCCACCTCATGCGATAAATACATTGGAATATTGGAACGGTTTTCCTTTGAAGAGCAAAAGTGATGTATATCAAATTTCAAAGGTGAGACTTTCTTTCTTTCACATATTGTTGATCATCTCGTTTTCATACGTATTTCTTGCACGATTTAGGAGACGTTTTTGATATATATATGGTGTTTTACGTATGATTCCGTTTCCGTTTTACTTGTTTTCGTGTTTTCATGTTCTTACAGGTTTTTACGCGTATTTGGATCATTTTGGAGCTAAAGGACATGCACGGAGCTAAGGAGCAACTTCGAGGATCATCACGGGACAAACGGGACGAGATTTAGCATGGAAAGCCTCCACCCGGTCGGGCACAACTCATGCACGATCGGGCAAAACCTACGGCCAATTTTGTGCACAATTCATGCACGACTCGGGCATGAATATGCCCGACCATCTGTCTTGTACCCGAGCGGGTGCTTACCATGCCCGATCGGGCATCCATTGCGGGCCACAGCCTGCGCGTTCTGCCCTAGCCGCACCCGAGCGGGCACATTGTGTGCCCGAGCGAGTCGCGACCCGAGAAACCAACAAACTTAAGTTAAATTAACTTAAAATAAAAGGGAACTCGTGGGGGCAATTAAGGCAACAATTGGACCGACTTAGGAGGCATAAAAGAGGCCAGAAGACGTCATTAGAGCAAGCTTACATTGGAGATTAATTCAGTTCGTGATTGAGGATATTCTTGCGAGGAGACAAGCAAGGAGCATTGGAGATCAAGCCCCGAAACTTCGGTTTTGTTTGGTTTTCATGTTCCTTAAACTTTCTACTTTTTTTATGTTTGTTTAAAGACGCATGAACGAGTAGTTTGTTTGTTCTAGGAGAAGGGATTAGCCCTTGGCTATCCCGGAACCACTTTTGATCTATTTTGAATGCATCTTCCCGTTTTAGTTTATCTATTCTCTATCTGAGCGCTTGAATTTACTTGTGTTTGCGATGGCCACGTAGATGCATGTGTTAGGGGTTAGGAAAAGGACCGAAAGGAGAATTCTAGTCCTAGAAGATCAGGTTGAGAACAACCGAGGTTAGGCCACGAAAGTAGCGTAGCAACGGTTGAGGGTGAAACGGATGAATCATAGAGCTTATGGGTTTAGTTCAAGGTGTCAGCCACGAAAGTAGGGGGCAGCTTGTCTAGATCACGTGTCTATGCCTCGAGAGAGGGTAGATATCATATTAGGATCGTCTGCCTTAGATAGCTTTAACTGGGATTACATGATAGATATGTTGATCGTTGGTTTCGGTAGTCTTGAGGTGAAACTGGATTCCTAGGACGTTTGTCTTATCGTTAGAACCCAAGTAGTTTATTTACTTTCAGTATTTCATTCTTCATCCATATTCTTTCGTTAGCAAGTTTGATTCCTAGTTCGAGTTTAGGTAGTGTTGCGTATTCTCTGTGGGATCGACACCTAAAATACTACACACGTGTCGTGCACTTGCGGGTAGTTTAGGTTATTTTATTTAACTTTGAGAACGCATCAATTGTAATCGTATCAATTCTTGGAATTTTTATAAGAGTTATATTTTAACAAATATGCCTAATGTTGTATAGTATATTTTTTTGCAGCGAATGACTTGTGTAATTGCTGCGACTATCACTGATGTAATTACTAAAGATGGTTGGTATTATCTTGGCTGTCGACAATGCAACAAAAGGTCAATCCTATTATCGATGAGGAGTCAAATCTGGCAGCAACAACAGATTTCTTTTGCGATGTTTGCAAATGTGTGACGACTGACCCAATTCCAAAGTATGTTTCCTCTTAGTAAAGTATTCTTTAATTTAATCAATTTTCTTATATATTTAATGTTGTTGAATGTAGATTGAGAGTTTACGCCAAAGTTGTTGATGACACTGAAAATGCGACGTTACTTCTTTTCGATAAAGTTATTGTTGAATTGATAAATAAATCTGCCACTGACGTTTGTTGCTACGTTCCACAGGTTATCATATCACATAAACTTTTATTCAATGTACTTTGTTGATATGTTGTTATTATTATTTATACCATATGACGAGTTTATGAATATGCAATATAAATATCCATAGGGTATATCTGATTGTGATTATCCCAAAGAATTGTTGATGTTGCGTAATCGGAAATGTTTATTCTGACATTCTGCACCGCCACAATCGCTTATTGCTCGTGTTTAATCATCCTGCACATACCATAAAGAATCTCTGATCATATTTCGTGCAAGTAAAGTAACAACAAATCCAGAAATCATAACTGCTATTACTACAGTATATATCATTTTTCATATTTATCGAGGTTTTGATAAATTTTTCATATGATATGTACTGTGCCTTTCTTTTTTTACCAGACGGCATTTTTCGGCCTTCCTAATGCAGAATCGTCTTACGGTTCGACATCGTTTCATTTGCTAAAAAATGACATGTTGAGGATATTGACAATTATTTATCATGCCAGTCTTCATCCTCAAAGGTAAAGCAAACAAATGGTGATGAAGATGTAATTGAAACAATCGAAAACCAATCTATCTGACCAGTCAGTGTTTATCTCGTGTAAATTACGTTTGTATATTCCTCGCGATAAATTTGAATCCCATTGGTACAAATTTTTCTGTGTATTCTCGTGTAGTTTATAACAAGTATCATCATACTCTAGATCTGGGGGTATAACGTTTTGGCTCATGATGATATTTTTTGGATGAGAGTGCCACCGGAGTTTATATATGTATGTATATCATATGTAACAATAGTTTTTTATATAGTGTATATTGTTTATTATTATTATCTTTTCAATCTTGTTTCTATTTTTATTGATAGTCAATAACAATTTAACATATATATATCCAGAGATCACGACTTCACGATTCATTTAAATATCAAACTTCTAAGGTTTTTACAGATGTGAAGTCCACGTATATAAGCTATTTTAAATGATAATGCGATTACAACACACAGTACATCACTTATTGGTATAATCTATTTAAATTTCTCTGTATTAAGAAGAAAAAAATTGATATTTCTTAAAATTTATATTTTAATTTCTTTTTTCAGAGTACCATGACATTGGAGATCCAGAATATTATTGTTCGTGTTGTGACGCATCTATGTGGTATGACGAAAGAACTAACAAACAAAAACATATCCCTCTTAAATTCTCACTATGTTGTTCGCAAGGCAAAATATCCTTATAAAAAATACCTAGACCCCCTAAATATCTGCAAAATCTTATATTAAAAAAACATCGTGTTATATGCTCTAATCTTATATCTGCAAAATCTTAACATTAAACATTTTTGTCAATACCTTAGAGCATATAACACGATGTTTGCATTTACATCAATGGGTGGAAAGATTGATACTTCAGTTAACCAAAAATCTAGACCATAGATCTTCAAATACATTGACAAAATTATCATTGAATAAGTGGTTTATTAGGAGATGCGCCAAAATTTTCACAACTTTATATACATGACACTGTAAATGAACTTCAAAATAGAGTTACTTCTATAAGGTCATATTAGTTTTAGCACCTTAACAAATCTTATAGTTTTTTTATTCACTACTTTTTTATTAGTTTTTCTTTAACGTTGCAGCTATACACAACGTACAACACATGAAGAGAATACAATTAAACCCAGTCTCATGAAAGGTTTACAAAAATGCTTGATACGTATAACCCATATGTGAAAATACTTCGACAAGCAAAATACATGTTTAATTCAGAAAAAGAAATTAATATGAAAATTTGTTTAATAATTTCACAGAAAAATATTGATAAGACATACTCGACACCTCAAGTAGCTGAAGTAGTCGCGCTATTAGTAGGTGATTTTGACGAATCATTAGAATTCTGAGATATTTTGTTACAAAACATACTAAAGAATTAATATGTATTGCTGAACTCCATCTTGTCTATTTACCGCTTCAGTATCCATTATTGTTTCCCTACGGCGAAGACGATTATCATATCGATCTAGAGCTATGTCCCTCAATTACCTCTTCAAAAACCGCAATTTCGAATAAGTATCAGAGAATATTTTGCTTACCAATTACAAGAACGAAACTCTGAATTTTCTATTTTACACTATTCTGGAAGACGTTTTCAGCAAATTGTTGTTGATGGCTTCTGCATGGTTGAATCTGAACGTATTTCTTACATTATAAACAATCAAAACAAACTTCATTGTGAAAATTATAATAATAAACGTTCAGATATTGACTCTGGAAACAATGATGCTTCTACAGTTGGAAATCTTGTTATTTTACCTTCTTCATTCACATGAAATTCTCGATACATGAGACAAAACTATATCGATGCAATGGCTATATGTAGACATTTGGGATATCCAAACCTATTTATAACTTTTACCTCTAACCCAAAATGGCCAGAAATACAAAATTTTCTTTCAAAATGAAATCTTGCCTCAGAAAATTTCCCAGATATCTTGACTCGTGTATTTAAAATAAAACTCGAAAACATGTTGAAGATATTTAAAAAATGAGGTATTGGGCTGTGTATTAACAGGTAAACAATTGCAAAGTTCCATATCACACATTTCCATATTTTAATTTAAAATAAGTTTTATATATTACCTAATGTGCAATCATCTACACAACTGAATTAAAAAAAATGAGGACTTCTGCATGCTCTCGTTTTGCTATTCTTAGCATGTCAATCTAAATTACCTACAACTACTGATATCGACTCAATCATATCTGCTTAAATTCTAGACGAGTTTTCCAAACTTATATTTATAAAATGCAGTTCAAAAAACCATGGTACATAGACCGTGTGGTATTGCAAACAAGTTTTTCCGTGTATAGAAAAAGGTAAATGTACAAAACGATTTCTTAGAAATTTCAACCAAAGTACTTACATGGATCACAATGGTTATCCGATATACAAAAGACCTCATAACCAGAGATTTATTATCAAAGATGATATCAAACTAGACAACCGCTATAGTGTACCATATACGTTTATTTACTATTAAAGTATAAAGCTCATGTAAATGATGAATGGTGTAATAAAAGAAAAGCAATCAAATATCTTTTTAAATACATAAATAGAGGATCAGACAGAATTACAACTAACATATATTCATCAAATGCTACAAATAAAGAAATGATAATAAATGAAATAAAGAATCATTTTAATTGTCGACATATTTTAGGCTGCGAAGCGTGTTGGCGTGGAGCTGGAGCTTGTAACACATGAGCTGGGTGGCAGTGAATGTGCAACTATAAATTCTTGATCCAAGAGAGTAACATGGAGTTGATATCATGATAAATCCTCGTGTTTATAGAGGCATTAGAATAAATACTTATATGGTTTTCCTTGTTCCAAACTATAGAAAAAGGAGTGGTATATGTTGGTGCTAAGTTGGAATATTCATTAGTAAAAGTAAAGTGGTTTCCAATAAAAATCACACGCCTAACTATGTATATATGACCTATGTGTGGGAATAAACACATAGATCCCTTATATATATTACTATAACCAATAAACGTAATCAAGTAAGCGCAAATCTAGTTTATTTTCCATATAAGGCCTTAAGTATGGGTAGCAAGAGCTACCAAACACATGTAAAGACGTGTAGTTAGAATCATGAACGATATTGTAAGGTCCTGTACCCTTTAACATAGAGGAAGAAGTAATTTGAACAAATAAATGGAGGTGAAAAAGGCTTCAATCCAGAATTTTAGGGGTACATTGGATTGGATTAACATTGATAGACTTACTTGTGTCACATGGCGGTGTTTTCGCTCCTGTAGACCATTTTGCTCACGTGTGTGTTGACACGACATCTGTAAGGTGAGACCACAGTTTGTAAGGTGTGTGATGAAGGCCTTGTTGTCAAATTCTCTACCACCATCACACTGAATACTTTGATGCGTTTGTTGAACTGCAATTCCACATATTTTGGAAAAACTCAGAAAAACATTAAGGGAATCAATTTTTTAGTGAAAAGAACCAAGAGAAACATGAATGATTATCTAAAAGGATTGCATAATATTTAAATCCCTGAATAGAAAGATTAAGGGATGGTCCCCATAAATCACAGTGCAAAAGGTCCAAAACACCAGAAGAAGAAAACAAATTGTTTTCAAAAGGAGATTTAGAGTTCTTTGCAATTTGAAATGAGTCATAGAAGCTTCAAATGTTTTTGTTAATGTGGATCTTGACACTTGAAGTACATCATCACTGGGTGACCGAGTCTTTGATGCCATATTACTTTGATGGTGCTTTGTGTGACAGGACAAAGAGCTTGTGTTGCAGAGGCATCTACCTGATAGAAACCATTAGTTTGCTAATCTTTGACCATAATTTCATGGATGGTTAGGTCCTTAATATACACATTAGTATTATTAAATATCATATAACAAGGGATCTTAGTAGTAAGTTGAGAAAAAAATATTAATGACTTATAAAAAGAAGCAAAAACTAGAATATCATACTTGCAACGGAGTTTAGAGTGGTGGAGCCAGTATGTGTGATGGGAAGGTAAGATCCATCACCTACCATTACACTACCAATCTCATCGTAACATTGCAATTACATAAGATTAGAGGTATTGTTGGTCATATGAGAAGTCACCTCTGAATCAGAGTACTGCTCAGAACCATCAATTGTTTATACTCTCACAGAGTTTAGGGCTTGTGGTATGTCTTGGTGTTGAAAAGAGTTATCGAAATGATGCCATATATTTGAAAATTTAAGGGTGTATATTTGTTACCTCATGAGAGTTCTATGTTTGTTAGAATAGAATTGTCCATGTTGAGAGTATATTTGTTGTGTGAACCCCCTACTTCTTAAGTTGTAGCTTCTCATTCCTCTAGAGGAGTTATGACGAATAGAATTTCTTGAGGGAGATCGAGAATTTTTGTTGTACTAGCAACGAGAAGAAGTGGAGTATGAAGGATTACCTAAAAGATGTTTTGTGTGAGGAGATCATGAGAGGAAGGCTTGATGGTAAGAGATCTTATGGGATTCTTGTATTTTATTTTGCAGTAAAAGACTGAGAAGTTAACTGAAAACGTCGTCATAGGTGGGACAAGGATGAAGATGCATGGAATGTTAGATGATAGTAATGAATGCCTCATAATCTTTGCCTAAACCTTATAACAGACAGAATATTTTCATGTTATCGGTACAAACTTCACAATCGAGCTCAAGTGGTCGCATATCGATATAAATTCCCTTACATATTCGCTCATGATTTTGTCATCTTTGGAAAGGAACCTAAGAGAGGCGAGGAGGTCGAACTCTCTAGAGATCGAAATCTCGTTAAAGTTACGAGCGAATGACTACCACACCTATAGAGATATTTCAAGGCCAATGACATATCCAAAAACTTCATCTGACAATGTACCACAAAGCCAATATTTGATAAGGTGACGTGTCTTGCACCATGAGAAGAAGAGAGATTTGGTGTCTTAGTGACTATGTTGGATTTTATAAGGTGATATGTCTTGCACCATTGTTAACTGTAATAGTGGAGGGTGGTTGAGTAGTTTCACCGTCGATAAACCCCAAAAGGTATTGAGATTGTAATAGGGATTCGGTTTGAGTTTTCTAGACGAGATAGTTGGTGTCGTTTAGTTTTGAGCCGACGAAATTTGAAATATTAACGTGAAGAAGAAAGAGGAAGTTTTCAACTTCCACTGTTGGGGAAGGAGAAGACAAAGCTTTGTTGGGGAAGGAGAAGACAAAGCTTAGGAGTTTTCTAAAGGCTCTGATACCATAAATAGTTTCAAGGAAAATGAGAGCTTGGAGAGAGATAATCTTTCAATGTTAATCAATAAAGAGAGCTACATCATTGTTTTATATGTTTTTCAGCACACTAAAGACAAGGGGACATAACAACACTGCTTTAGTGTTATATTTTACGCCATAGTAGAGAATCTGTTTGAAATAGGGGTGGCCAATCCGGGTTACCCGGATCGGACCGACCCGGATCAACCCGAAAAACCCGGATCGTTTACAAAACGGGTTACCCTAAAAACCTATATGGGTTCATATTTTAGAACCCGTTCGGGTTCGGGTCGGTCCGATCCGGGTTCGGATTAAACCCGAGGAATCCGAAGAACCCGAATTAAATTTTAAGGCTAATATTTTAGGTTATTTTCTAAGAACCACACGGATAATATTTTAGGTTTTTAGAATTCATTTTATTTTGGAATTTGCGAAGTTAATTTTTATGAGTTATATTATCTAATTTAGATATGTATTTTTTTAAATTTTTTGTATGTTAACTTGTTTTTTTAGAGAACCCGAAAAACCTGAACCCAAATAACCCAAATAACCCGAATAACCCAAATAACCCAATAACCCAAACCCAAATAACCCAGATAACCCGAATAACCCGGATAACCCATGGATACTCGAATTTAATTTGGGTTATTTCGGGTTCACTGCTTCAGAACCCGAATAATCCGAACCCGAATCGAGACCTGAAGAATCCAGACCGAAAAACATTCGGGTTCAATTTTCGTAAACCCGAGGAACCCGAACCCGGATCAAAACTCGAGAAACCCGGATCGAAACCCGGATTGGCCACCCCTAGTTTGAAATAGCTAGATCGTATGACAGAACATTATTTAGATATCAGGGACCACTTCATGTAATCTCTAACGTACAAGAATTCGAATTGGGTTGAGATAGTGAAGGGCTTTGAGCCATGGGCTTAGTAGCTGGATCATCAAAGGGCTCTGTTTTTACTTTATTTTTACAGGCTTACTCTCGCTCCTCTACCAAGAATGTGGCCGCCTGCCTGAGTCGCTGGCAGTTGGTGAGACTAAAATGGAGAAACTTTGTGGTGTTACTGTTCCATTTAATTTTAGTGATTTCGATGACGTGTTTTGCTTAGGCTCGAGTGAAGGAGGTTGTAGCAAGGTGTCTGAATCTTGGGTAAGCACAACTCATACCTTTCTCAGTTTCGTTACTTTTATCTCGACTCTATGGGTTATTTGTATGATTCGGTTCAAGCTGCATTCATCTTATGTCAAGGAGCTGGACAATATCTCAATTTACTACCTGATGATTTGCGTCATTTTCCTTATAAAAGTTGTATAAGACGAATAAAGATCACACGTGTATCTCGACCTTTTATCAGGTTATACCATTTGTGATCCTTGCCTTGTTTATCAATCCTAATACTTCTAATTTTGTCTTCACTCGAGTCATGTTGGCATTCTATGTTTACATGGAATCTATCTTTGTTCCGCTCACCTTCGTATGATGCAAAATGCCAAGGTACACCGAGTTGTAAGGCAACTCTCGTATTGGTATTGGGAACTATCTTATGGCACATTTTTGTATATTTTGATTGCTTTTGGTTTATAGTTGAACAATTTATCTACAGCGTTGTCGTTGTTTTAAAATAATATTCATTAATGATCATCAGTTTTCATTGTTAAGAAATGCTTGTTGCTCAAATTTCAGTTGATAGATCCATTTAGAGCTCACTACGTATTTGCCATCGGGATCGCATAATATTGAATAATTCTTTTTTTTGTTTAGTGGGTTAGTGGTGTGAGTGGGTCATTTACTAAGGATAATGGAGTTAGTGGGTTAGTGGTACATTAACCATTGTTAGTGGGGTTATGGGTAATTTATTTCTTTGTAATTTTTCTCCTATAAATAGGGATGAAATGGAATAAAAAAATCACAACTCAAACACTAATTCTCTTGCGTTCTTCTTCCTATCTTTCTATTCTTCTCTTACAGAATCATATTTCCAACAATTGGTACCAGAGCGTGTGTAATCGATCCATTGAAAAATATCTTCGATCTCACAAAACGCTGGAGCATCAAGGAGTCCCGTAAACACAGGACGACATCGACAATCTCTTTCTCCTCCTCCACGTCGTGGTCGACGTCGGGATGATGGTAACCACGTGGTGCAGAAGGTGGTCAAAGAGGTGGAAGGTGCGATGATCATCTCGTTTTCATACGTATTTCTTGCACGATTTTAGAGATGTTTATGATATATATGTGATGCTTTACGTATGATTCCGTATTCGTTTTACTTGTTTTCGTGTTTTCATGTTCTTACAGATTTTTATGCGTATTCGGTTCATTTCGGAGCGAAAGGACGTGCACGAGACAAAGTAACAACATCGAGGATCATCACGAGACAAATGGGACGAGAATCGACATGAAATAGCCACTACCCGCGCGGGTAACTCCCTAGCCCGAGCGGGCATTTGTTACGGTGATTTTGTCCAGCGAATTGAGCACGAGTCGGGCAAGAAATACCACGCCCGGGGCTTGAGCCCAAGCGGGCAGCACTTGAGCCCGAGCGGGCAGCCCTTGAGCCCGAGCGGGCAGCCCTTGAGCCCGAGCGGGCAGCCTCTTTTCTCATCGCGATCCCGCGCGACCTTCCGCGCCGTACCCGAGCGGGTCACTTACCCTGTCCGTGCGGATCGCGTCCGTCACCTGCAACTCCAAATAAGTTAATTTGACTTAAAACAAATGGGAGTTTATTCGAGACTTATACAATAAGGAAAACGACTTTAGAGAAGAGAAATAAGTGATATTTCGCTGGAGGAGCTAATGGGAACGTCACCCAACTTATTCAAGAATGAAAACTCATGAAAAGACAACAATCGGTGGCTGCTGCAACATAAGGAAGAACTGAACGGCCAGAAGGAAAGAATGGGAGAAAAGGAAAGAAAAGAGGAAGGAAAGAAGAGGGGAGGAGTGAGAGGTCGAGCTCATTCACTCAGTATTCAGTTCTTGATCGAGAGGAGAGAGTAGAGAGAAGAAGAAGGTTCTTGCGAAGGAGACTTGCAAGGAGCATTGGAGATCAACCCAAGACTTCGGTTTCATTTAGTTTTCATATTCCTTAGACCTTCTATTTCGTCTATGATTGTTTACGGACGCATGAGAGAGTAGTTTGTTTGTTCTAGGAGAAGGGATTAGCCCATGGCTATCCCGGAACCACTTTTGATTTATCTTTGAATGCATCTTCCCGTTTTCGTTTATCTATTCTTTACCTGAGTGCTTAATTTACTTGTGTTTGCGATGGCCACGTAGATGCATGTGTTAGGGATTAGGAGAAGGACCGAAAGGATAATTCTATTCCTAGAAGATCGGGTTTAGAAAAACCGAGGTTAGGCCACGAAAGTAGGGTAGCAGCGGTTGAGGGTAAAACAGATGAATCACAGATCTTATGGGTTTAGTTCAAGGTGTCAGCCATGAAAGTAGGGGATGACTTGACTAGATCACGTGTCTATGCCTTGAGAGAGGGTAGATATCATATTAGGATCATCTACCTTAGATAACTTGACTGGGATTGCATGATAGATAGGTTGATTGTTGGTTTCGGTAGTCTTGTGGTGAAACCGGTTTCCTGGAACGTTTGTCTCATTCTTAAGAACTAGTTTGTTTATTTTTTTTAGTATTTCATTCTTAAAACCATATTTCGTTCGTTAGCAAGTTTGATTCACAGTTAGAGTTTAGGTTGTGTTGCTTAGTCCCTGTGGGATCGACACCTGAAGTACTACACACGTGCCGTGCACTTGCGGATAGTTTAGGTTATTTGTTTAACTTTGATAATGCATCAAGTTTTTGGCACCGTTGCCGGGGAACTATTTGATCATCTCGTTTTCATACGTATTTCTTGCACGATTTAAGATACGTTTTTGATATATATGTGTTGCTTTACGTATGATTCTGTTTCCGTTTTACTTGTTTTCGTGTTTTCATGTCCTCACAGGTTTTTACGCATATTTGGATCATTTCGGAGCTAAAGGACATGCATGGAGCTAAGAAGCAACTTCGGGGATCATCACGGGACAAACGAGACAAGATCTAGCAAGAGGAGCCTCCACCCGGTCGGGCACAACTCATGCACGATCGGGCAAAGGCTACGGCGAATTTCGGTGCGCATTCACGCACGACTCGGGCAAGGAAATACCCGACCAGCTGCCTTGTACCCGAGCGGGTGCTCACCATGCCCGATTGGGCATCCCTTGCAGGCCATGACTCGCGCGACTTGCCCTAGCCGCACCCGAGCGGGCACATTCAGCGCCCGAGCGGGTCGCGATCCGAGTAATCAGCCAAGTTAAGTAAAATTAACTTAAAATAAAAGGGAACTCGTGGGGGGAATTAAGGCAACACTTACACTGACTTAGGAGGCATAAAAAGAGGCCAGAGGACGACATTAGAAGGAAGCTTTCATTCAGTTCGTGATTAGAGAAGAATTCTTGCGAGGAGGCAAGCAAGGAGCATTGGAGATCAACCCGACACTTCGGTTTCGCTTGGTTTTCATGTTCCTTAGACCTTCTATTTCGTTTATGATTGTTTATGGATGCATGAGCGAGTAGTTTGTTTGTTCTAGGAGAAGGGATTAGCCTTTGGCTATCCCGGAACCACTTTCTATTTATCTTTTAATGCATCTTCCCGTTTTCGTTTATCTATTCTCTATTTGAGTGCTTAATTGTCTTGTGTTTACAAAGGCCACGTAGATGCATGTGTTAGGGATTAGGAGAAGGACCGAAAGGAGAATTCTAGTCCTAGAAGATCAGGTTTAGAACAACCGAGGTTAGGCTACGAAAGTAGGGTAGCAACGATTCAGGATAAAACGGATGAATCATAGAGCCTATGGGTTTAGCTCAAGGTGTCAGCCACGAAAGTAGGGGGCAGCTTGTCTAGATCATGTGTCTATGCCTCGAGAGAGGGTAGATATCATATTAGGATCATCTGCCTTAGATAGCTTTAACTGGGATTGCATGATAGGTAGGTTGATCGTTGGTTTCGGTAGTCTTGTGGTGAAACTGGATTCCTAGGACGTAGGGGTGGGCAAATTACCCGTAAAACCCGTCCCGACCCGAAACCCGTCCCGAACCCGTGAAAAATTACTCAAACCCGCGGGTTCGGGTTCGGGTAATGAAATCTTATTACCCGTGGGTTCGTGTTGGGGTTCGGGTTCGGGTTCTAAAATAATTGAAACGGGTACCCGCGGGTACCCGAGTATATATATTTATTTATATAATTAGACATACATATTATACTAATTACACTTATGCCACTCACTCTAATTTTCTAATCTAGGTTTAGTTTCTTTTTTCTCCTTCCCGCAGACCTCCCTCCCTATCTCTCAGCTCCCTCTCACCGCCGACCTCAGCTCCCTCTTGTCGCCTACCTCAGCTCCCTCTCGTCGCCGACCTCATCAGCTCCCTCTCGTCTCCCTCTCGACCAGGTGATCTCCTTCACGTCGCCAACCTGATCAGCTCCCGCTTCGTCTCCCTTTCTGCAACTCTTTCCGACGCAACTCTGTCTCCATCTCTTCATCTCCCTCTCGACCAGCTGACCTCCCTCTCGCCGCAGACCTGATCAGCTCCCATGTCGTCTCTTTCCTGCAACTCTTATCGATGCAACTGTCTTCGCTTCGTCTCACTCTCTGCAACTTTTCTCGATGCAACTCTGACTCCATATCTTCGTTTCCCTCTCTTCTTCCCCGCCAGTAAGCGCTGTAAGTTGTTAACATCTGTTTTGTGGTATAGAAGCAGTGTTTTCTAGGGAAGAGAATGAATTTTGGGAGGAATATCAGTAAGATGTAAACAATGTTTACACAGCTTTTCCATCGTTAGATTCGGGTTCGGGTCCCCGCGGGTACCCGAAGCATTCGGCGGGTATCCGTGCTTTGGGTACCCGAGCTCTTGTGGTGAAACCGGATTCCTAGGACGTTTGTCTTATCGTTAGAACCCAAGTAGTTTATTTATTTTCAGTATTTCATTCTTCATCCACATTCTTTCGTTAGCAAGTTTGATTCCTAGTTCGAGTTTAGGTAGTGTTGCGTAGTCTGTGTGGGATCGACACCTAAAATACTACACACATGCCGTGCACTTGCGGGTAGTTTAGGTTATTTTAGTTAACTTTGAGAACGCATCAAGTTTTTAGCGCCGTTGCCGGGGACTATTGTCAACGCGTCTTAGATTCGAACCTAGAGTCTTTCTTGCTTTGTTTTTGTTTTTATTTTTGTTTTATTTTCTTTCTTTCCATCTACGTAGATTGTTCTTTGTTTGTCCTTTGCAGAGCCTTCAGATCGACGAGAGATGGATAATCAGAACGGCAATGGACAGATGCAATTACAGGCTCCTCCACCACGTCATCTCAGGGATTACGTGGTGCCGAACATGAACAACGTGCAAACCACCATAAGGATGCATGCTGTTGCGAGAGAGCAGTTTGAGATTAAGCCAGCAATGATCAACATGCTTTATCAGAAGCAATTCATGGGTGAAAACCATGAGGATCCCCATCAGCACCTCAGAGACTTCCTCGAGCTTTCAGGTACGTTCAAAATTCACGGAGTCTCAAAGGATGCGATCTTTTTGCGTCTCTTCCCCTTCTCTATTGGGGGACGAGCGAAAACTTGGCTACAATCACTCCCCGCTGGATCTATCACCACTTGGGATCAGCTCTGCACACTTTTCCTATCGCGTTTCTTTCCTCCGAGCAAGACGATTTAGATGAGGGGGAAATCAACGACATTCAGATGCAGAGATGGAGAAACGCTATTTGAGGCGTGGGGTGGATCTTCTACAGTTATGTCCACACCATGGTCTTGAGCAGTGGTACGTTATCCAAACTCTCTATAACGGAATTTCAGATGGGCATCGAACGACATTGGATAACGCCGCCAGAGGATCATTCATAGATCTGAGCGTCGAGGAGGCATTTGAGCCGATTGATAACCTCGCCATGAACCACACCATGTGGTCAACTCCGAGAGGTATGCCTAATAGCACTCGTCGTTTATATGAGCCTAATCAGATATCAGATCAGAGCTACAGCTAATGCAGCGAATGCCATGTACTGTGCGAATTGTGGAGATACGGACTTGTCATACCGAACGACTCAACCGGTATAGTATTCGGAGTTTCCGCAAAGGCAGAATACTTTTCAGCAAAAAAACCAGCAATTCCAGCAAGCTCAGCAAGTTCCGCAAGCACCTCAACCTCCTCAAGCCCCTTCATCAAACCTTGAGGCGGTAATGCTTGAATTTATCAAGAATCAAAAGCAGCAACAATCGATTCAAACCAAATTCAACGCAGATGTGGAGACAGCGATCAGCGAACTCAAAACTCAGATGGAGACTTTGGGCAATCATTTGAAGAGTTTAGAGAACTCCGTAGCACAGCAAGCTGCCTCATCCTCTCGGAATCCCGGACAGCTCCAGGTAAACTCGAGCTAAACCCGAGAGAGTATATGAATGCTATTTCTGTGTGCAGCGGTGATGTGGTTGAGAATTCGCCCTCGAATGAGCGAGGGAATGCCGCTGGTACGTCCATGAATAGAGGAAAAGGTAAGGTCGCAATTTTGGAAGGAGTTGAATCAGATTTAGATAAGCCATACGTTGCTCCTCCGGCGTACAAACCTCCGATACCGTATCCTCAACGATTGGTAAGCAGTAAGAACCAAGAGAGAGTGGGCAGATTTGTAGAGTGTCTCAAGAAGCTTGACATCAACATCCCATACGTAGAAGCCCTCCAAAAGATGCCTAATCATGCCAAACTCATCAAAGAGGTACTGTCCAAAGAGAAGCACATCGAAGAGAACGAGACTGTAGCACTCACCGAGGAATGCAGTGCAATTCTTCAGAACAAGCTACCACC
>CM071865.1:11779748-11819117 GCA_036759665.1 Gynandropsis gynandra | reverse complement strand
TAGATATCATATTAGGATCGTCTGCCTTAGAAAGCTTAAACTGAGATTGCATGATAGATAGATCGATTGTTGGTTTCGGTAGTCTTGTGGTGAAACCGGATTCCTAGGACGTTTGTCTTATCGTTAGAAACCAAGTCGTTTATTTACTTTCAGTATTTCACTCTTCATCCATATTCGTTCGTTGGTAAGTTTGATTCATAGTTCGAGTTTAGATAGTGTTGCGTAGTCTCTGTGGGATCGACACCTAAAATACTACACACGTGTCGTGCACTTGCGGGTAGTTTAGGTTATTTTATTTAACTTTGAGAACGCATCACTATTGTCAACACGTCTTAGATTCGAGCCTAGAGTCCTTCTTGTTTGTTTTTGTTTTTGTTTTATTTCGTTCTTTCTACCTAATTTCTTCTATTTTTCCTTTGTTGGTTTATGACCAGGTCTCAAGGTGCTTCAAATCTACTCCAAATCGACCCAGAGAGCGAGCGAACTTGCAGACAACTGAGAAAGGGCAAGGAAGAAGGTAACACAGAGCCGTCAAATCAACGAGATATGGATAATCAGAACAGTCCTGGACATCCATAATTACCTCTTGGTAATTTGGGGCACTTGCAGCAACAGCCACTCGCACCTCAACCGCGAGAACCACAAGCTCCTCCACCACGTCGCCTGAGAGATTACGTGGTGCCGAACATAAACAACGTGCAAACAACCATTAGGATGCCTACTGTTGCTAGGGAACAGTTTGAGATTAAGCCGAAGATGATCAACATGCTTTATCAGAAGCAATTCATGGGTGGAAATCACGAGGATTGTTGGTTTCGGTAGTCTTGTGGTGAAACCGGTTTCCTGGAGCGTTTGTCTCATTCTTAAGAACTAGTTTGTTTATTAGTTTTTAGTATTTCAATCTTAAAACCATATTTCGTTTGTTAGCAAATTTGATTCACAGTTAGAGTTTAGGTTGTGTTGCGTAGTCCATATGGGATCGACACTTGAAGTACTACACACATGTCGTGCACTTGCGGGTAGTTTAGGTTATTTATTTAACTTTGATAACGCATCATGCGACATTTCCAATGCTCACGAAGACTAATTATGGAGATTGGTCACTAATGATGAAGGTGATGCTCCGAGCACGAAGATTTGGGCAGCCGTCGAGGTAGGCACCGATGACGAGCAGGAATATCAGATGGCGCTTGAAGCCATTCTGCGCGGTGTGCCGTCAGAGATGATCTCTTCGCTCGCCGTGAAGAAGAATGCGAAAGAGGCTTGGGAATCGGTTGAGTCTGTGCCTGTCGGTTCTGATCGAGCACGTAAGGCTAGCGCTCAGAAAGTGCGTAAGGAGTACGAGAATTTAGCTTTTCGTGATGGTGAGACGGTGGATGACTTTGTCATGCGTCTCTCCGGCATAGTGAATCAGCTAGCCATTCTCGGAGATCCTGAACCGTCACAAAAGGTGGTTGAGAAATACCTACAAGTCGTCCCTCCAAGATTTGTACAAATCGCATTGTCCATTGAAACTTTGTTGGATTTGTAAACACTTTCGTTGGAAGAGGTTACTGGGAGGTTGAAGGCCGCAGGAGAACGGTTTGATCCGTTGGAGCCCACATCGGGGGCTGGGGGTAAACTTTTACTCACTGAAGAGGAATGGATTGCACGAATGAAGGAGCAAAAACAAGGAGATTGTTCATTTGGAGGCTCTAAGTCGGAGAAACGTAGTCGAAAACAACGACGTCGTAAATCCGTAACATATGGTGGATCTGGTTCTAGCGAGAACCGAAATAGATCAAAAGACAAATGTCGAAATTGTGGTAAGATGGGTCATTGGGCTAGGGACTGTCGATCTAAGCCCAAAAATGGAGAAGCACATCTGGCCCATGGGGATGACGACGAGCCTACACTCCTTATAGCCAAGGCGTGTGAGACCATGTTAGATTCACCGATATCACAACCTACATCGTTAGGGTCACCACCATCACATAAGTGCCCTATCCACCTTGAGGAGACGAAGGTTACTGCCCATCTTAGTCGTAAGGAGGAGTGCAAAGGTGATCTATCGTTCTTTGACACAGGGGCGACGAACCACATGACTGGTGTGTGTGCTGTGTTTTCCAAATTCGACCAATTAGTGGTTGGAAACGTGAAGTTTGGAGATGGATCTATCATTAGTATTGAAGAACGAGGAACGATCTTATTCTCATGCAAGAACGTCGAGCATCGTGCACTAACGGGGGTCTACTACATTCATCGCCTCACCACAAACCTGATTAGTGTGGGGCAGTTGAACAATTCTGGATGCCAGATGATCATCGAAGGGGGCACCTTGACTATAAGAGATCCGCAACGACGATTATTGGCACGGATCCGAAGATCCTCCAATAAGCTCTATTCGATCTGCCTCAACATTACACGACCAGTGTGTTTGATAGCAAGAAGCTCCGAAGAATCGTGGAAATGGCATACAAGATACGACCACATTAATTTTAATGCACTACGAAAGCTCGCTCAACACAACATGGTGTGTGGGTTGCCACATATTGGTCAAATTGACCAAGTGTATGATAGTTGCCCCATGGGGAAGCAAAGGCGGAACTCGTTTCCGGAGAAGGCACGACGCGCGATAGATCTTCTTGATCTCGTCCATGGTGATCTATGTGGGACCATCACACCGATGACACCAAGTGGGAATCGTTATTTCCTACTGCTCATAGATGACTTCAGTCGTTATATGTGGCTCACTCTTCTGGCAAGGAAGGACCAAGCTCCAACGACAATCAAGAGGTTCCAAGCTGCGATAGAGGTACGATCGGGAACGGAAGCTCAAGGTGCTTCGTATTGATCGTGGAGGTGAGTTTACATCGGTGGAGTTTGGGAAATATTGCGCCGATAAGGGAGTCCAACGACAGTTAACGGCCCCTTACTCGCCACAGCAAAATGGAGTTATTGAACCCCGCAACCAAACAATTGTTGCCATGGCCCGATGCATGTTGAAGGCAAAAGGTCTTCCAGCAGAATTCTGGGGTGAAGCTGTGACCACTGCAGTCTTTATCCTCAATCGCGCCCCAACACGTAGTCTTGATGAGAAGACACCATATGAGGCTTGACATGGTGCAAAACCGACAGCCCATTTTCTCCGTACATTCGGTTGTATCGCACATGTTAAGGATACGCGACCAAATTTGAAGAAGCTTGATGATCGAAGCACACCAATGATATTTGTCGGGTATGAAGTTAGGTCCAAGGCATACCGAGTGTATGACCTATTCAGTAAACGGGTGCACGTGACACGAGATGTTGTCTTTGATGAGGTGGCTAAATAGGATTGGAAGACCCATGACAAGGGCGGTACTACCGACAACCGTTTCATTGGAGCCATTTAGCATCGAGTATATCACTACGAGTGAACCAGGCCCAAGAGAAACGATTTAAGAGTCTCCTCGAACTCCTGATGCAACACTAGAGGCAGTAAAGTTTGCATCGCCACCGACAAATGTCGAACCAGTCCTTGATGCAGATCATGATGATGCACCTCTACACTTTCGCATGATCAACAACATCCTCGGACCATCATCACCACGGGGGTTTGCACCTCGTACCCTAGAGGCTGAAGAGCTGCACTTTACCACGGTAGAAGAGTAATCGTCTTTTGCTGAGATAAAGCAACACGAACATTGGCGACAAGCAATGCTTGAGGAGATGAAAGCCATCAACGAAAATGGTACTTGGGAGCTCGTCGACCTTCCTGTCGGTCACCGAGTCGTTGGACTCAAATGGGTTTTTAAGGTGAAGCGTAACGAACACAGATCCATTGTTAAACACAAGGCACGACTGGTTGCAAAGGGCTATGTGCAGCGCGCGGGGATTGATTTCGACGAAGTCTTTGCGCCCGTGGCACGACCACCAGGGTTCGTCGACCACAACCACAAAAAGGAGGTGTGACACAACCACCAGGTTTCGTCGACCAAAACCACAAAGAGAAGGTCTTACGCCTAAATAAGACCCTTTACAGACTTCGACAAGCACCACGAGCATGGAACGCCAAGTTAGATGCAAGTTTACAGTCACGTGGGTTCAAAAGGAGTACCTCCGAGCATGGGATATACACTCGGAGTAGAAGAGCATCACGACTTATCGTGGGTGTCTACGTGGATGACTTGATAATCATCGGGTCTGAAAAAGGCGATGTTGAAGCGTTCAAGGCCGAGATGAAGTCTTTGTTCAAGATGAGCGATCTCGGGTTGTTGACCTACTATCTCGGGCTTGAGGTCTATCAAAGTGCAACCGGCGTCATGCTCTGCCAATGAGCATACACAGAGAAATTATTGGAGAGATGCGGCATGAGCAACTGCAAAACCATGCAAGGCGTCTATGGAAGCACATTTGAAACTTAGCAAGGAAAGTTCTAGCTCACTAGTCGAAGCCACCGAATATCGAAGTATAGTTGGTGGACTTCGGTACCTTATGAACACGCGACCAGACCTTGCCTATGCGGTAGGGTACGTGAGTCGCTTCATGGAGAAGTCACACGAGGATCATATGACGGCAGTGAAGCATATGTTACGGTATATTTCTGCGACACGCAGTTATGGAGTGTTCTATGGAGAGAAGCGTGATGGTCAACCTCGTCTGGTTGGATTCAGTGACAGCGACATGGCAGGTGACATCGACACACGAAAGAGCACAAGCGGCATCTTCTATTTTTCTTGGTGATAGCCCCATCACCTGGCAGTCGGCGAAGTAGAAGGTGGTGGCATTGTCCTCATGTGAGGCAGAATATTTCGTTGCATCAGCTACAACTTGTCAAGGCATCAGGTTAGCTCGACTCTTGAGTGACTTCATTGGCTCGGAAACTCAAGCGCCGGAGCTTAGGGTGGATAATAAGTCTGTTATCGCATTGAGCAAGAACCCCATCTTTTACGATCGGAGCAAACACATCGATACTCGGTTTCACTTCATTCGGGAGTGCATTGAAGATGGGAAGATCGTCCTCGAGTATACCTCAACACAAGACCAACTCGCGGACATACTCACAAAGCCACTCGACGTGTCAGATTTCAGGAACTGCGCACAAGAATTGGCGTCGTCGAGATTCAAGAAAACATGACAAGAATTAAGGGGGAAAATATTGAATAATTCTTTTTTATGTTTTCTTAATTTTTTATTAGTGGGTTAGTGGTGTGAGTGGGTCATTTACTAAGGATAATGGAGTTAGTGGGTTAGTGGTACATTAACCATTGTTAGTGGAGTTATAGGTAATTTATCTCCTATAAATAGGGATGAAATGGAATGGAAAAATCACAACTCAAACACTAATTCTCTTGTGTTCTTCTTCCTATCTTCATATTCTTCTCTTAGAGAATCATATTTCCACATGATTCTTAGAGCTCACTAACAAAGATGGAACCAAAGAAGCAAGAACGAGTAATCGCTCATGTTCCTCCTCTGACACCACTATCTGAGAAACCAGATCCAGTAGTAAATGCAACTACAAATGGGAATGATCAAAACTCGAGGTCGTTAGGTCATTGTTTTCATTACAGTAATTCCATCCATATATGTAAAGGTTCAACCACTTGATGCAACACCAACCATGCTTGAAAACGAATTCAATAGGTTTTGAGTTATTAAGAACGATGAAATTTAAGTGAACAGCAAAAGGTAAAACTCATCCTCGATACTGAAAAAATCTCGGGTTTCAATTGGGAGGTTATGGAGCGAACATGAACGAGAATGACGGGTTTCAAAGGCTTAACAGTGGAGGACATGTATAAAGATGTCAATGGGTTGGGTCTAACCCAGCCCATCCAAAATTAAATGGTTATCTTCACAGTGGATTGGTTAAACCTAACCTATATAGTTATATATATATATATATATATATATTAATGGATTGGGTTTATTTGGGTTAGATGTCTTATATATATAATTAATATATATATATATTATTTAAATTTATATATTAGATCATTTTATATTAAAATTAAAATTTAACATGAATTATATAACAGAAAAATTTAGACTATCCAACCCCTTATTTCATCCCAAATAGATGTTAATTTTGCACCTGAAAAATCGAATATGAAAGACACAAATACTTGAATTTTGAATATTCGTAAAATATCGTGTTACCGTATCTGTAAAATGTATGAGATGAATTTGGTTCGGACTTGAACATTTTATGAATGAATTTAAAATTTTAGGGACAAAATTTTTGTTCCTTCTCTATATTTAGATATTGAATTTAGTTCATCCTTAGAATTAAGACTAATTTTTTATGTGACACTAAATTTATTAACAAAATTTTATAGACAAAATTTTCTTTTATCCCTAAATTAAAAAACAAAATTTTAGAACAATTTTTTGTTATGTCCATCAATTTAAAGACGGAATTTTAGATATCGATTTTGGTTCATCCTTAAATTTATGGACTATTGGTTTAACTCTAAATTTTATTTAAAAAATTATCTCTCTAAATTTAAGGACAAAGTTAACTGATAAATATTTTGTTAGTTCATAAACTTGGTGTCAAAACTTAAAGAACAAATTTTTTACATGTCTTGAGTATGGATTTTAGTCTTGATTCCAAATTTATGGACAAAATTTTATTTATGGATTTTGGTATATCTAGGGGTCTCAGATGTGGGTTTCGCTTTGGATTTCCTTGAGCTTCAGCTTGGGTTTGGGTTCCTCAGACTTTAAAAAATTGGACCTGAATTGAACTCGAATGTTTTTTGTTCGAGTTCATGTTGTTCGAGTCCAAAAGAATTTTATCCGAAATAACCCAAATTACGTTTGGATAGTTAGGTTCCTCAGGTAATTCAAGTTATTTGGGTTTTCAATTCTTCGTGTTATTCGGTTTCAAGGTTCTTCAGGTAGTTCACTTTCTTAATTTAAAAAAGAATAAAAATATCAAATATAACATAAAAATATAAAAAAAGAAAAACTTGCTATAATTTTTAGAATTTTTTATTTTTTAAATGGGGTTGTTTGAATTCATCGGTTTTTATCCAAACCGATCTGACCCGAACTTTAACGGCTTCTGAAATTTAAACCCATATGTGTTTTTACATTAACCCAAATTCTAAATTATTCAAATTATTTGGATTGGTTCAGATCAGATCAATCCGAATAATCCGAATTGGACACTATCGACAATCTAAAATTAATGATAAAATATTAAATTAAAAAAAGATTTAAATCGATTGGACTAATTGAATTAAATGAATTATACTCACTAATAGGAACTAATTGAATTCTCAAGCCATTAAACCCATAATATCAAAGCAACTCAATTTACCCAAATGTTATTTCGAATAGGTTAGGTAAACTTGCTAAACTCAACCCATTGACATCTCTAGGCGTGTAAGGTGGGAAGACGAGGTAGATAACGGAGTGACTAAAACCGTGGAGCCACGAGTCACCGCAACGGCATAACCGGCTAGGTTTTGGTAGCAGTAGTCCAAATGGATCTCATCTTCTTCTTTCTTTGTAGGTTAAATAGAGAATCACTTTTATTCTCATTTAGCCATTTCAGTTGCATAGGTAATTAGCCAAATAAATAAAACATCCTATAAACATATTAAAAAAGAAAACATATGAACCAAAGAGTTATCTACTTAGCTGCATCTAAGTGGGTGTTTGCCTGTAGATTTTGTGGTTTTAGGCACCGAAATTGCAAGCCTGGACGAACTCGAGGTCGTAGTCGACTTGCTTGGTCCATAGTGAGCGGAACTGGTTCATGGCAATGTCTAGCCATGGCTTCATGTTCCCGTTGAAGTGTACCACTGCAGCGTTGCGTATCTCATCCATGCTTATGCTTGGGTTGTAACCTAACCCCAGCACGTGCCATGACTTGTCTAGTGGTTTCGTGGTCGAGTAAAACGTTATCAGTCCCGGCGGCAGCGTTCCCAGTTTCCATAGCGTCCTGTTCTCGTTCTGCATTTTGATATAACTCGTCAGTTATGAGATGTGGCCCGGGAAGATTTAGTCATCGTGACCCAAATCAACAGGATTGTTATTCTTTCGTTTATATATTGAAAGCCACTAAAAACAATGGGCAAAAAGTAGATTGATGGAAATATTTTGGCTTCTCTATGAATTGAGTGTTGAAGAATTTTACCAGATTCTGCCAGTAGTGATACTCTTCTGTGCACTTTTCTCTCCTCCAAGCATCCAAATCAAAGAAGTTCATTCCATATGCCCACGCACATGCTTTAGGGTTAAACTTCTCCTTAATCAAAGGGTGTGAAAAATTCATGTACTGAGCATATCGATGGAACGAGCCAAAACAAGTCTCCACAGCTCCATTCACTTTCCCGTCCATATCGATTTCCCACAGCCCCGTCAAATCCTTCTGCACAACCACATCGTCATCCAAGAAGAGTATTCTGTGTAGTTTTGGGTACATCTCAGGCAAATAGAACCTCAAGTGATTCAGTATAGACAAATATTTGGGGTTCCTGAACTTCATATTCGTGGTATCTTTGGTAGCATTCTCCAGCTTATTCTCGAAATAAAACCTCTGCAGATTCGCAGACTCCAATTGCTTCAACACGGGTACATACGAAGAGTTCAGAAATTTGTAGTCCTCGACAGCTTTCACTTCTACATGTGCACCGTTATAATCCTTCAACTTAAACATAACCTGCATTGCCCCGAGATTCATCTTATCAGTCACAACATGGAACACGTGCTTCCATGGCTCCTTGGCATTCTTCACAGCGGAATTCACCACTACAGATGCCGCAATCACATTGTCTGAAAATATAGCGTAATGGTAAAGATTAGGATCCTCTAATTCTGGAGGTGTAGGCTTCCCTTCATCCATATACTTCTCTGGGTGAGCAATCCTCTCCTCCATCAGCCTCATTGCAAGGCAATGCAAACTCTTGGGTATAGATTTTGCGGCGATCAAGCTGGAGAAGGCTCCTTGCTTCTTAGCCTTGGTTAACTGTTCATTAACTGCAAAGATTGTGTCTTTTAGCTTCTGTATCTTAAGCTGGTTATCAAATGACTCTTTCGCTTCAGCAATCACTTGCCGAGTCATTTTGATCCGCTCCTTCACTTCTTTCTCGAACTGCCGAAGCACGGATTCATCAATCGAAGCCCCATCAGACTCATAAAGAGCACCATAAGATGGCTTGTTTATCAAATCCATATAATTCCTTGAAAGATCCGCAAAAACTCTGACGAGCTTAGAGTTCTCAAGCTTAAGCTTCCGCGCATAAGATGCGTAGGCTAAAGCCAAAGATCGGTGGTCGTCGGCTTGCTTCCGGATCTGGATCAACCTTGGCTTGAGAGGATCCGACTTCACATCCAATATTGATCTCCTGGTGGATCCGAATCCATATGAATTTGAATCGACGGCCTAATCCACAGTTTTATCACTTCAATTAATACATTAATAAAAAAGATACATTAAAGTGCGAATTAAGCAGAATCATCGACAGATTTCCGTTGAGCTTTCACTGAAACGGACATATTTAATTGAAAACGGAAGCATTAAAATTCATACAAATAAGAATTGCACAAATTGACGTTCAATCCAAATCTACAAAATCTAAGTCCCTCATCATTTCCTATAAAGCACCGCCTCTAGATCTCTTTTTTGTTTCCCGAGAAATCCAAAGAAAATGATAACGACGGCGAGGTCTAAACAGAGAAAGAGAACTCACGGCGCCGTGGAGATCAGATGAATCGTACTCAGAAGCGAAGAGAAACGAGAGGCTGAAGAAGAGGAGAACCGCCGCCGACGCGAAGAGAGCTAACCATCGGATCGTGAAACCAACGCCATAAGCCGGAGATACGCCGCCGCGTGAGAGCCGGTGGAGATTAGCCATTTGCCGCGATGTTCATGCAATCATAACAAAGCGAAACGATGGAAATCTCTCTTGCTCTCGTCCAGTGAGAAATACTGTGAGCCATGTTCAGATGCATACGAACTTGATATAGATACGAAAGGAGAATTACTGACCGTTGATTAGTGTGTTGGGTTTTTATAATCAACGGCTCAGATTAGTGGGAATGTGCCGGTGGGAATTTGCGGAAGTATCTACTCACATTTTTTTCCGTGTTTTCCTCTAATTTATACCTACAATTAGATATTTCATTATGAAAAAACTTACTAAAATTGATTTTGAATACGGTGACAAATCATAAAATAAGTAGGATTGTTCCTTCTTCATTATGCGTTTGATCGTAGCTGTATTTGGGTTTTGGAAGGATAATAACATCAATTAGCTGATTTTAGTATACATGAGTAATCATATAATTATAATAATATTGAAATCATCATTTAGTGGTATTGTAACATTTTAAATAAATAAAGAAATTGATTTTTTGCTACAAATATACAAACAATAATTTGTTCCGGAATTTATCTCAAAAGTCTTGCCATATAAAAAAGAACATCTTATAAATTTTTTATTTATTATATTAAAATTAGAGTTGGGCAAAATATCCGAAATATGGGAGGAATAAATAGAAATACAAATAAAAAATTAGATATCGACAAATACAAATACAAATAGTATATTCAATTATTCGTAATTATTCATATCCGTAAGTATTAATTAGATAATTTATTTAATATATAGATATATATAATAAAATTAATTTTAAAGATCAAATTATAAATAAATAACATTATTATAGTTTTATTTTAAGATTGGATTCACAATTACTCATTAACACATTAATAAAATTAATTATAAGGATCAAATTATAAATATAATTTGCACTCAATATAAAATTCGTAATCCAGGTGGGTTGGATAATGTTATGAACACATTGTAAGATATCGAAAAAACAGACAGTATATAACTTCTTTTAATATGATAATCTAATAATTTGTTGCGTTGTTTTAGATGAATTGGCGATGCTAGTGGAATCATCGACGGAGTTAAATTTAGATGAATGAGAGATTGATGTGATTGGTATTTCGTTTATTTATATTATTCTTTTGTGTATTTGTGCAATTTGAAGACTATTTATGCATTATATTTTGGTAATTATTAATTTTTTGTAAAAAGAATTATTAATTTTTTAAAAAAATTGATTTGGATACGGATACGGGTATCCGACGAATATCCGTATATTTTCGGATATTTGAATTTATGAATTTCCGAATTTACGAATACGAATAGTAAAATCGAATATTCGACGAATACGAATACAGATAGTCGGATATTTGCAGATATTTTGTATTTGTCCACCCCTAATAAAATGTGTATTAATATATATTTATTTTTATATTTTAAAGTGGTTAAATTGTTAAAAAGATTGTTAAATTAAAGTGTTGATTTAATTATGTTTTAACTTGTTGTTTAATATTTCATGATTGTGTATTCGATTTAGTGTTTTAATATTTGGTAATTTTGTATTCAAATTGATATTCTTAAATTTGAGACATTTTATTTGGTCTATATAATGTATTTTATGTCATTTAAGTAAAATGTATTAGCTTGCAAACCATTTTGTTTCTTTACGAATTCAAATGTTGGTTGAGTTGAGATTTTTTAATTTGTTTAAAAGATGAGTTAGATAAAACCAATTCGTTTTCTGACGAGTTCACAATGAATTTGGTTGGATTGTACTGAATCAATCCATTCCATCACATGAGTACACTCGAACCGAAACCCCGATTAGTACTCGAGCCTACAATTAGTACCACATCGAAACATATTCACAGAGAGTCAACATGAATCAAGGCGTAATCAAACCATATATTGGACCCTTAAGTACATGTCATGAGAGCTATCTCATTCACTTATTTTGTCAACACATCTAATGTGCTCCACGACACAATGGGTTTTGTTAACACATAACAAGAGCTCCTTAACTCGTTGGGTTTCTATCACACAAGACACGATCTCTCAAACCCCAAGACTCTATGTAAACAAATTACCCGAGCTTTCTAGCCCAATGGGTTTCATCAATCCATGTTCAATAAAGTGATTTAGATGGTGGTCTAGACGTTCGACGTTCGACCCTCGCTTTGACTTAGGTGAAACGGATATATAGATGATTTCTTGAACAATAAAAAATTTTTCATTTTCTTACCCGAACAACAAAAGATGACAGATGATTATTCGTCATAATTACAAACAACCCTTCTTCCTAAATTTAGGATTTTAATATAAAAAACATAAAGGGGAGAAGTTGATAGAAGACAACATAGAGAAGAGATGATGGTTATGTTCAGGGGGTCATGAGGAGATAGAGAAGAAGTTGAGAAAGAGTGGGAAGGAGAAAGAAATTTTAAAATGAAAAGTCATTTCTATACATGCATGTATGCAACCTTTGGGCTCATCCAAATATCCTTCCTCAATGCATGATATATACCAAATTAACAATATATTTCATATATTAATTAAATAAATTAACTAACTTCTAACAAAAAATTCACAATCTAACATATGTATTTAAGTGAAAATTTATTCGGGTTCACGATTTTACTTGCGAAATTTAAAAATATGGAGATGTGGAGTTTAATATTTTTGTTGATTATGTTTTCTATTTGTTCTTGAAATTTGATGATTATTTATAAATATTTAGATTTAAAAAATTAGGATTACAAATATTGTTTACAAACATATTATATATATATATACTCGATATTATGTTTTATTTATATGGTATAGTCGCTCTAGATTGTCGTTTAGACGCTAGATGTTGGATCACCACCCAATAAACATTTAATTCTTTGTAGACGCTACTCTCACGTGACAAGAGGTTTCAAACTTGGCTCAACCAACACAAACAAAATCACTCGATGTTCAAGTATTATCGTCGATGAGCTTGGTACCCTTTACGCCTCTCTGACCTTATACCAACTCAAAGCAACTTACCGAGGTTAAAGACTAATGTTCCAAATCACAAGTTATTGATTCTTACGAATTCTTGAATTCACATGCTTCATTTTGAATGTAATAATTATGAAACAAATAAAGATGAGCATACACACTCAACCAATTACGATATTGGAAAAACAAGTCTCACCTTATATTTTTTATGGAATGATGGAGACGACATCCTCTCTAAACTTGCATAACCTTCCAATTGTAGAACGTCGATATAATTTTTTTAATTCTTTTCTTCTTTTTTTCCCGTTTACTTTTTTATATACCTTCGATCGAGACAAATGTTTTTCCAAAATGAGATATTATGATGATCTAGTTAGTCCGAGATGTGCATGTAGGAGGTGGAACCTGACACACATTCCTTGTCACCATGCTGATTCCACAATACATTCTATAAAATTCAACATAGAATTTTACGTCTCCACCTTTTATCATACTTCAAAATGGCGTGAAATATATTAGGTTTGCCATTAAACTTTAAATGAACCGAGACTATGGACTACATGCTCAATGCCCGACATTATGCGCCCGCGATTAGGGCCAGTGATACCAAAGAAATATATTCGTAAGAAAACTCCTCATGAGTCACCGAAGGAAAAAAAGAAAGGTTACGCGACATGGTTTGATAATGACATACAAAATTTTCGTCAAAATGACATAATATAAAAGCTTGCAAGAATCCGAAAGACAATATGAAATCACCTACTAAATAGGCTTGTTGGACGATCACAGAAATATGTGATATGTTCATTAGTGTTTGAAACAATATGTTGTATGTGTTGAGGTTATTTCATGCCTGTTACAAGGAAGTATTAGTTCTGTCGGACCAAAGAAAATGAGACTACAAGATGCAAGTTCATCTCGAACTATGGAGATTACACAATAATCGCAAATTGGTCTGGTGGTTACTAGTGATCTCGTTATCACGCCTATCTTTTCATCTCTACCAGTCAACCATTATCGGTACGTGATTAGTGATGTGATTTGGAATGTATTATGGAACCTATTGTCATCTTTATTTTAGAACTCATTTACTCAATGTATTTTCGAATTTAATTATTTGTCTAGTATTGAACTTGTGATCAAGATGTATTTTAGAATCTACTAATTTATGTATTTGGATGTATTATGTTTTCTTGGTTTGTATAACTTGGAAATGAACTACAAAATGCAATGCTCAAATATAATACTTTACATATTTGAGTACAAAACATAGTGATCAAATCTGATACATTCCAAAATCCTACATAATAACTAACATAACGTAACCATTATAAATATCCACTATACACTAAAAACAATACCAAGAACAACTATTATTATTTCTAAATTTTCGATTATTTTCTTGAGTTTGATAATCTTCAAGCGGCATTTCATCAATTTGTCTACCTATATGAATATATCATTATGATTCGCTTTGCTTTTCTTTAATTTGATTCTCTATCTTTCAGATTCTATCCTTATTTTGCATTTGGTTTTGTTTTGCAATTATTTCATTGTGTCCCATCGACAATGTGATTTCGACCATCCATGAACCCCATCTTGATCATACCATTAAAAACCCACATGACATCATGTCGTTATATTTTTAGACAACCAAAAAAATATCTACCTGAATTATCCTTCGACCATGAATGACGTAATATGTCGAGTTTATCACAATGACATGTATTTCCACTTAATGGAATTTTTAAATTATCGGTGAAGATGATTCACCACTGAAAGTCTGAAACCCATTTATATTCCAAAATAAAAAAACATTAATTCATTAATCCATTTAAACACAATAAATCTCAACACATTACACTATTGTAAATCATTAATCCAGATAACCATGAAGAAAATCGAGACTCAAACCTAACGTCGTTTACAAGCCCATGAAATCAACCAATGCTCAAACCTAATATAGTTAGAATGTGAAACGAAGTGATGAATAAAAAGCATAATGCAACAGAAAAATTTCACGAAAAAATACACATTGATATAGAAGGAAAGAACAATCAACGAAGAACAATACTTGAAAAAAGACGTTTTGATCAATGAAGAAGAAAGACTTCAACACAACAATGAAATTGAGAAATAGAGTTTATAAATTCCGAAATCCATCCCATAAACTTGACTCGATTGATTAGGGTTTCACTCTATTTAAATTAATTATCAGACTCGATTTTGCTTAGTTGGTTGCTGATGTGTTCGACGGTTTTAGACGTCATATCATTGTTCAATTGATGGATGTTATATATTTCGTAGATCCTATTGACACATGGATATTCAATGAAGATGTTTTAGTATAATATTTTACTCGTTCAAAAAGTTTATTATACTTTATTAAATACAAGGGAAAAATGAAAATTTAGACTATTCGAAGGATTTGAAGACAATTTAACCCAAAGTACTTATAGATTTGATCACGTGTTAGGAGTAAAGCCAAAGGCTTTGTCACGTGCCGTATCCGCGCAGAGCTTTTTCCTCTGATATTGTTTTAAACGGTCGTGACTTCGGACATGATAATGGCAATCCTGTAATTTTAAAGCCACACAGTGGCAATTGCAAATCCTTACCTTTTCTTCTCGCCTCGTTCCCATCGGCCACAATCCCTATAATAGACTTCCCCTTCATTTTTTTCCCACAATCTCTTTTCTTTTCTGTCATTGACAATTCCGGCGATGTTGAAGATCTCGTGTAATGCTTCCGACCAGTTACAGAGCTTCTTCACGAGTTTCAGACCATTGGGTCCGGCCAAATCTCCGGCAAATCCTCTCCGGGGATATTGCAGCGTTTCGTGTTCTCAGGCGAGACGGGCTTCGGCTCCGATCCCTGTACGGGCAGTAGTTTCCTCGGATCAGAGGAATCCGGTTCGGTCTGAACCGGGAACGGTTACGGATTCCCGTACGTTGGCGGACCGGCTCCGGCTCGGCCGATTGACGGATGATGGGTTATCTTACAAGGAGAAATTCATCGTGAGATGCTACGAGGTTGGGATTAACAAAACTGCGACTGTGGAGACAATTGCCAATCTCTTGCAGGTCTGGTTTTGTTTTGCTTTGTCTCTGGTTCTGGTTCAGGACTTGGCTTTCGTTGTGAATTTTTGTTGAATTTAGCAAGGATGGTATTATTAAACTAAGATTCTTTTTTGGATTTATGGAAAACCTGAAGACTTGCATGATTTGTAAATCTGTCATAGGAGATAATGTATATAGGTTTTCTGTATTTCTGTGCTGATTTCATGTTCATGTCCTAAATGGTGATTGCTTTTGTCGTACCGATAGTGCAATTTCTTCCCATCTTTGAGTTCGTTCATATCGAATGAGATCCAAGTTCAAGATTTGGTGATCTCCGTCTGTTTAAACATTTGGCTGTGATATTGAATTAAGATTGATGCTTCTGATATGTTTCTTGGAGCCTTTTGGTAATGTGAATCTGCAAAATATTGATTGATGTTAGTAAATTTTGACACTTTGTGTTAAATGCAGGAGGTGGGATGTAACCACGCACAGAGTGTTGGATTTTCTACTGATGGGTTCGCCACGACCCCCACCATGAGGAAATTGCATCTCATATGGGTGACTGCAAGAATGCACATTGAGATTTACAAGTACCCGGCATGGTATTGTTTTCCTCTTTTGTTCTTTCTGATTTCGATCTTGGTTTGGAGATGAACTTGTTGATGTCTTATTTGGTTTTAGGAGCGATGTGATTGAGATAGAGACATGGTGTCAAAGTGAAGGAAGGATCGGAACAAGGCGTGACTGGATACTTAAGGACTGTGCCACAGGTGAAGTTATTGGCCGTGCTACAAGGTTTGCCTTTTTCTTATAGATATACTGTGACAAAGAATAATCATGGCAAATATCGTTAGTTCTTTCAGATTGATTTGAATTCCTTTTGAAACGGACATGTTGATGGAAATGTTTTTAGTTACGTGTTTAAGGTTTATCGAAGGGTTTCTCTTTTTGGAATTTTGTATATTCCTGAAATGTTTTGTGATATTGTATTACATGAGAACAGCAAATGGGTGATGATGAACCAAGATACAAGAAGGCTTCAGAAAGTCACGGATGAGGTTCGGGATGAGTACTTAGTTTTCTGTCCTCGAGAACTTAGGTGAAATATCCACGCTGTCTACGCTGTAGTGCATTTGCCATTAAGTGACTTTTAGATGTCAAAATTTCAGTTATACGTTTTTCATTACGTAGATTAGCATTCCCCGAGGAGAACAACAGCAGCTTGCAGAAAATTCCGAAATTGGAAGATTCGGCTCAGTACTCAAAGCTCAGACTTAAGGTAAACAAACAGCAGACTCATGCTCTGTTTTCCTTGTTCTGTCCATTGATTTCATAATCATGTTTCGTGGCTATGCAGCCTAGACGAGCTGATCTAGACATGAACCAGCATGTCAATAACGTCACCTACATTGGATGGGTACTCGAGGTGAGTAACTAAGAGACGTTAAAATATCGGCGTATATCACTATTGCATAATCACTCTTCAAATTAGTGTATTAGCAGTCACGTTGGTACTACTCAATGCTGTGTGATCACTGGTTATTTGCCAATTTACTGTATAAAATTAGAGTAATTAGAAGTTGGGTTTTCTGAGTTACCAAATTTCACGTTTTCGAGAATTTTCTTTTTCGAACACACTATCATAGATTCAAGAGCTAATGAACTGAATCTTTTGTCCTGTTAAAAACAGAGCATACCTCAAGAAATCATCGACACACACGAACTCGAGGTCATAACTTTGGATTATAGACGGGAATGCCAGCAAGACGACGTGGTGGACTCGCTCTCAGCTCCAGAAATTACGGAGGAGACTGTTGCGCAGCGTGTTGGCACCAACGGGTCTCTAACATCGGGTGAAGAGGGGCACGACGGGAGACAGTTCTTGCATCTGTTAAGGTTGTCTGGAGACGGGCAGGAGATTAACCGCGGCAGAACCCAGTGGCGGAAGAAACCTTCAAGATGAAGAACGAATGATTGCGAGGCTTTGCCTTTTCGAGTTTCTTCCATCTGCGTAAAGTTTTGCGGTCATATTTGCTTGTTGTACGTTCTGATGTTAGCTGAAAAACAAGATCAATTTGATCTCTTGCTGAGTGTCTGTGTTTTGTATGTCTAAATTTAGGGCACAAAGCCAAAACAATTCTTATGAAGAAACTATGCATTACATTTTCATGGAGAGTTTCTAATTGTATAAAATTATATCTGAAATTGAAAGGCAACATGAAATCATATCATTTTCTGATTTTAAATCCAAAGGCAAAACAGAGGAAAATGACTGATTCCATGTTTCAAGTGGATCTCTCTAACATTATTCTTCAAGAAACAAGTTACATGATAACAGGATTAGCCAAATACAAATCTTAATCTGCCAACAATCTGAAAGATGCTAAAATGAAGAAAAAAAAACATAATGTTTGAAGAAGAAAAAGAGGCTTAGGGCTTTAAGTCAGAGCTTCTCAGTTAATCTAACCATGAAAGAATTAACAGCAATTGCATCCAAGATTATCCATGAAGACTCAAAGAGCTCATGGAAGTAATCAGCTCCAGTTTCTTGAGCAGCTTTTCTAAAAGCATTTCCAAAGGCATTCCCTCTAACGGCGCCAAGCCTTGGCTTTCCACAAACACCTACCACGAGTATTTTCCCGAGCTGTTGAGAGGCGCAAGCGCAAAGCATTGGTTTCATCCGAGCACCCTTTTCTCTCAAAGCATCCATCAGAAAGTAACAGAACTTTGTTAAGGCTTGGGGATAACCTAAATACTTGGAATCCATTGAATCTTCAACCTTCACCCACCTGAATTTCCTTCCGCTTCGAATGCATCCGCTCTTGGTGATTGCTGTACTTCCTTGCCTGAGAATTGCCCGTTGTACTCTAATTGCTTGTTGCATTCCAGATTTCAACTTACCGACACTGTTCAGAGACAGAGCATCATAAGCTTCACCAAACTGTTTTGATGCACATGAGCCATCTGACCCCACAAATGATTCAAGAAGTGCGGTGACACCATACACAACATCCGCAGCTGAAACCCTTGAGCTGTAGCCATGTAGTCGTAAGAAACTTTGGTAATAGAAATCTGTTAGACCATATTCTGGCAGAAACCTCTCAAACTCTTCTTTCATCTTCCGTTTCACTTCATGACTCATGTATGGAAACTTTTGCTGGCAATCAATAAGCGCAAACCCCATACGAGCTAGAAGAAGCTTGAGTTTTTTTATGCCGTTATCACTCCACGTCTTCAACTTGGTAGCAATGTACGATGAACAAAGCATCGAGTCAAACAAATTCCACTCCCGCAGAAGCATAAGTCTCGGCTCTTCTTCATACGAAATTCTCGAGCAATCAGGCGCTCGAACTTTCGTCCCATCTTTCAATGTCACAGAAGTAACTTTGTCTATATTTCCTGAACTGTTGATATGCTGTTCAAGCTCCATAACACCAGCTTGGTATCGTTCATCGGTCAACCTTTCATGAACAAACTGATCAGTCAAAGAAACACAAGCTAACCATAGCAACTCATTCGTATTCTTCCTCAACAAGTGAGACAGCTCAAACATTAGGCATCCAGATGGTTTACCATGGAAAGTGCCCATCCGATAATAATCCCTTTTCAGTTTTTTGAAAACCTTCACGTTGTCGCTCATTCTCCTCCTCTTACTTGGTCTATCATCCTCGCCATCCTCATTTTCACTGCCACTCTCATGACCCTCTTCTTCATCCTCTTCGTCTCTGTCGCTCCCACTCTCATACTCATCATTTGATTCATCTTCTTCTCTGTCTACGTGTAGCTGATAGCTCTCATTTGCTAATGTCAACACATCAAAGTCATATGCTAGATCCGCCTGCTGCTCGTCATCATCGGAGTGGAGGACAACAACCTGATCATTCTGATCACTCAAATTGTGCAAATGAATTGGTCGGTGACTATCCACAACAAATACACGAGCAGCAGGACCTAACTGAAGAGCGACCCGCAAATCGCGGTGGCAACCCCAGTTGATCAGGAGAATGGTAATCGGGTTATCTGACGAAGAACACAACCCAGGTCCAGCATACTTGTGGATCTCTAGAAAAGAAGAAACGGGAAAACATGAATACTGGACTGAATCAGATTCAAGGACATGTGTGATGATTTTGAGCGCGCAGAGAGAGTCAACGTCAGATGCGGATGGGAAGATGAGAAGAGGGTTCAGAGAAGACGAAGTTGCCGACTCCCGGAGCCTCGAATAGAACGATTCGATCTTTTGCACTCTCACCATATCTTTCAAATCGGCTACCCAGAAACCGAAACGAAAAAATACGAAATTTCGCGCAAAATTCCTGACTCAGATCTTTAATTTCCAGAATTTACTAATAAGAACCCTAATTCCGTCGAGCCATGGCTGAATATCCTACCAGAGCACCGATCCCAAATCATCCAAGAAAACCTCAAATTTCACCAAAGTGACACATCAAGCGAAACGAAACAGCTTCCTCTCTGACAGATTCAATCAGAAACCAAAACAGAAGTACCTGAGGATTCGATTGGAGTTCTTACGGGAGCTCCAAACACCAACTTCAGATCCCTTATTCCCTTCCGTTCCTAGTCGACAATCAAATCAAACAAACGAACAAAAGAGGAGAGAGGAGGAGACAGATAGATAGAGGGATACTACAATGAGTGCTCCATGATTCAAAGAAATTTTGAATCTTTCATCTTTGGATTTGATTTTTGTCTCTTAAAAACTTTGAAAATTCCGAAACATTTGATCGAGCGCCAAAAATTGGCGCTAGGACCAGAGGGGTAGAATCCTGTGCATCGCAGCTCATTTGAGCTCATCATCTAAACCGTCCCATTGTATCACTACCCCGCAGAAATCATCGACCTTTTGATTTTGTTTTGTCTTATTTTTTATTATGTAAAATAATTATAATTATAATATAGTGAAAAAAAATAAGATAAGTAAAAAGAATAAGCAATATGAAGAGATATTTTATTTTAATTTATAAGAATATTTGTGTGTACAAATAATTTATTTTTATGTTTATTTATAAATTTTAAAAATATAAAAAAACAATTATTATAAAAAAGTGGAGATTAAATTTGAAAAATAAATGGAAAATATAATATTTTTATTCTATTGATTATATATTTAAACATATTTTAATTTAGAGAATATAGCATAAAAATATCAAACTATTTTATTTTAGTCTATAAAACATGAATTATTATCTTCAATCTTGAAAAATCTAAATTTACTTTTTTTTTCTAATTTTGGCCTATAAAACACAAATTATTATTTTGAACCTAAAAATTTTGAATTTTTAAATTTTATCTAAAAAACATGAATTTATCAAATTAATCATATCTATACATAAACACAAACACTAAATCATATTTTAACTCTTTGGTTTTTTATATGTTGTCTAAAAAATACAAATTTATCAAATTAATCATATTCATACACAAACACTAACTCTTGGTAAATCCAATTTCAACCTGATTTCAATCCGAATTCGAATTAAAAAAAACCAAATTTGAACAAATTTCAACTCGAAATCCGAATTCAACTCAATTTCAAACCGATTGCAACCGAAAATCCAAATTTCACCCAATTTGAACAAGAATTTCAATCCAATTTCAACCTAATTTCAACCTAAGATCCGAATTCCATCCAATTTTAGTAAGCATTTCAACAAAAAAAAATCCAAATTCGAATCAATTTCAATTCGAAATTTGAATTAACCTAATTTCAACTGAAAATCCGATTGAATTTGGATTTCAGGTTGAAATGTTATTGAAATACTTACTAAAATTTGGTGGAATTTGAATTTTCGGTTGAAATTGGATTCAGATTTCGGGTTGAAATTCTTGTCGAAATTGGGTGAAATTCTGATTTCGGTTGAATTCAAATTTCCGATTGAAATTGGTTCGAATTTGGATTTCTTACTAAAATTGAAACTGGATTGAAATCCTTTCTAAAATTGGGCGGAATTCGAATTTTCGATGAAAATTAGGTTGAAATTCGGGTTGTTTTTTTGTTGAATTTGGATTTCATATTGAAATTGGGTGAAATTCAGATTTTATTTTGAAACTGGTTGAAACCCTGTTGAAAAATAATTCTACATCGTAAACACTATAGGAATTTTACCAAGAGTTAGTTTGTATATTATATGATTCATTTCATAAGTTTGTGTTTTTTTAGACAAAACTTAAAAATTCAAAATTTTTAGGTTAAAAGTAATAATTTGTGTTTTATAGGCAAAAATTAAAAAATTTGGTATTTTCTACACTATATTCCTAAAGTTAGTGTTTTCAAGATAAAAAAAATAAATTTGAGTTTTTTAGATTGAAGATAATAATTCATGTTTTATAAATTAAAATAAAATAGTTGGATACTTTTTATACTATATTCCCTTTAATTTAATAAACAAAAAAGGTACATACCAAATTTGTATAAACAAATATGTTTGTCTTTTTAAATGTTTTTTTTAAGTAATCTCACCTTAGACCATTAAATAACAAATACAAATATGATCATTAATCTGAATAAATTATAATGGTCCATATGATATATTTCAGTATATATATATATATATCATTTTAATCGTATCTCACATCATCTCTTATAAAAATAATATTAATTTATATCGTTTATAAAATAAATAAATAAATAAATAATAAAATCTTCTAATTTTTAATTTGTTATTACAAATACATTTAATAGTTTCGAATTCGTATGATCAAACCGATTATATCAAACTGTAAATATTTTGTAAATGTTATGTCATTAATAAAGTTCTGGTTTGTTACTATATAATTATTTTATTTTTAATCAATAGAAAACCGTAACTTAAACACAAAGTAATAAAACAAATAATGATAAAAATGTAAAATTTGAGTTACTTTTGGTGAATATATATAAATATATATTCAAGATAATATATCATTTTAGATAGATCATTATTTTCATCTTCAAAATTTAAAATAAAATTGGTCACATATAAATTTGAAATAATTGAAAAACATTTATAATAATGCTATTTTTTTCTCAAATATGTGATAAAAGTATTATAAATTTGGTAACTTCCATGTCAATAAAATGAGACAATATCATGTAGAAATCATATAAATTATTATAATCTCAAATCATATAAATTATTATAATCTCATTCTTTTTTATAAAACATAAAAAAATATTATCGGTAAAAAATCTAGATTTATTTAAGTCTCTTTATTTAATTATAATAACAGTGTTAGATATTAAATATCTCCACAACTTTTATTCTCGTAACATTTTTTTTTTCACAAATTTATTTATATTAATAAATCTTCAACATAATTATTATATCTTTTAAGAATCATTATCATAACTTGCATTCATTTTATTAGATTATATCAGATTTTTACCTGCATGGATAAATATTGACTTTTGCAAATAAAAAAATATTTTAATAGAATTTTATAATATGTATTACTGTTTTAAATATTCAAAAAATGAAATGAATTTTGGAAATTGATAATTATAGTTAATATCAAATTTTTAAAATATATAACTTTTTTTTCAAAATTCAATTATTTTCCAGTTGTTTTTTAAATGAAGTTAATTTTTTTAATTAAAAACAAGACAAATAAATACAATCCGATTTTGTTTAACTTTTAATCTTGATTTCTATTGATTGTTAGTGTAAAGTAAAAAACTATCGAAAAAAAGTTTTATTTGATGTTGAATTCAAAAATATTAGAAATATATTATGGAATAAAAACTTTATTATTTGTTTATATCTATGATAAGTTTATCTATAATAGCGTGATTGTCTAACTTTATAAATATTTGTAGATGATTGATGCTTCTAATTGATTTTTCTATTTTTTTAAAATTATTTATTTGAAATTTAAATTTTTAATTAATTTTTTTTATATTAATAAATTCAAAAAATATTTTTTATCAACATTAAATTATTTCGGTTTTTATTCTCTTGTATCCCCTTCCACGCCTCCCTTTGTTTCTTTTTTTTCACTTTGTTTTCTTTTTTCATTTACTTTTCGTGTCTTCTCCCTCCCATGGTTTCTCTTTCTTGTCGCCTTCATCTTTTCCGTCCCATCCTCTAAATGAGCTCAGAGTTTCTGTCTCTAGATTTGATCTCTTTTTTGTTGTCTTCTTCTGTTGGTCACCGATTGGGTCTCATTGGTGCATTGGTGCATCCACAATCTAGTCTCTTCGGTGTATTGTTCTTTCGTTCATTACACCGCCTCGTCAACATCTCCTTTGTCTAGCTCTCATCGACATCTCCCTTGTCCATAACGAATATGCTCCCTGGTCTGGTTTCAATCAGATCGTCCTTCAACGGCCTCTCCGTCGTCTTTCGAGCAAAATGAAACGTTTTTCATCACCAACAAAGTGGAAAGCAGTGTTCATGTTCAGATTGTTGGAAATACAAATTTATGTTTCGAAGTTGAAAAATCCCACTTTGGCTGAGTGAAGAATCACCTTTTATGTTTTGTCTTTTTAAAAATCATATTGGTTGAATTATATTGGTTCAATGAAGGAATAGTTTCTATTATATAGTCTTATATATTATTATTATCAAAAGAAACAATGTATGAAATTTTGAGAATGTGGTGGGTTTTATTAAAATTATCATAAGCATAGTAAATCTCCTTCCATCTCTTTTTATTCAAAACATTTTACTCTCAATCTATGCTTTTTGCTATTCTATCTTCCCCTTCACGAGTGCACATGAATGGAGTAAGTTTTTTGTGTTAACCTTGGCAAACGTTCGATCGTCGGTTCATCGCGGTCGTGCGGAAATACACTTTTAGAGCAGTAGGCTCCACGATGCAGCTTGGTTTCGGATACATATTTTATAACAATTGGAGTTGCAAAGAATTATTTGTATGACAGACTTGATGAAGTTATTGTTAAGATGAGTGTGAAGATGGATCACCATCTATGAAAGAAAATTGAGTTTCTTTCTAGAGCACTCATGAAACCAAGGTAAAAACGCATGGCCTTTAAATGTGTTGTAACTGTATCGTAGAATAGCAAATACCAAAGAATTGATAAGTGTTGTGGGGTCTCAATTTAAGCTTTTGAAATTTTAAAAAGCAATTCACTCTCACTAGCTTAAGTTGTTGCTTCATATCACTACGCATCAATTCAACCGAAAGATATTGATATTTAAGTAATTCAATTCCTACATTTATTCATTTTCACTCGTATTTTTAAAATTGAGGTAGTCATTTATAGGGGATAAATGATATAAAATATGTATCCGAAACCAAGCTGCGTCATGGAGAACAACTACCTTGAAAACTTATTTCGACACGACCATGGTGCAATCGACGACCAAACGCTTCTCAAGGTTAACACAACAACCTTTCTTTATTCACGTTCACTCGTAAAGGGAAAGGTAGTATAGCAAAAATCATAGACACAAGGGTAAAACATTTTGAGTAAAAAGAGATGGAATGAGATTTACTGTGCGTATGGTAATTTTAGTAAAATCCACCATTCTCAAAATTTCATACATGACTCATTTTGATAACAACAATATAGAAGACTATACAATATAAACTATTCTTTCACCCAACCAACGTGGAACTCTTCAGCTTCAAAAAAAATGACAAAATATGAAAGGTGAGCCTTCACCCAACCAATGTGGGACTTTTTTTAACTTCAAACATGAAAGGTGGGGAGTCATTTTTTTCAACACGGATTAGGTGACCGAGTTCCACGCGAGGTCGACGCCAACAACCACCCCAAATCTTTCGACATATCCGGCCCTAACGGTACTCCCGTCTAAGGAACCAATTGTGGCTCTTCCAGTGGAGGCTCTGGTTATGGTGGTGGTAGAGGATGTCGAGGTGGTGATGGCGGATACTGTGGTAGAGGACGCCAAAGCGATGGTGGTGAATACGGTGTTACAAGAGGCTGTGAAGATGGTGCATGCTTCAAATGCGGAAGTCGAGGCACATGGCGAGGGACTGCGATGGAGAAGGCGATGGAGATAGGTTCAACACTGGAAGAGGTAGGTTTGGCGAGAGAACATGTGTGGGAGAACATATATGGATTCGATGGTTGTCTTGTAATGAACATTGTCGATGACAGAATCCGATCGTCCATTCTTGTTCAAAATATCATCATCTAAAGGTTAAGCGTCATGGAAAAAATCAAAATAATATTATCGAACGAATAAAAAATTACAAGATTCTTCTTTTTTTTTTCTTGACATAAAATGAATGAATTTTTTATCATAAAAAGAAATCCTCTCCGTTTTTAATGGAAAACCTCAGGCACAGGAAGAGGTTTGGCTTAGCTCAGGACCCCACTACTCGTCGTATTTGGTTTGGTATTGCGCCGGGCATTCCCGGCCCACCAAGCGAAACCGAATGCTTCCAAAAAGCGACCTTCTCGAGTTTTCGGCCTAGATTGAAGTAGCCTTTCGTCGCCCGAAAGAAGCATCCTCCGGATAATTCAAATCTAAGCAATTGGATGTCCGACTCACGACCCGACTATGCATCCTTTTGATTGCTGTTGAATAAGCTATTATTGAAAAAATTGGCGAGTTTACCAGATAAATTGATAAGTCGGGCATAAAGTAGAAGTAGGAAATAAAATAAAAAAACCGCCAGCAAGGAGTGCCACGCACAAGCAGAGCGGCATGATACACTTTTTAGTTATTGGGAGAACTGGATGATCATGCATACAAAGTGAAATCTGACGCTTACAATTCTACCACTTGTTTTAAATGCACATTCATTTAAGGGTTTCTTCATAGTAGTATTAAGATAAAATCAATTAATTTTAAATAAACTTTATATATTTAAAAAGATGATAGTTTAAAAACTGATTTATAAAATAGAAAATTTTAATTTTTATATATAACTAGGAATAGCCCCACATATCGTGCGGGATGATGAATTTTTGTGTAAAGATAAAAAGGATTTTAGTAAAAATTCTTTGTACAAGTAATATTATGTTGTAATGTTTAATTTTTTAAACATAAATCGTGAATCTATTGTTACATGGAACATATCATGTGATATCAATTTTATGACGAAATTTATCGGTGAATATTTATGGATCATATTTATTAATGTACAATTATTAAGCCAAATTAGTAACAACGTTTTCATTATCATGTAAATTAGTATATATTGATGCACATGTATTAATATGTGTAGTAATTGTCAATCACGTAGACAAAAAAAAGTAACAAAAGGAAGAAGAAAAAGATTGACAAATAAAAAAAGACGAAATTGTTTGAAAAATAAGACAATATATATTTTGTAGAATAAACATTTAGAGAATAGAGACAAACGTGAATATAATTTATGCTTTAAAACTTTAAAGTTAGAAGATTTAGACGTAAAATTTTCCTTTTTCTATATGATATTATTCAAATAATAAGTGTTAAAAAATAAGATATTACATGTTAATTAAATTAATAATTTCAAATATTATATTTGGATTTATAAATAATTAAAAAATATAAATTAAAATTAATGTAGAAATGGCTTAGAAGATATATAATACAAGTTTAATATTTTTTCTTGAAAGCCTCCGTTAACAAACAATAGCATCGAGGTGAAGAAACAAAAAACTGATAGCTTCCTATACATGAATGCAAGGGTGAGGAAGTATTCACTACACCAAGTCGCATCTGCACAATCTTGAAGACATGCAAGCATACACCATTAAGGGTTGCATCATCTGCTACCTGACCACAAAAACATGTCTCATACAAAACTTAATTTAGCTAGTACATGGCTGAGATATTAAAAATGTAGAAGTCTACAGAAAAAGATAAATACCTTAAATGAAAATATAAATGATGAATCATTTGTGCCTAGATGTTCTTGCATGAAACAATCCTAAAAATGTATAATCACAAGTTGATTGATATAGTGTCCATATGAAAGGTTAAACAACAAAAATTCAATTCAAAAATGACTTTGTGAACCTGTCCATACACCTAAAGATGAGATATTCGGTTAGATCACCTAAGGATGGTGTCATCTCCAGAAGTCGTGCCTAATAAACAAACCATGTTTTAACAATTTCTTAGTTGCAACAAATAGCTTAACGCGAGTCATAAGAATAAATACAAATCAAAGAAAATATGGATCGTTTGCCATGATTGGAAGATGTACAATTGAACTGCAAAAGAATGCATAAACACTTAAATTGTCGAGTTGCTAGAGATCTTGCAGAAGAAAATGAAATGATCCGGAATTTCGTGCAATTGATGCAATTGGACGTAACAATTTATCTCACCAATATTTACTTACTTGGTCAGGACCATTACCGTACCCACCAATAGGGTCTTGTCAGCTCAAGAACATAATCAAAACTGAGGATGAAATGAAAACACTTAATAATAATTCGACCAATGTAAAAAGCACACAAACCAAGAAAAATAAAACAAAGAGACAAAAAGAAAACATCAACAAAACCAAAGAAGATAGAAGAAGTGGTAGTCTTTATTCTTCCATGAGAACCTACAAAGTATAACCAAGCAGCACAAAGGAATGTAACATGTCTAACCTTGCAGCGTCTGAGAAAGTTGATTGATTGCTTTCGAGTTCATCATCAACACTCCTTGAGTAATGCAAATGAATGTAGGATCCAGTAACAAAGCCATGCTCGATTGATAAGAACCATAAGTGAGAATACAACTCACTAAATCCATTCATATCCCATACATAAACTCATGCATATTAACCCCATCAACATATTCCTAGACTTCAAATCATCAAAACATTACAGAGAATTCATAAAAAATATAGTGAAAGATTTCAAATATCTCAAAGACTACCCAGTAAAAAGCAAATGAAGTTCTTGTAGAATAGTTGACAAAGATCATTGAACCAATAGCTAGTATTACTTTGCAAATTCTAGCAAGTAAAACAAGATGATCACACTTTATGTAGAGAAGTAAGAATAAAAAAACTCCATGGTAAAAGCTCAAAGAAGATCACATGCTTAGCATCCAACGACGAAAACGATGGACCTAGCTGCTTAAACCCTTTCATCAGGTACTCTAACTACTTTTCTCGCTGAATCTCCAGTCTAGAACAAGATTTCTTTTTCATCGGAATGATTCATTTATCGAGAAGTTTGCATGAAAGATCTATAGATGTACCGAAATTCATCAGATTAGTAATTTAAATCGAATCTTATGGATTTACACGAATTTCTGAGTGGCGAAATCAATAGAGTTAAAGTGACTATAGATTTGAAAAACATCATTCTCCATAAGAAACTGCTCACGCTGACTCAGAGATGGTTCGAGCACAAACTTTAGAAGCAAACAATTACAAACTTAGAAGATAGTTTCTAGACCAAGGTAAATGCTCTTGACCTAGGATTACCTCAAGACATTAAAGAGAATCTAGAGCTAGCAGGGTCCAAGTGTGGATCATGCATTGGGATTGAGATCGAAGAACTCAGAGGAAAGCCATATAAAAAAACACTGGATAAGGATTAGGACATGGGAAATGATCATTGCTACCTGGACTGATAACGTCTATTTTATTATAGAATTTTAGTTCATTTTCATACTGAGTTAATCATTCATTTAGACTTTACCGAGCATTAAGCATCATTTAATCCTCTCCAAGCGTTTTCTCGTGTTATTACAGGAAATGAAATAACGGGATACCAACACGAGTAAATGAAGCAAAACTAAGAAAAACCACTCTCCTAGGCACACACAAATTTTGTCTTGCATCACCAGGAGGGATGCTCGCGTCGAATTACAACTAGCATTCACCCAAATGCTCAGTAACATAGTGTTCAAAGGAAGACCCGCCGAGGATCCGAACCAACATCTTACGAACTTCAAGATGCTTTGCAAAAAAATCAAATCGGAGAAGGAGTCTCGGATGAGGAAGTCATGCTCGCTGCCTTTCCATTCTCAGTGAAGGATAAAGCATAAGACTAATTGTATTCCCAACTGGCGAATTCCATACGATCATGGAACAACTAGAGGAGAAATTCATGGCGTGATTCTTCCCTCAAAGTAAAGCTCAGCTCGCCAAGATTCAAATCAATACGTTCATCCAAGGAGCATCTGAGAGTCTATACGAAGCGTGGGAACAATTTAAAGGCTATCAACGCCTTTACCCACATCACGACATGGATCAAAGTTACCTCATCCACAATTTTATGCAAGAACTTATGGACAACACGAGGATCTTGATCATAGCTGCTGCTGGAGGTTCCTTGAGTAACCTCATGTTTCCGCAAATTGAAGATTTGATAGATCGAATGGCCGACGAAGGAAGCAACACTGCTGGAGAATACAACCACAACACTCCAGCAAAAGTAGCCCATGTGAATGAGACACACTCCTTGTATGCCGACATAGCTGAAATAAAAGATCAAGTTGCGGGAATTTACAATATGATGTCCAAAGTGCATCTTTCGCAATACTTAGAGCAGTCAGGAGAACAAGGAATTCAAGGGACGAAGATGTGAAATACATGAGCAAAAATCAGCCTCTAGGTAACACTTATTACCTTGGATGAAGAAATCACCCCAACCTTTCGTATAAGAACTCCGACGGTGCGTTTAACGCGCAACAACTATCGGGGAATTTCCAACCGTCAGCGTTGCAATGAAATTAAAACTTTCAGCCAAGGACTCAGCCCAAAATTCAGAACTATCAGCCACATGCCTCCCTGCCCCAGCAAACCCAATGTGAAGCAAACCCCGACATCAACGCCATGTTCGCCAATTTCCTCCAAGTCCAACAAAATCAAAGTAATTTGATGTTGGAAGTGCAACAAAATAAAAAAAAATCAAAATAATTTAATGAAAGAAGTGAAAGCAGGTCAAGAGAGAACCAAGAAGCAGATGGAGGGCTTTCAATCTCACCTTAGACACTTGGAGACGCAAGTTGTACAACTAGCACAAGAAGCAGCACGTCCACAAGGAGTTCTACTGGGAAGACCGGAAGTGAATCTTCATGAACACGTCAATGCCATATACCTAAGGAGTGGTAAGACAGTGGATCAGTCCACTCCTTTGATATTTGAAACGGGTGAAGCATCTAGTACAACGGTAAAAAAGGCAGCAACGTTGAAGAGCACAAGAAGAAAACCGAGGAGGAAAAAGAGCCAAAATATGTAAAGCCCGAACTAAGACCGCCTCCTTTACCATTTCCACAACGTCAACGCAAGAAACTGATAGATCAGTCCACTCCTTCAACATTTGATAAAGGTGAAACGTCTAGTACAATCAAGGAAAAGAGAAAAAACGTTGAAGAGCATAAAAAGAAAATCGAAGATGAGGAGCCGAAATACGTAAAACACGATCCAAGATCGCCTCCTTCAATGCAAAAAGAACAAGGATGCTCAATTTTCTAAGTTTTATGAATATTAAAAAAGACGCACATCACCATTCTATTCCATGAAGCGTTGAAGAAGATGCTTTCATACGCCAAGTTCCTCAAAGAAGTATTTGCAAACGAGCGAGATGTGGAGACGGAAACCATGATGGTAACAAATTCGATGTTGCACCCTAACCTACCTAAAAAGATGTCCGATCCAGGTATATTTCCGTTTCCCCAACTTCAATGCAAACAGAACAAGGATGCTCAATTTTCTAAGTTTTATGAATATTAAAGAAGACGCACATCACCATTCTATTCCATGAAGCGTTGAAGAAGATGCTTTCAAATGCCAAGTTCCTCAAAGACGTACTTGCAAACAAGCGAGATGTAGAGACGGAAACCGTGATGGTAACAAATTCAATGTTGCAATCTAACCTACTTAAAAAGATGCCCGATCCAGGTACATTTGTGATCCCTTGTAAAATAAGAGATTATGAAATTAACCATACACTAATCGATGTCAGAGCAAGAGTAAGCGTGCTACGATTATCATTATATGAAAAATTGGATCTTAGGGGTAGGATGGATCTTCAACCTACACGAATGGCGCTCACCATGAATGATCGAAATGTTAGAATACTCAAGGGCATGCTGGAAGACGTGCCATTACAAGTTGGGAAATTCTTCATTCTGGTCGACTTTGTCGACTTGGATATGGAGGAGGACAAGAAAATCCCAATTATTCTCGGTAGGCCGTTTCTCGATACGGAAAAGACGATCATACACTGTTCTGAAGGTAGACTCATGCTTAAATTCGAAGATGAAGAAGTAGAGTTCAATCTGATGAAGAAGTAAATCCGATTCGGTATTCTACGTCGACGTCCTAGAGAAACTAGTCGAAGAAGTATTTGAAGAGTTCAAGAATATGGATTCCCTTGAGATGGCTCTCTTAGCAGCCGCAAAATAAGTGTATAAGGACCCAAACGATGCAACATACTATACTAAGCTTCTGGACGAAGAAAAGATGAAGGAGATCCCGAACACCGAGCTAGATGCACTCCGAGCAGATTTCTGTGGCGATCCGAGCACAACAGGTTGTAAACCAAGCTAAAGGTGGAATTTTGGGCAATTATTATCAAGAGGAGTGCTCAACTCACAAACACATAAGCACGACTCGAGTGGACTTCGATTCAGGTCAAGAAAACGTCATAAATCAGTGCACAAACCTCCGCGTGTCCAAGACAGATTCCAACGCGTATCAAGCAGCATGCAACGCGAGTTCAACCACTCCTGAGTCGCCTGACAGCCACGCCAAACGTCCAGCACCTAATTGGGGCATCGGTAAGGTACCCAAGGTGAAGATGAAGCCTTCACCACAAGGGCTCATGCACCAACAAATTCTGGAGACTTTGAAGGAAACGAGAGACGAACGCCTAACCGGTTTCATAGAATGCATAACCGGACTTACATATCGACCAAATTCTTTGGACAGCACGATCTAACCCCCAACATAGGGAACAACACGATCGAGCTTAGGAAGGACATGACCGATCGTGAAGGAACCCAACTGATCCGCACGCTATACCCAATCGAGCATACTATGCACGCGAGACGCTACACACGTGATGATGTCGAGGACATCCACCTAATGAGTAGAACGTCTTGGTCAGGCTCGTGACCTTAAACAAGCGCTTCTCGAGAGGCAAGCCAAGTCCCATATCCTTTTAGTTATTTCATTTTATTTTCAGAATTCGATTCTTATTCTTTTCACATGCATGCACATTAATAGCGACTTCGATGTATCATTCTCTCTTTTTCGAATCGTGTGACTTCTGTTACAGGTTTTCCACTCCAATAACATCCACAACAAAGGAGAGACATATATACCCAGCTGCATTAACTCAGGACAACAAGCTCACATCTGGTGCACACGTCCCTATCTCCTTTTTTTTCCTCGAGTTTTTGCATGCTAGTCATTCTCTTAGGTTTTGAACACCGGGACGGTGTTCCGTTCAAATCTGGGGGGTACTCTTCAAGTGTCATGATTGTGATTAGGATTTAGATGCTGAATTCTTCGTTTTATTTTAGCTTTTACGTTAATTTCGTTAGGATTAGACGGACGGTTATCTAGTACGAAAAATTTCAAACTTTAGCCATCTTTATGAAACTTTGTTGAATCGGGAACAAAAGTCTAGGTTTGCTGAAAAATACCTTTAAATATCGAGTAGTTAGTATTCTTACATGAATCCATAGCCTATAGTTGTATTCCACCCCCTAGGTTTCAATCCCAAGTATTTATATCTCCGAGCATACCGTTCATTTTTTGTTTTGTTTCGATCGTTATATTTTCACGCACTTACACTCTGATGTCAATAGAATAAGTTATTTAACTATTTCAGTCTTACATTGACATGAGTGCATCTATATTGATGGTTCGGATCTAAGTGGTGGGTTGAGGCTGTTTTTTCTACGTCCTAAGGGTTAGAGTCGATGCGTAATCACAATAGTTTAATCAAAAGAAAAAAATCTGCAATGACGCAACCTCTTCACTCCGCTAAGGTTACGAGACCTTATGAGTGTGCTAATCAGTAACCTGGGTCTAAGTAGAAGGTTTTCCTCCTCAATCCGACGTCCTAGACACTGAGTGCGAATTTTCAAGAAAAAATTGTGTGGAAACCGAAAAGAAGAAAAAGAGAACAGATATGAAAAATAATTGTCTTAAGAATGGTATCACATGCAAGCGTATTAGAATAGGTATGGAGATCGCTTGGATGTTGTCTAGGGGTTAGTAAAATGAACTTAGGATATGTGTAGGATTGCACGGTTAGTGGATTTTGGTAGATAGAGGTCAAAATTTGGTGCGCTTAGATCTATATTCGTGTGACGCGTTGTTGTGTGGGATGACTGACTTTTCGAGATTGTTTGTGCTAGTATTCGGTTGTTGTCTAAATCTTCTCATGTTTAGTTCTAGACTTGTTCGAGGATGAGAAAAGGTTCAAGTCTGAGGGATTTTGATAACGTCTATTTTGTTATAGTATTTTAGTTCATTTTTGTACTTAGTTTAATCATACATTTAGAATTTACCGAGCATTAAGCATCATTTAGTCCTCTCCAAGCGTTTTCTCGTGTTATTGCAGGAAATGAAATATCGGGATACCAACACAAGTAAATGAAGCAAAACTAAACAAAACCACTCTCCTATCAGCTATACATGGTCAACATCCAAATAATCATAAACCAGAGAAGAGAAATGGAAGCAATGACCACTTAAAAAATGGAAACAATGGGCACTTACAAAAGTGGAAACTTTCGGTTGCTGGAACAAAATTAAGAAGAGCACGGTTGGAACATGAAAAGAAAACATGGTTTACATAAAATAGAAGCAAGTTTCTGGAACAAAATGTAAACTTCCAACCGCTAACCCAAAAATAGAAAGATAGCCGCCAACACGAGAATTGGAAACTACAACCGTCAGAAATAGAATATAGAAATGGCTGGTAGAACAATTAATGGAAACACAAGAACAAGAAATAAGGAATCCAAGTAAAGAGGAAAAAGAGGAAAAAAGAAAACGAAACCGTTGCTACAAAAGAGGAAAAGAAAACACAAGCTGCTGAAGAAAATGGAAACTCAGAAAATGGAAACTAGCCAAAGAGGAGAGGAGGACGAAAAGGAATAGGCTGCAGAGCTTAGATTCGGCCAAAGAGGAAAATGAGGAAAAAGGAAAGAAAGGAAAGAGGACATAGGGGTCAAGAGGGCAAAAGGAATTCGGATAGAACACACACACACAACGCAACACACACGAGAGAACAAGAGAGAGAGCAGCACGCCAAAAGGCTAGAGACGGGGCGACGAACTCGGAACGTGGAGGAACTGTTGAAGACATAGGTAATAGAATATGGAGGGATCTCATTCTTTATCTATCTTGAATATAGATTTCTTTTATGTTTCGTTTTCTAAGTCCATGTCCGAGTAGTTTAGTAGCTACGGGTTAGAGAGCTTTGTGGATATGTAATGAAGTATTGTGCTTAATGGTTGGTTATAATATTTGATCGTTTTCGGACTAATTGGCTGTTCTTAATGCTTTTATTATTGTTGGCCACTTGAATGAATGATTATAAAAGTCTAATTGTATTGGAGATGAATTAGATTTTGGAACGTAGCCATGATTTGAAGTCTCAATTGATTTAGAACCTTTGGCCCGTCGGATAATTGGACTTAGGAATTAGGAAAGCGATCTTAATGCATCTAATAGGTGAGATTACGCAATTGGGAGATTGGTAGTATGCATGCTAGATAGTGGGTTTAGACATCGGGAGAGTCATTCCCTAAAAAAGAGCTTGAATTCTCCGAATACGTGATGATATCTATAACCATGATCTTGTTAGCACTTCATTGCATTATCGTGCATCTCTCGAAACCTGTAGTGTTTAATTCATTGAGTTTAATTTGTTAATTAGTTAGTTAGTTTATCTTTACTTGCATTCCAATCACTTATTAATTTTACACGTAATATTCATTAGTTTACTATCTTTAGAGTTGCATCGATTCCCTTGTGTTCGACTCTGGTACTACAGGATCCGTATTCTTGCAAAAGCGTTTGTCTAGATAATTATTACTTGAGAATAACCACATCAGGCTCAACATTTTTCAAGTGGTGGAATACACTTCCTGAACATCATAGAATCCAATCTCTAATTTCAAGGCATATACACGACTGAATAATGAATAAATACCATTCTGAAGTTACTTAGATTACAGGGATCACATTTAAGCTATTGCAGTTTTCAATTGTCCTTTTGTAATGACACCTAGCCTTATTCCCCATTCACAAGGAAATAAAAGCAAAACAATATCAACTGAAGAAAGCAACTGTCATGAGAGATCAGAGCCTCATTAAGAGAAAAGCTAATACGTTCTAGATTTTACCTCTGAACTCCAAACATGTTGATTGTTCAGTGCTCCGAGTCCTCGCTATATAATGCTACAATAATGAAACAAGAGAAACAATCAACTGTTAAAATATGATTCAAGCAACCAAAAGACCTCACAGACAATGAAAACACCTTTCTATGTTTATGACTCAACCTATGCTTAATGCAGTTGAAGCAACAGAGAAGCTTACATCTTTAATCAACATGATAATATCACTTAACATATACTTAATACAGTTGAAGCAACATAGAAGCTTGCATCTGAATGGCTTCTTTGGGTAGCCGCTTGGGCTCGGGAATGACATCATCTTTTCCTCCTTCCGCGACTTTTGTGGCCTTATCTTTGACAATTCTTTGAATATCAGATTGCTCTACAGACAGAAGACTATGCTAAACATCATGTTCAAAAGCTTCTTAACCTCGTCTTCTATATGTCCCATCCCAAAGCAACATATGTACCGCTTCAAGAACCTTTTCAACTCATAATTCCATGGGGATCGATGGAGCAGCCATCTTCGACTTTGCTATTCTTTGCACACAAGACCAAAACCTTCAAAATTTTAAACTTGATTGTCAAACAAAGCAGAATTTGGAACAAGTTGTAGTTGAGAAAAAACATTTCTCGCTTCATTCATCAAAGCTATGAAGTTTTGTTCTTCAAACTCGAGATCATTTGAAATGCGAAGCCTTGCAACGCTTTCAAGAATCTCCTCAGATTTCAGAAGTCTGGCACCAATAATAGTCAGCCAACAACACGAAAGCACATAAAAAGACTCCCCTACCTACCCATCATAGCAAACCCATTTGGTTATCACCATAAATAACCATAAAATAAGAACAATATACAAATTTTAAGCTCAAAACACTAGAAACAATATATAAAACAAACAATCCATCACATTATGCTAAGTTTTGTGTTGGTTTTATCACCATCTTCTTCGAGCCCTGCATATATGAGACCTCTAACAAGCAAAACCACCAACTAAGAGATAAAATTTCAGCGTTTTTTCTTTCCTGAAACGCATAAAAAGCCCTAGAAATCAGTCACCGTGCATTTCTTCTCCATTTGCCGTCTGAACTCAACGAAATCGATGATATCATTGCAAATCCTTGGCACGAGTCCGATAACAAGAATTACGGACAACAAAATTCTTTCTTATACAGTAGGTCCATTATAAATCACAACAAGGAAAAATTGAGAGCATGATCGAGAAGGAGAGGGAGAATGACCCAAAGGCCAAACTTCCATAATTTACTTGAAAACCGTTATCCCTACACCGATGAACCAGAAAGGACAAAGAAACACGCACCAACACCCTCCTGCAAGAGGCAATGAGAGAATTCTTGTTAAATCGATTCATCTTTTCTGTTGCAACTTGCAATGTATTCACGTGCTGGATTGGGAAGAGGAAAAATGGAAAGGAATAAGGGAATATGGGAAGTCTAATATGTCGGAAGAAGATGTCTGCTTGCATCGTGGGGAGAGGAAAATTCGGAAGGGATTTGGGATAAGTCATTAAAGATTAGCGATGACGTGGATGTCTGAGAAGGTTCACAACACAAATATACTTCATCGACCAATAAGCTAACGTAGATCAAAATGAGTATCTTTGTGTTGTGAACCTTGATTTCCTAACTGCTATTGTGGTATTGGAAAACCTACAGAGCAAGATTTTTTTTATATGATGGTGGTGAAGCAATCTCAACATTTCCTTCGATATCCCATACACAAAGAAATATTGAAAACTCTAAAGCATGTTGCTTCACTCTTCCATTAAATTTGTTTATGAAATGTGGAACAAAGAGACCATATTGCATCTCATCATCATAACCATATGAATTATAACTCGAGTTGTTCACTATTTAGCTATTTTTATATATAAAAAAACAAAAAACATAATGATATATTCACCTTTTTTGGACATTCTTTTATTAAAAACCCGAAGAAACAAATCAAAATGTGATTCTCTCGTTGATCAAAATTGTAACATAGTCGTTATTATAGTCATAAACAATGGTATAATTGTAATGTATTAGTCATATAATCATACCGTAGTAGTCATAATATAATCATAGACTCATATGAAGAGACTTGAGTCTTAGAGACCAAAAGAATTCTTGTTCAGGCGTGATTGATAAGGATGAACTGGGGCCAGAAACATTCAAGCTTTTCAAAGGCATGTTGCTCTTTTCCCTATACAAAGATTGAATAGAACTACACATTGAAGTTGTAGGATTGTCCGATTTAGTCGTAATTACATCTGGAAACAACCAATCTTGAATCCATGTAAGCTTAAGATATATGAAACTGTTTTGTTTAATTAAGCGTTAGAAAGCTGAACTAGACACCATGCAACCTAATAGTGTTTTGGCATTGAATTTTCTACAAAATGATATAATCAGGAGATCAAGGATATTGAGCAGATTTACCCATCAGATTCAAGTCGCCAAAAATAAAGTGTCCCATAATCAACTCAATAAGAAAAAAAGAATGTAAGTAGAAAGCACATGAATAACTTAGTACACTACATTAAACAAATTAGCATGCCAATGTCTTTCAGAACTGAAGTACCATTGAGTGATTAAGTACTTGTTGTTTGATATTGAAAGTGAAAGACTTCTCAGCCTTGTCGTGAGACAACTTGGTAGCATATATATATGCAAGAGAACAAAAAGATTGAAAAAATTTGTAGTTATAAATAATGGTATTATTGCCATACATGAATGATAGCCACTGGAAGATCGTTGAGGCATGTTGCAAGGTTTTGGAATTGTATTATGATTCTAATTCTAGAAAAAGCCATGATTGTGTTGTGAAAAAGAAAAAACCTGTGAAGTAACATTGTACTTGATGCAAATAGACATAAGTTCCTATGATTTTATCATAATAATTATTTCAATGTACTCTAGAGGAAGAGAATTAAGATGAACCTTCTTATTCTGAGTTGTTACTTGAAAAGAGCAAAGTTCCCTTTTAAATGTCTAATGGTAAGCTGCCTCAGACATTATGAACAATCTGTAAACATATTATCTCATATTGCTCTCACTACAAGAAAAACAGGTTTTAGGAACCGAAAAATCAGTTCCCAATCCGTTCCTAAACCAGTTTAGAGACGGATTAGAGACGACCAGTGGTAGTATCCAATCGCGCGACTCTAATTTTTTGTGGTCTCCAATCCGTTACTAATTAGGGACGGAAATTTTAGTCCCCAATCCGTCCCTAATTAGGGACCGGAAAAGTAGTCCCCAATCGGTCCCA
>CM071865.1:11758757-11778132 GCA_036759665.1 Gynandropsis gynandra | reverse complement strand
GGACCATCCGTTTCCAATTTTGGAGACGGATGGTTTGCCGTGTCTAATCGGTTCCCATTTAGAAACGGATTAAACACGACTCCTCGGTACCCAAATTTGGGAACTGATTAGTGACGGATTTCATCGTTCGTCCCTAATCCGTGTCTAATCCGTTTCTAAATTTAGAAACGGAAATGTCGGTTCCTAAATTTCGTCCCTAATTTCCAATTTTCTAGTAGTGTCTGAGCCATGTTTCTACAATCATGTATGTTAAAGCACAAATTTGGAAAGGATTAACACGAAGCAATCCATTTAAAATCTCTCACATCACATGTATTGAAACTATACATGATCTTTAGAGAACATCATGAATTAGGTAAGAACTTTCAATCTAATTCAATCTATTATAGAAAAAATTGGAGGAAAAAATAACGGAACCTGTGATACTTAGTGTATGTTCCCAAAGGCAATCGATAAAAGAAACTTGAACAGAAAGCTCGTACCTTTCTCATTCGAACTATAAGTTGCAACTTCGTTGGTTGAATAGATGTCTTACAGTATCCAGCTTCACTCCCTTCGACCTAGTCCTCACAATTACATTAAAAGATAAATATTAGTATTACATAAATTTAAAAGTTCGATTACATTACATTACGATTACATATTTTTAAAAGTTCGATTACATTGAAAATGGATAAATCAACTCAAAGCTCCACACTTTCAATCACAACTGAAAATTATGTGAGACCCAAAGACAAAAATCAATTATCTGATTTAACGCAACTTCGTTGGTTGAATAGATGTCTTACAGTATCCAGCTTCACTCCCTTCGACCTAGTCCTCATCTTCAATTCTCTGCAAAACACCAACAACCGAAAATGGATAAATCAACTCAAAGCTCCACACTTTCAATCACAACTGAAAATTATGTGAGACCCAAAGACAAAAATCAATTATCTGATTTAACGCATTTGTCGTGGATTAACCAGATGGATTGCAATTAATCAGTAGTTCTGAGACTAACCAGTTGGAGTGTGATGTCAATAGTCCCATGGGTTGCAATGAAATATCTTTCAAACAGCAACCAACGAAATCTCTTTAAAATATGTGGTCGTAGCCGACCCTGTCACAGTTACCGACTCTATCAACATCGTTGACTTTACCGCCTTCTCCATCTCTGACGTTCCCATAGATCCAATAAGGTAACCATTTGGTAACTTCTCATGCATTCGATTTTGACCCATAGCCTAGCCCTGAATTCAGAATAGTGCTCGAACCAAACCTGAATCCTCTGTGATAACCTTGTTTCATAATTAGGGTCGTTCTTGTCATCTCCAAGGTCGCACTCAATTTGTCATGGTTGTTGCTCCGGTGGGTGTCTTTCCCTGCATAGTGATTTTGTTTTGGCTTGGAAGTTATAAAACCGAAGAATTTAAGAACCAGTAATGAGAGAAACGTGGTGAGTGGGAATTGATGATGGCAAGACCGAAATTGATTTTCTCGGTTAAATGGAAAGGAGTGGACATTGATGATATTGAGTTTATAACGTTAAGAGACTTTAATAAATAAAACGGATTTTTATATATTTTATTAATAAATTTTATTAAATTAAAATAAATAAAAGTATTTTATTATATGTAGATGTAGAGATGGTGTGTCCACGTAGAGATAAATGTAGAGATGATGTGGTAATACCAAATTGCTTGAAACGTTATAAATAAATATAATGTTTCAGAGAATAAGTATTATATATCTCAAAACTATTATCTTTATTTTAATAAAAAACCAAATACATATCAATTTTAGAAATTTTAGAAAAATAGAATAATTAAATCTTTATGTAAAAAGAAAAAAAAATCTATATTTGAATCTATAGATATTCATAAATTATATGATAGAATAAATATATTTAATTTTCAAATTATATATAGATGTTTTAAAATATATTTAATTTAAATATAAAAATATAAATTTTAATCTCTCGTTCTGTTTTTATAAAAAAATTAAATTTATATGTAACTTTAATTTTGAATGTAGACACATTTTAAATTTTTTAAAATAAAAATATTTATAAATATATATATATATCTATCTATTATGTAAAACTATTATGTAAAAGTTATTAATTATTATAAATATTATATTAATTTTTTATTAAATATAATAAATTCATAATTAACCAAATATTTAAAATATTTCTTGTGATATTAGATTTATTGATTGGATTGTGACGTCTCGTACTGTCGACATTACGACATAAGAATCCAAGAAAACTAACATTTTAATATATAAGATTTCGATTAGTTTATATGAAATCGTGAAATTGCAATTTGTTTTTCCTTAGACAAATCTGAAGAATTACATGACAATGAAACTCACAAAGATACATATATAACTTTATCTATTCTTATGCCGTAAAAACGACAGCTTTGTTCACCCGAAACAACTTCAACATAGACTTAAAAACAGAAAAATTACCCCTCAATTTCGTGGATTTTCTTGATACTATATACAAACTTCAGCGTAAACTTGAGTCCATCCAAGAATCTTAACGTAGAATTCCCTCATTTTTGCCTCCGGGAAAAGCAGCAGCACTGGCAATTCAAGAAGATGAACAACGTTCTAAGATCTTCTCAGACTGATTAGCGACGACACGATATGTCAGATCAAGACATTGACTTAGACCCACGCAAATACAGACCAAAAACTCGATACCCTGTTATAGTTTTAACGTAAAACGAGCAGAAGAATGTTTCTTTGACACAACAGAACTCAAATGAATAGAAAGAAACATTAACAGAGGAAAGTGCAGAAGCTGAGGATGTCTTTACCGTGGTGCTGTCTGAAGGTGGTTTGCTGTTTGGATGAGATGGAGTTCTCACAGATCCCGTTCCCGTTCCCTCAGAATTCCTCTCTTCACGTACTTTATTGAAGATACGTGTGTATCCATCAGCTGACGCGGGATTACTTTCATCCCATTCTCCAAATTTCGGCACAACTGTACCTTTATCAGGCTATCAACGTAAAAAAGAATGCTTCTTTAGCTAAATTGATAGTATCTTTCACTGATTTCAAAGGTACGAACAAATGTTAAGACACATTCATCATAAGGGTTCAAGAGGGAAGAGACGTAACATCTAATTTTCAGCTCGGTTTATTCAGATTCTCTAGTGAAGAAAATCATCTTCAAGTGAAGTGTGAATCCAGTAAAAAGAGAAGAGTGATATTTACACTTTCGTCGCCTCTATTGTTGGATCGTGGCTTGGTTCTCACAGTGCCATCGTATGAATTTTTGCTTCCATCCCAAAGAGGCGAGGGCGTACCAAGGCTCCTAACGGGAGTCCTATGCAACGGAGACCTCTCGTAACTATTGTTATCAGATCCACCAGCAGCAGATGTACTTCTTCCCTGTCTTCTATTATTGACCTCATTTGACCTTGCACCACCATGTCGTGCAGGAGAATCAGAAGACTGCAGAAACTCACTGTCTTCACGGCTTCTTGTCCGTTCACGTGATCTTCTTACAGGTTCATCTTGCTCGGATTTTGGTCTGGCAGGAGGAGGGGCTTGAGCATACAAATCAGATTTCTCTTCCGGGTCGTTCGGGTTTATCGTTTTGCCACCACTTGTTCGAACCTTGCGTGCTTTTTCGAAGTAGGCCGTGTAAGGAATATTCTCCTCACTCTCCCAGTTGCCAAATGTTGGAACATTTGAACCCTAACCACAAGAACATTTGATCATTTAAGAAGATTAATGTATGAAAACATGTTTTTTTTCTGCAAATTTCTCAAGAGTAGTGAGATCATCACAAGGCAAAAACAGCAGAATCCCATCTGTTATAACCAAAACAAGAGTTTCAACATAAGAAATACTCATCAAACCCCAAAGAAAACAAGTGCCATTTTCATGTATGTTATATAGATTCACTTAGATCGACCACCTAATTACGCTAATCGATTTCAACATCTAAGAATCTAACAATTCAAAGATGATCCTTAAATGAATAAAGGGACCGTTTAGATCAACCGAACATATATTTGAGCAACTAATTCCAAAGGATTCAGTGTTCTTCAGACTCTCTCTATTAATCAAAACTCTCATATTTCACTGTAATACAGAAAGGTTTAAACTTTTTTATGGTCCCTGGAGAAGTGAATATTCCCTGAGGAATTCTCCAATAAATAAAAATGGAGACTTTTTTCTTGCAGAAAGCTACCTGATCCAAAATCTGTATAAAACCCTGAATCATATCTTGCAATAAACCCCCCAGAAATTATGAATTCCCACGACCCATGAATCTTTTGGGGACAAAAAATCAAGGGGAAGAACCAGTAAAATGTAAAACCAAAGAAAAAAATAACTTTTTTCTTTCAGAAAAGCTTCAAAGTTCATATAGTTTCCATGTGTTTCTCGGCAGCCAAACAGGAAAAAGGAAAAAAACTTTGAGAACCGAGAATTCAACTTACTGCCATCGACCAAATCAGAAGAGCTTGGAAGAGAAGTACCCCGAATTGTATCAGCAAATAATCACACGGAAGAAGAAGAACTTCAAAACTTGAGCCTGAAGAGAGAGAGAGAGAGAGAGAGTACGGATTTGCGTGAGAAGACGAAGACTAAGACGAAGACGAAGACGAAGAGTCAAAGAGAGAGAGATGAGAAGAGGTTTATCAAACGATGACCGGTGATACCGGTAACCTTTAAGCCCTCTCTCTCTATATCTCCCACGCGCTAAAAAAAACAACATATTTACCGTGGAAAATACTACTTAGTCTTAATCTTCTCGATTTTTTAATTTCTATTATATTCCTTTTTAAAAATATTCTTTTAATCCTATTCCCCTTTGTTTTGACCACATCATCAAATTTGGATCAAAATTAATATAAAAAATGATCTAATTCGGGTCAAAATCGGATCGATTAACGAATAATTAACAAATAAATAACATAGAAGATTTTAGGCAGAATTTTGATAGTTGAAAGGGGAATAAGATGTGGTCAAAATCAAGGGGGAATAGGATTAAAACAATATTTTGGGAAAGGATGAAAACTAAAAATCGAGAGGAAATAGGATGTGAGTCAAAATCGAGGGGGAAATAGGACTAAAGCAGTATTTTCAAGGGGATAAGATGTTTTCCCAAAAATTAATGATTTAAAAGTCTATTAGACAATGGCAAAATATTCATCGATTTAAAAAAATAGTTATAAATACATCAGTTTATAATTTTAAAATCTATAAAATTATTATGATTTGTCTAAACACGCACGCTCGATAAAATATTATTGTGTGGATTTTTTGCTAATTTTTTAAAAATGTTGTTTATATCAAATGATATTAAAGTTATATACATATATCTGACGAATATCCAGATATTTACGGATATTCGAATTTACAAATATCCAAAATTACGAATACGAATACAAATAGTAAAATCGAATATTCGATGAATACGAATACGAATAATCAGATATTTGTGGATATTCGTTATTTGCCCAACTCTAGTATAAACTAACTAAATTTTTTCATTTAAATTTTTAACTATTTTTAAAACGATGTAAATTCAACCATATTTAAAAAAATGTATAAATATTTAATATTATTCACACATAATATATAATTTTAATAGGGTATATACATATATATATATATATTCATATAATAACGAGAAAATAGCATGCTTCTTTAATTACATATTATAAAAAAAATGAATATTAAAAAGGGGTACTTCAAAAATACTCTCGGAGGACTAAAGTGCTTCAAAAATACCATTTGCTGAAAAAAAAGTTTCAACTTTAAATATACCCTTAAAATATTGATTATCTCATATTACTCTTGTCGATAATTTTTCTCTCTCCTCCAGAGCACCTCGATTTCTCTTTCTACTGTGGCGCGAAATAACTGTTCTCCCACACCAGGATAGAATTCGGCGAGAGTAGCTTGAAATCGGCATCAGATTCGCTGCCAATAGATTGAAATCGTTTATTGTCAACAAAGAAACTTGCAATTAAGCAGGTTCTGGAGAAAAACTGTTGCACTGGGTCACAGAGTCTTAAGGGTCCAAGAATCGCAAGGGTAAAAGGGACGCAAAGGGTCATAGGGTTTAGGATAGGATCGCAGGGATCCAAGGGTCGAAGAGGGTAAAAGGGTTGTAGGGGTCCAAGGGTCGAAGAGGTAAAAGTGTCGTAGAGGTACAAGTGTCACAGAAGGACCTCTTCGACCCTAGGACCCCTACGACCCTTGTACCTCTTCGAACCTTGGACCCGTGCGACCCTTGTCCCTCTGCGACCCTTGGACCCCTACGACCCTTGGACCCCTGTGACCCTTGTTCCTCTGCGACCCTTGGACCCCTGCAACCCTTGCCCCTCTACGACTCTTGTTACAATAATACTAAATCCACAAAAATAGCGATACTAACAATATAGTCAAAATAATTTATTATTTACAAATTATTTACAAATAATATGAATAAATTTTGAAAATAATAATTTATCAAGTTATTTACAAATAATTGACTCAAATATCTACGAGTCTTGTACATTCGCACCCTTGGACCCGTGCGACCCTTGTCCCTCGCGACCCTTGTCCCTCGCGACCCTTGGACCCGTGACTTGTACAATGAAAACCCTCTCATCAAGAGCGGCTCTGGTGACGTTAAAGACCATGTCACCTTCGTGACGGAAAAGTACGACATCCCCAATACGAATATTTTGGTCGTTGTAGAAATTTGTCAATCCATCAGTGAATTTGGAGCCATCCAACTTGACCCTTGTACCTCTGTGACCATTGGACCCCTAAGAACGGGTAAAAGGGTCGCAGGGTCAAGGGTCGACGGGTAAAAGGTTCGCAAGAGACAAATGGTGCGACCCTTGTACCTCTGCGACCATTGGACCCCTGCGACCCTTTACGCTTTATTATTAAAAAATTATTTACAAATAATATGAATAATTTTTAAAAAATTACAATGTACAAAGTTGAATTACCATTCCCAAAATTATGTTACAAATAAACTGTTAAAAAAAGAATAATGTACCAAATTACATCTTCCATAATCAACGAGTAAACATTTTCTAGACCCTTGGACCTTGCGACCCTTGTCCCCCTCTGACCCTTGTCTCCCTTCGACCCTTGTACCTCTGTGACCACTTGGACCCATGCGACCACTTGGACCACTGCAACCCTTATCTCCCTTCGACCCTTGTACCTCTGCGACCCTTTGTCCCCTACGACCCTTGGACCCTCTGCGACCCTTATCTCCCTTCGACTCTTGTCTCCCTTCGACCCTTGTACCTCTGCGACCCTTTATCCCCTGCGACCCTTGGACCCTCTGCGACCTTTATTACAATAATAGTAGATCCACAAAAACATCGATACTAACAATAATACATTATATTGAATAATAGTAAAAAACCAATCAAATACAAACATGAATTTTTTTGTTCAAATGAGGTTCAAAGCAATCAAAATACAACGAAATTCAATCTATGATGATTATAGGGGCAAGCAGTAGACAAGGTACATCATCAAGAACGGTGTCCAGTTCGAATTTGAGGGTACAACCCACGTTAAAGACATTATCGTGACAAAACTTTGTCAACCTCTGGTGATGCTAGCGCCACCACGTTTCACAGGCCTTAGATGTGCCTCCCAAATTTCTATGTAATTGGTTATCAGATCAACCTTACTTCGTCTACCGCAAAGACCATTCAACCTCGCAAACTCTATCGAAAGTGTATGCGATAACCGAATAAATTTACAACAACGCCAAAGTAATGCATATACGACCAGATTTGATGAATCAAATAAATCGATTTGAGTTCACTTACCACTGCATCTACGGCCAGATTTGAACGTGTGACTAGTACCGTGAAAATCCTCTCACCAGAAGAAGATGACCCTGCTTCTACGAAATGTTGCATTTCGGAAAAAATGGATGGAAGATGATGAGAGTTAGAGAGATAGAGAGTGTCGTTATTAGAAAAAGGAAACGACTGGAATACGAAAAGACATGACCCTGACATCGAATCACCGTCAGATGGAATTCGAAATGTTTTTTCAAATTTTGGTGAAAAGTTCGGCGGGAATTTTGGTGAAAATGATAAAATGTCAAAAACCAATCAAAATTGAGGGTGGCATGGGTCACATGGGTCGCATATATGCGAAATCGAAGAATTTACAGGTTTATAATGATAAAATGCCAAAAACCAATCAAAACTATACATTTACAACGTCAAACTAATTAATGCAAAATGATGGTCGCATGGGTCGCTTGGTCGCATATATGGATGAATAGATGCGAACTCGAAGAATTTAAAGATTTATAATGATAAAATGCCAAAAACCAATCAAAATAATACATTTACAATGTCAAACTAATTAAATGCCAAATGAGGGTCGCATGGGTCGCATGGTCGCATATATTGATGAATAGATTTGAACTCGGCGAATTTACAAGTTTATGATGATAAAATGATAAAAACCAATCAAAAGAATACATCTACAACGTCAATCAACGGTTAAAACAGATTATGACCCATGTATCCCTAGTTGAGTTGTGTATAACCAATGCATGTGTTTCAAAAGTGATAGCAGTGTTTTAAGAACTCGCCGGATGATTAAATAATACATTTAACATTTTGTTCAAATGTCGATATTATTTATATTATTATCTATATTGATTCTAAATTAGATATATAAAACTCATATATATTGATAATGGCATGGGTCGCTTGGTCGCATATATGGGTGAATAGATGCAAAATCGACGAATTTACTAGTTTATAATGATAAAATGACAAAAACAAATCAAAACAATACATTTACAACGTCAAACTAATTAATGTCGAATGAGGGTCGCATGGGTCGCATGGTCCAAGATATTGATAAATAGATGCGAACTCGACAAATTTACGGGTTTATGATGATAAAATGACAAAACCAATCAAAACAATACATTTGCAACGTCAAACTAATTAATGCCAAATGAGGGTCGCATGGGTCCAATGGTCGCATATATTGATGAATATATACGAACTCGACGAATTTACGGGTTTATGATGATAAAATGACAAAAACCAATAAAAAACATACATTTACAACGTCAAACTAATTAATGCCAAATGGGGTCGCATGGGTCGCATGGTCGCATATATTGATGAATAGATGTGAACTCGACTAATTTACGTGTTTATGATGATAAAATGACAAAAACCAATCAAAACAATACATTTACAACGTCAATCAACGGTTAAAACAGATTATGACCCATGTGTCCCTAGTTGAGTTGTGTATAACCAATGTCTGTTTTTCAAAAGTGATAGTAGTGTTTTAAGAAATCGTCGGCATCCCTATTGATAATGACAAATATATTGATAATGGCATGGGTCGCTTGGTCGACGAATTTACTAGTGTATTATGATAAAATGACAATACATAGATTCTAAATCAAAACAATACTTTTTACAACATCAATCGAAGACTCTGCACGTATTCTATTTCCAGTGGAGAGATAGTTCATTGAGGATCGCATGGGTTGCAAGGGTCGATCAAAGATTCTAAATCAAAATAATACATTTACAACGTCAATCGAAGACTCTGCCGCATTCTATGTCCACTGGAGAGATAGTTCATTGAGGGTCGCATGGGTCGATCAAAGATTCTAAATCAAAACAATACATTTACAACGTCAATCAAAGACTCTGCACACATTCTATTTCCACTGGAGAGATAGTTCATTAGCCGAGAGTGACCCAAGAGTGACCCAACACTGTCACCTAAGTCATCTCCTGCCATGTACGTCGTCTTCGAGTCACATTTGAAGAGTGACCCAACACCGTCACCTAAGTCACCCCCGCAACTCGTCAGTGACTACATAGAGCCTGAGTCCGCCGATTACCAAGATCTTGAGTAACACATAGACAGCACGATACCCTGCATCGACAATGTTGACTGCGGCACGCAGGTCACAAAGGTAAAAAAGATTTTTCATAGAAATATGGGTTAGATACGCATACTGAGAGAAGAGACATAAACGTTAACTTATATACATGGGTCAGAAGGGTCACATGGGTCAGAAGGGTCACATGGGTCGGAAGACAGGAGTCTGACAGCAAAACAACAAGTCACATAGATCGAAAGACAGGAGTCTGACAGCAAAACGATGCCCTGGGTTGACCATGTGACTTTCGTGATGAAGGTCAAAACGGTCACAAAGGTAACAAGGATTTTTCAGAGAATTTAGGGTTAGATGTTAGAAATCACCCTTTAGAGAGAATGAAAGACTCGAAACAAGAGATGATTTGGTGCTACAAATTGTTGTAGCTTTTTGGTTTTTCCTCCTCTATTTATAAACTCATATTTAACGAAAAGTAAATGCTATAAGACTCTTAAAATTCCAGAAAGATACTAAATACAAAGAATGACCAAGGTGCATGTATTGACCATATTAAAGAACCTTTTAATATAGGGGTAACAGAGACGTGTCCTAATGGTCTTGAATGTGGCATTGGTAAAATAAAAAGCATAGCTAGCACCTGGAATAGCCAGTAGTCTGACATTGAAAAGACTAGTCGAAAGGGTCGAAATGGACAAATGGGTCGCAAGGGTCGCAATGGTCGCAACGGCCGGAAGGGTCGCAATGTCCACATGGGTCGCAAGGGTCGTATGAGGCTCTGTGACCCTTGGACCTCTGCGACCCTTGTACCTCTACGACCGTTTGACCCCTGCGATAATGTACCAAATATTAAAAAAACAATGTACCAAATTTTTTACATCTTCCATTCCAAAAAAATGTACCAAATATCAAGTTAGTCTTCTTTGGGTGAATAGATACGTTCTCCATTACTAAATGTATCAGCCGCCATCTTCTCATGCATGGAAGTAACATTGTCGTCGCAAATTAAGATGGAAGTAACATTGTCGTCGCAAATTAAGTGAAACATATTCCTCTTTCTCATTAACGAAGCTTCTACGAATTTGTAGGAGAAAACACCACAGTCATTCGTGCTTTGGTTCTGGGACAGACCTTCATAATACTCATACTTCCATTCATCTTCTCCAGAAGCCAAAGAAGGAAACCCTCCGAGAATGAGCATCTTGGGGATACCTTTTCTTATCTTCTCAATCACCGGATCGATATGTGTTTTCTTAAGCCTCATGTGGTAGTCGTATACCGTGATGCATCGGGTTTTGAAATCCACTTTGATGGCTACCCAATGACATCCTACCCATCGATTTTTGTCCATTGGAAGTTTTAGAACCGAGAAAAAACATTCATAATCACTAATTGGTGTCTTCGTACTTCTGAATAGATACTTTGCATTCAAAAAATCACTAAGCATTTCCGGAAAAGTTTCCATATCCTCGTACATCCACAGCAAGAGCGTCTGCATGAAAGCAACAGGACAAACGTAATAATTTTGATTTGCGCTAAGATTCAATGCCGAGCGAGAAGACAACACCATCAACGCCTCATCCAATTGCTGCAAAAAAAATTAACACATATGAATACATATGACACAAAACTCTGTGAGACTAAGGGTTTAAAAAAACTTACATCATCTTCAAGCCATACGTTGGCATTTAATATAATCTCCCAAAAGTTTGGTCCCCGGGGAATATCTAGCTCAGATTTCCACCACCGCTCATGTCGAGGTGCCTTCAGGAACCAATATAGATTATTCAACTTTTCACTGCTAGCGTCAATAAAGGAAGGAAATCGGGTTCCCTTCAGGTTCTTGAACCACTGTTTTTGCTCTTTTCGCCGGCGGAGGTTCAACATATGGCGCAGACTCCTTCGATAAAGGTCCAGTACATGCATAAAATTTACTTCATTAAACATATGGCGACCAATGCGACCTATGCGACCCATGCGACCAATGTGACCCATGCGACCCATGCGACCTATGCGACCTCAAATGACCCTACTTACTTGGTGGTACTTCGACAGGACCCGCTGAAGCATCTGCATAAAATTACTTCATTCATTAGACTCATCGTTCGTTACATTAATTATGTAACACATGCGACCTATGCGACCCATTCGACTTTAGCGACCCAGTGACCCATGCGACATATGAAACCCATGCGACCCATGCGACTCTAATGATCCTGCGACTTATGAGACCCTACGACTTATATGTCTCTACGACCGATCTAACTCTTGCGACCCATGCCGACTCTCGATGGAAATTGACATTCAAATGACCTTTTCACTAAATATTACTTACTTGGTGGAACTCCATCGGGAGCAATGTTTGCCAAATCCTCTTCTAAGCCATCTTCGCTTGGCTCTTTTCTTGACACTGGATTTGGACGTCGAAGAAATTCAAAACCAAAATCATAACAGTTTGGGAAGATTGGTTTTCGGTGATCGCAACTTTCTCGGCAGCCTTTGATTTTTGGATTAGGCATATGAATCCCGGTATCCTTAGAAGGTCTCTTACGGTATTGATGATTCTCTTCTTCGACTTCTTTCTTTCCCCTATTAATTTCTGCTCCAGTGTTAGAGGGACTGCAGCATCAACATCAGCATCATCTTGGACCTCTATTATTTTTTCACTCACGCTCTCTTTCCTCTTAGTCCCTTTTTCCTTCTCCTTTTTTTGATCACCAAGAGCTGCTTTTCGTGTTAGCAGTTCTTGCTTACGGATATCTTCCCAACAAATACCCTTCGGATTTCTACGAAGATGTTTCATCCACATCTGAACATCGGGATCGTCACATCCCTCGTAATCCTCCATATCAGAAAGTAAAGCTTCCTCTTCGTGTTCAGCACGAAGAATACTTAGAATATCCTGAAAAACAAAAAATAACCAGTATTACCCTCTGTGACCCTTGTTTCTCTTGTGACACTTGTGTAATTGTTACCTTAGAATCTCCAATTTGCCTTATCACATCTACATACTTCGGGTTAAAATTGGATTTAACCATCTTCTTGCACATTCTTGGGCATGATCGATGCGCATCCACAACCTCAACATACCATCCATTTCCGCCCAAACTAAGGATGGTTTCAAATGGAAGTAACTGAAACATTAAAACAAAATGATAAGAATGCAAAAAGTACGAAAACATTCAAGTTATTCGAATAATATATACAACTTACCATTAGTGGGATCATGAAACCGCCACAATACCATTTTGGTTTCAGTGATTCCTTGCTAACGTGCTTGTGGCAAGTATCCACAATATTCTCGAATGTGTAATGACCCCATGGAAAGCCTTCACAAAATTCCAAGTCATCAACCATGTCAATGCGATCATGGCTGATAAAGTTTTCTGCTGAAGGCTTGTGAGCCATAATTTGCACCAACAACATCAAAGTTGCCAACCTCTTCCGGTCGTCGGAATTCTTCGCGTTCAAAAGCTTTTCACTGACTTGTTCGGGGGTCACCTTTCCACGACCGAAATTCTTCAGCCTGAATGTGACACCCATCATGGACTCTCATCCTTTGGGATATGGTCCGCATTTCAATCCGGAAATTAGTGCGTGCTCCACTATAGAGTACTGGATGAGAATGTCGTTTATGACGAACCACAACTTCGTCTTGTCCCGTAGAATCACGGAGTGATTTAGTAGGATAAACATTTGAACCTTCGTCAATGTGGAGTCACATTGTAAATGGAATAAATGCCTAAATTATGACTCCTTCTCGAAGTAATGCAACTCGTGTTCATCTAAGATTCCTCTCAGCGTCGTTATTGTCTCGTGAGGATAACACTTGGTGGTGATCTTTCGTATTTTGTCCATGTGCTTGAATTCATACACAAACTTCGGATTTGGTGCCACCTGCAAAATGACCAATTACGAATACATTATACTTATACCGACTTAAGCGACCCATGATACTCAACCGACCCGTGCGACCCATGCGACTTAACCGACCCGTGCGACCCATGCAACTTAACCGACCCGTGCGACCCATGCGACTCAAACGATCCTCAGACACTCTGCGACACTCAACCGACTCACTGAGACTCAACCGACCCATGCCCCTCAAATAGGGGTGTAAAATGAGCTGGCTCGACTCAGATCGCCTTTAGCTCGCCAAAAAACGAGCTAGCTCAGCTCGGCTCGTTTTTTAAACGAGCTGGAAAATCCCAGCTCAGCTCGGCTCGCCTCTAGCTCGCCAAAAAATGAGCTGGCTCGCGAGGCAGACTATTTAATTATTTTGAATTAGTTTTAATATCATATATGATAAACATATCAAACAAACCAAATAAAATATCGAAAATATGAAAACGTTAATTCAAACATAATGTTATAAAATATCATTGTACTAAATAAAAAATAACCTTCTCGAATAAAAGTATAAAATATCATTGTACTAAATTCGACCGCTCGTAACTTTATTAAATTGTTCCTTTATTTTGTTATATCAATTATTAGAAAAAGGAAAATTACATTATAATACTATACTATGTTTAAACAGTATATTATGTTTTGTTAAATGCAATATTATATATGATATACAAAAAAGGAAAAATATGTTATTTTTACATGATTTTTCTCAGCTCGCGAGCCAGCTCGTCAGCTCGCGAGCCAGCTCGTCTAAGCTCGGACTCGTTTTGGGCTCAGCTCGTCAGCTCGTTTTTTAAATGAGCTTGAAAATACCCAGCTCGGCTCGGTTAAATATGGTCCGAGCTAGAGCTAGCTCGCGAGCCGGCAACTCATTTTACACCTCTACCCTCAAACGACCATTGCGACTCATCCCACTCATTGAGACAACCGACTTAGTGAATGGTCATGCAACTCCTGCGACCCTTGCGACTCAACCGACTCACTAAGTCGAAGATGTTCATGCAACTCCTGCGACCCTTGCGACCAACCGACTCACTGACACTCATCCATTTCAAACCAATAAACTATTTTGTGACTCGAAAGCTTGCAAAACCCTAGAAATCGATCTACTTACACTTATTGACGCCATTGAAGATTGACTCGTGCTCTCTTCTTCACTGTTGCTGCTGATTCTAGCCATTTTCCTTCTTGCCAACTTCAAATCGATCCCTCTCAAGTTCGACATTACTTATTCTTTCTTGCTATAAACTTTTAAACAGGTTTCACGTCGAAAAACTGTTAGGCTTTCTCGCTTTTGACAGTTTTTCACGTCGAAAAACTGCAGAATGTGGGGTTTTTCACGTTCGAACATTAGGGGCAAATTTGTCTTTTCTTCAATTTTTTCGATTTAATAATTATTTTAAGAATGATATTTTTGAAGCGGTTTAGCCTATAAAGATATTTCTGATATTTCGCCTATTAAAAAAGGTGAAATATCTATTTATTAAAATTTATTTCAAGAAAAATTCACACTTCTTAAATTTCGTCTAAATAATATATGAAATATTATATTTCAATTAATGTGATATGAGAATATTTTTAGATAGTTGGAAAATTTAGAATTTAAAAATTTAATTTAATTTTAATTGTAAAACTTTTACAATAACACAAATCAATTTTAGAGATCTTTTAGAAATATTTTTTTATTGAAACAAAAAGTTGGTTTAAAATATTAAATTTTGAAAAATAAATGTGGATTGGGGATTTATAAAATAATTAGATAATAATATGTTAGCTGTCCTTCACAATAAATATTGCACTTTTTTTTTGGCACGTTTGCCTACAATGGGAAAGTGACTTCTCTACCTCAACTAACATATTCCTCAATTTGTCAATTTTTCAATTTTTCTTTTTCTTTTTTCTGATTTCTTTTCAAAGGTTCTCACAATTTGGTCAAGTTTTCTCTTCGTCTATCTTTTTTATCAAATTGTTTACTGATATCACTAAATACAATCTCACAACTAAAAAAATTGTTCATTTTGAAATTTAGCTTGTACTTCGTAGACCTCCTAAGCTTGAGATTAATGACATATTATGTATGATCAAATTATGGTCAGAATTTTTTAGGGAATAAGTATAAAAAAACTCAATTTAAAATATTGAAATTAATTATATATAAATTAATTTTCAATTGTATTCATAACTTATCATAGTATTATAACAACGGTTTGGAAAATTTCAGTCTTCCTTTATTAATCAAACTCTTCAAATATATATAAGATAAATTATAACTAATTTCCTAATTATTCTCCTACAAAGTCTAACAAGTATAACAATATCTCCTATTACTCCCCCTCAAGTTGGAGCATAAAGATTTTGTATGCCCAACTTGGAAATGAACACATCAAATTTCTTCTTTCCAAGTGATTTCATCAGAATGTCGGCTAACTGATCATTAGTAGAAACATGACGTGTGACTAGCGTTCCAGCGAGAATCTCATTACGAATGAAATGACAGTCAACCTCAATGTGCTTTGTACGCTCATGAAAAACCGGATTCGCAGCAATGTGAATAGCGGATTGACTATCACAATACAACTGAATAGGACGAGAGTGTGAGATACCGAGACTAACAAGTAATGATTTTAACCATTTGATTTCACGAACAGTCATTGCCATTGAACGATACTCAGCTTCGGCGGACGAACAAGATATTGTTTGCTGCTTCTTGGTCTTCCATGAAATAGGTGAACCACCTAGAGTAAGAAACCAACCGGTGACGGAACGACGAGTGCGAGGACAACCTGCCCAATCTGAATCACACCAAGCCACCAGAGACAAATCAACATTGGCATTGAGAAGAATACCTTGGCCTGGAGTAGTCTTCAAGTAACGAACCACACGTAAAGCAGCATCCCAATGGTCATCCGTGGGATTTTGGAGAAACTGTGACAACGTGTGGATACTATAAGACAAATCTGGACGAGTGACACAAAGGTAAACAAGTCGGCCAACTAGACGTCGAAAACGTTCGGGATTAGAGAGAAGTGGTGTTGTGGAAAGTCCCAGATGATGATTCTGTTCCATTGGAAAGAAAGACGGTTTGGATCCCAATAATCCCGCTTCTGAAATAATGTCAAGTGCATATTTTCGCTGACACAAGTATATGCCGGATGCGTTGCGAGCAACTTCAATACCAAGAAAATACTTCAAAGTACCTAGGTCTTTCATGTGAAAACAAGTACTCAAATAAGTCTTGAAACGTTGAATATGAGATGCGAAATTGCCAGAAACTATCAAATCATCTACATAAACCAAGATGCTTAGGCAACATCACCCTTGTGAAGAGTAAATAACGAGTAATCTGCCAATGACTGAACAAAACCATAGCGAAGTAAAGCCTCAGACAACTTAGCGAACCAACACCTTGGAGCTTGTTTGAGACCATACAAAGATTTATGTAGACGACAAACACGAGGATCTGAATCATCACGAAAACCAGGCGGAAGCTTCATATAAACCTCATCATGTAAATCACCATGTAGAAAAGCATTGTGTACATCCATCTGATGAACCTCCCAATTAAGCGCAGCAGCCACAACTAAGTATGTTCGCACTGTTGTCATTTTTGCCACCGGTGCAAATGATTCACCATAATCAATACCTTCAACCTGATTATCACCAAAAACCACAAGACGAGCTTTGTATCGTTCCACGGTACCATCAGAACGGTACTTGATCTTATAGATCCACTTACATCCGATTGCTCTCTTACCTGGTGGTAAATGCTCTAGTGACCACGTCTGATTTTTCTCTAAGGCATCAAGTTCATCTTTCATGGCTCGACACCAATGGTCATCACGAAGTGCCTCCGTGTGATTACGAGGTTCAACCTGTGCAGAAATCGCCGCTGCAAAGGTGCGATGACTGGTAGAAAAATGATCGCTTGACAAATAAGTAAAAAGAGGATGAGACGTACTAGAGGATGACGAGGCATTTTGTGAATGATTCAAAATATTAACGGTGTTGACAACAAAGTCTCTTAATCTTGTAGATGGATGTTTGGTTCGTTGGCCCCGACCCAATGGTTCCTCATTAGCCACAGACACAGGTTCTTCAATAGGAACATTCAAACCATCGTTTCTCGGAATGTCATCTTCCACAATTTCACCGAAAGTAGGAGCTACAAGAGTAGAACTAGATGTAGAGACTGGAGCATCTGTTGAGGCAATGGTGCAAAAAGGGAACTCGTCTTCAAAGAACTTCACATCACGAGAGAAAAAGAAAACACGTCGCTCAAGATCAAATAATCTCCAACCTTTCTGACCAAAAGGATAACCCACAAATACGCAACGACGACTACGTGAGATAAACTTATCACCACCATGTTGTAGATTGTGGGCGTAACAAAGTGGTCCAAACACACGGAGATTTGCAAGATATGGTTTACTTTTTATTCAAGATTTCAAATGGTGTTTTGCCGTTAAGAGCCGACTTCGGAGTACGGTTGATAAGATAACCAGCAGTAAGAATACTTTCTCCCCAGAAGTCAATTGGTAATGATCCTTGGAATAACAATGCACGAGCAACATTCATGATATGTCTGTGCTTTCTCTCGGCGCGACCGTTTTGCTGTAGGGTTCCAACACACGAAGTTTCATGAAGAATACCCTGATTAGAAAAAAAATCACGCATACACAAAAACTCAGTGCCGTTGTCACTACGAATTCGTTGGACCTTTGTTGAATATTGACGTTACGCGAGAGCACAGAAACTACGCAAATGTGTAGAAACATCAGACTTGGTTCTTAACAAGTAGAGCCAAACCGCACGAGAGTAATCATCAACTATCGTTAGAAAATAACGAGCGCCAGAATATGAAGTTGTACGATACGGATCCCAAACATCACAGTGAACAAGTTGAAAAATACGAGTAGTCTTATTACTGCTCAAAGGAAAAACTTCCCGCGTCTGTTTAGCACGAAGACATGTGTCACAGACTTTATTCGACATAGTTTTTAAACTAGATTCAAATGCAATGCCAGGAAGCAAATATAAAACTTGAAAAGTTGGATGTCCTCTCCAACAAACTCGGTGCGAATTTTCCAAACGAGCATGCCACAAATCAATAGAAGTATCACGTGTAGATACATTCGTCGCAGTCACAACACCCATGAAATAGTATAGTCTGTCACGTTGCTCACCCGCTCCAATCAGCATCCTCGTAGTGCGGTCCTGAAGTACACAATACTGAGCAGTGAAGTGAATCACGAGATTCATATCGGTAAAAAGTTGCGATAAAGAGATCAAATTGCAACTTAGGTCAGGTACAAAAAAAACATTGTGCAAGACAAAATTTCCACAAAGAGGAACTGATCCCTTTTGTACAGAAAATGTATGTTGTCTATTGGGCAAACCAACACAACAAGCAGACATGGAAACAACATTAAATAGAATATCCGCACAACCTGTCATATGATTTCCTGCACCCGAGTCCAAAAACCATGAAACCGATAAGGCCTTACCCGATTTTTGTTCATTCGCACCGAGTTTGTTGGAGAGGACATCAAGAAGTTCTTTTAGTTGAGCACTCGAAAACCCATCAAAGCCAATTGGGGTAGA
>CM071865.1:11742634-11753088 GCA_036759665.1 Gynandropsis gynandra | reverse complement strand
ACGGAATTTTGGCGATTTCCAACGGATTCGTCCGTTGGAAATCGCCAGTTTTTTTGTAGTGCACTCAGGAAACCCAACCAACTTGAAAGATTTGTCTGACGTATGACCACGACGACCACAATGTGAGCATACAAGAGTCGGATCACGAACTTCATTTTTTGAATGAGACTTAGTATCCGTCTTAAACGCCAACGCCATAACATCAACAGTTTTATCTTCTGTAGAAGTCAAACCACAAGAATCTTCGTCTTGTATGACAAGATTGAAGACCAGTGAGGGCAAGGGCAGTGGATCGAGAGCCAAGAGATTGGAACGAATTGTTCCATATCGAGTGTCATCAAGTCCAAGAAGAAACAAGTGAACTCGATCATCTTCTTGCTTCTTTACTAGTTTTGCAGTTAAGTTGCATTTGCAACCACCACAGGTACAACCTTTGCATTCACAGCGAGGCAAAGGATCACATGAACTTAAGTCTTCCCATAATCGCTTAAGTTTGTTGAAATAAGCAGAGACTGTCATGTTTTTCTATCGACATGAGAACAAGTCAGCTTTTAAACGGAGAATACGAGGACCATTGGATAATGAATATTGTGCTTTGATGTCGTCCCACAAATCCTTAGCAATTTCAAAATGAGAAACACTCGCACGTATATTCGGAGCAATTGTATTGCGTATCCAAGAAACAATCAATGAATTGTTTGCCCACCAATCCTCCAAATCATCAGAACCTTCGCTAGACTGTTGTAAAGAGCCATCAACAAATCCAAATTTCTTCCTTGATCGAAGAGCGGCTCGTAGTTCACGAGTCCAATCAACGTAATTATGATTCATGAGAAGAACTTGAGGCAAAATACATCCTGAATTATCACTGGAGGAGAGATCATAAGGATTAATCATGCGACGATTTTTTGAAATAGAATCGGTCTCTCCCGCCATCAATTTTAATTTGATTTAAAATAAAATCAAACAGTAATACAAGTGTTATTACACCAAATCTGTCTAGCACTCGAATCGAAGCAAAGATGCAGTAACGTTGGAGACGAACCGACGACGTCAAGATGAAACGCGGTGGAGAACAGGTCACAAGACGAAACGCGGGCGAGGCGATGAACCGACGGCCACAAGACGAAGCGCGGTGAGGCACAAGCGCGGTCGAGGCGATATACGAGCAGGGCGAACACGAATCTGGAGGGCAGACGAACACGAACAAGAATCTGAGAAACCAGATTCGACGAATCTGGAAATCGAGACGAATCCGGAAACCAGTAGCCGGACAAATCACGAACAAGGAGAGGCATTGATACCGAAATCAGTGCAATCAGAGAGTTGATGCGACGACGAGCACACAACGGAGGTGACGACGAGCACACGGCGGAGGTGACGACGAACACACGGCGGAAACCAGAGAGCCGGCAGAGGCGATGAAAACAGAGTCGGACAGATCGGAGAACGGATTATGGCCGCCGAGTTGAGACCAGCAATCGATTTTGCAGACGAATCTGTAAATCTGGAAATTGACAGCAGTAACAAACGCAAAGAACCAACAAGAAGTAACAAACGCAAAGAACCATCAACGATGAACTCACTGAATTCACCGACGGAAAACCAACTTGGTTTTCAACCGAAGCAAGGAGCAAATCTGGAAAACACTTCCAGACTAAGTCAAGTAACTGGAACAGAACCTGGAATAATAATCTGAAAACACTTCCAGAATAGAACTAAAACAATAATTTTTTTTATATATAATCAGATTCCTTTTTTTTTGTAAGTTTATACGGTTTGGAAAATTTCAGTCTTCTTTTATTAATCAAACTCTTCAAATATATACAGATAAATTATAACTATGGTACCCATGCGTTGCGCGGGATACATTTATTTTGTAATTTTATTGTAAAAATATTATAAAAATCTACAATATATAAAGGTAAATTAATTGGAATGTAATACGAAGGACCTTTAGTAAATTTATCGTTTATGTTAATGATGTACATGATCCAATTGTTGATATAAATTTCTGAGAAAGTTGATGTCAATATAACTCGATCTTAAAAATTTAGCAAATATTAGTAAATTAACTATGCATATATGATAAGAGCATCGATAATTACTTACATATTTCCAATGTCGTCGGGAAGATCTTGTAAATCATTAAATATTTTCTTGTAAACAACATTTGTCATGGATGAATCTCTTGTGCCTTCTCCATTTAAATCCAAAATTCTAAGTCCGTTGGATGAAGTTACTCGTGAAAATGCAACATACAACTGTCCATCCACATTAATTGCCCATTTTTTCACGTTACGGACTTTCCCAAACGCGAAAAACTCTTGCGATAATGGGTTACAAATAACGTCCAACGGTTAATTCATCGAACATGATGTATTGTGGTAATACATCTGTTTGGGGTATTTTCAATGGATCAATTAGAAAATACGGTGCCTTATTTAGTCAATTGCTATGATATGTTGTGAATATATGACTGAATATGTTAGTGAATTTATATAGAGAATGGATTATGTTGATTAAATTCTCAATGTGGATTTAATGAAAGTTAAATTCCAAAAGCAAGATTTAATCGCCCGATACAACTAAATCATTGATCATACCCGCCCGTTGCGCGTGATAAATTTTTGTTATAGTTTTATAATAAAAAAAAGATGAAAAATAGTGTAAGTCATTGATCAATATAATGATTGTTTTATTGGACAAATCGAAAAATTCTATAACATGTGAATTCAGAATGGAAAAATAATATTTAGAATTTTTTAATAAACAAATTTACCATTTTTTAATCCCTTTAAAGATATATTAACTTATAAGAAAACAAAAGTGCATAAAAAAATAAAAATGCATGAAAACAAAAGTATATCAATTATATGTTAAGAAAAATAAATTGTATAAAAAGAAATATATAGTAGTTAGAATGCAATATGTAATTATTAAGTTTTAACTGTGTTGAAATGCTATAAATTAATATATTCAATGATAATATATATTTATTATTAAAATTATATTTAACATAAGAATTATATTTATTACTATATTTTTACTAATTAAAATTAGTTTGTATTATAAGTGGTAGGAAATATTTTTTTTTTTGTAAATTGAGATGTGAAAAATTTTTAATTATTAAAATTATATTTATTGTAAGAATTGTATTTATTATTTTTAATCATTAAATTTGTTTTTTTATTTGCTTTAATAATTCTAATTATTAATTTTTTATTGTGTTGGGATGTTATGAGTTATTGTAATTAATGATAATATGTATATAACTTTTTTGTAAATTATAATGTCAAAATTTTTTAATTATTAAAATCTTATATGATTTGTATTTATTATTTTTAGTAATTAAAAAGTTTTTTTATTTGATGAGGTGGCTTCATCGAAGACTAACTATATTGTTTAATATGCGTCAATTTATCAAATTTCTAATGAAATAATTATATATTTAATTTAAAATTTAAATATATTAATCTTTTATCAGATATATTCAAAATAAAAAATAAAAAAGTAATATACATGACATATAATAATATGAATATTTTTATCGTTTTTCTTTTCATTTAATAGTTTTAAAATAAATGTTAACTACAATTTTTTGCAAACATAACACATTTTTTATTATTTTATCCCATGATAAATATATTGTTAATTTAAAAAAATTAATTTCAAAAATAATTTATTAATGAAAAGATATTTTTAAGATAATTATAGATAATTTATAATAATACTAAATAAGTTTAAAACAATAATTTATTTTTTATTTTTAGCAATATGAATAATTAATATTGAAGAAAAATGGCTACTATAATATCATAAGAAATGTGTAAATATCATTTATATATTTAGAAATGAATTTAGAAATATTTACAAAATTATATTTTAATCATTTATATATTTATTTCATCCTTATATAAAAAAATTGTAAAAAGATTCACATAATACATTTGTTAATATAAAATTATGTATATATAGCTCATGGTAACAACTGTGCAAATAAATAAAATTGTATATAAGATGCGATAACCTTTGAGACTTATACCATCCTCATTGTCCTTTTTCTTCATTCCACATATCCAAAAGATATATGACAAGTAATGGTGGGATAATCTTACTTGGAACGATAATCTTGGTTGGGTATTTAATTCAATCTCTTTTTTTTATAAAGGGATTTAACGTAAGGATTAATTAGATTAACAATAATAAATAAATTTATATGCATACATATGACTCTAAACGTAGTAATTCTTTATAGAACATGCTTTGAGGATCAAACTTGAACGTAAAACCCAAAATTCAAAAGACTTTATTGGTCCGAGTAAATTATAATGCCAACGGCTCTGTTTGGCTTTGGACACAAAACTGCAATTAAAAAATTTGTAATGTTACATGGGCGATTGGGGACATAGCAGCTCTTACTAAGTAATGAAAAGGAAAGAACAATCAATCTACTTTCTCTTCACTTCCTGAAAAATCAGCCTTACGCCTCATTCTTCCTCATCTTCATTTTTTATTTCTCTTCCGCATGATACCTATCCCGCCTTTTCCTCTCTTTGACGTTTCTGAGATATCTCCTCCATCTTCGCTTTCTCTGTTTCATGCTCTTTCCTTTTCCGCCGCTCCATTTCTTTTCGCTTTTGAATTTACATTGTAACTGTTCGAGACGAAGGCGAATAAGCTCCATTCAGAGGCATGATGAATACTCAAAAAGTGCGTTTCACCAGTTATAAACACTGAGAAACTAAGGCATGAATCAGATTACCTTGTCATGTCTAATCAGCCGAAGATGCTGAAGAAGAGCATGAGCTTTTCGTTCATCGGGTTCCATAACAACAACTCTTTTCTTCTCTAGAGAAGGTTTATCTTTCTTCGGTATTTGCTAGGGGTTCGATGAAAATGGCAGAGCTGCTTGTAGGCTCTTAGGATTTAGCAATGGATTGAACTTCCTTGGCTTCCTTTCAATTGGCTGCAAGGTACCAAGAGGCATAATTGTAATTGCAAAAGTAGGACATAAAATGATGCAGAAAAAGACTAACAGGAAGAGACAATATAGAAGTTGTTTAACCTTGTAGAGTGAATCCTTGTTCACTGGAATAGGTCTTTTCACGGGTTTTCATCCCTTGTCAGGTCTTTTCACGGGGTTGCAAGGCAGTCGGTAGCGGATTGTAAAATTGTGGAACTGTCTGGAGAATGTCGAGCAAACAACCCGTGTCCATGACTGGTCGAACTGTCTCCTGTATAACAAAAACGGTCAAAAGACTTAAAAGAGAACAAAATTTAACCGAAAGAAATAAAAAAATATAAGGATGCATACGTGGATGCATATGTGGTTTCACCGGAATCAAGGAGATATCATGCTTCTTTTATATATATGTGATTCAATTGAAAAAGATATGGACATTAATTATTTGAAAAATGACCATTCAAGATTTTTTTAATCGGTTGAATTTCTCATAAAAAAGGTTTTCTTTTAAATTAACTAATAATTTTTTACTCAACAGATATATTAAAATTTGTAAATTTTTTAATAAAAATAAAACAATTTATAAGAACAATCTATAAGTTTGGAATATTAATAATTTTAGAATAGTGCTTATTAGGTATTAATAATTTTGTAATAGTGATTATTAGGAATACTTACAATGTATATTAAATTTAGGTAGGGGTTATAAAGAATTTGTCACGAAGAGTAAAATTAAATTATAAATTAGAATAAAAAATAAAAAAATTTAAATGTTGTTGATGTGCAAAGAGGATGTACCATTTTATCCTCTTTTTTATATATATATATTAGAAATAATTAAAGATATAAAAAAAATTCTTTGTTATGAGATGAAAAACCTATCTTTATATAGATTTATATTTATATTTAATTAATTTATATTATAAAAAATTGATTTGTTACAACGGATATTAAATTTAGGATTAATTATAATGGTTATTAAATTTAGTTTAGTGGCTACAAAGAATTTGTAATGGAGAGTGAAATTAAATTATAAATTAAAACAAAATATAAAGAAATTTTTAAATGCCGCTGAGGTGGCGTAAGGAGAATGCACCATTTTATCCTTCTTTTTATATATAAATTTTCTAATTATTCTCTTACAAAATCTAACAAGTATAACAATATCTCCTATTATATTATTAAATAATACGTAAAGATATGTATAGATATATAATATGTACCTTTATAAATTAATTTAAAAATAATATTATAACTCGTATATTATTTTAGAAAAAACAATATAATTCTAAAATACGAACATTAATACATAACTATGCCATGTTTTAATAGTTTCATATATATATATATATGAAATTTTATATAAAAAATGCGTCATTCTTTATTTATTTCCACATTTTAATACTATGTATGTAAATAAATTAGGAACGATACTGAATTTTTTAAAACAGAAAATTAAATTTAATCTTACATCTTTTTAATCCAAACATATAAATGGTATTTTCCAAAGACTAAATTCAAATTAAAAATCAGAACAACATGATCGATACAAAATACTTGTTGGATAATAATATTGTAATTTGATATTAAAAAATAGACATATCCAAATAGAGAATTTGAGGCGGTACAAATCAAAACGGTGCAGTTTAGAACAATTGACTGTTGCGGATTTAGCAATACCGTAGGCTCCTCAAATGTACAGCCTCCTTTGCAACAGTTCCAAACATTTTGGAACTAAGTGGTATTCTTTTGGTGCTTCTATTATTGCTTTAAAGCAAAAAGATCATTACTTTGGGACATCAGATAAACAAAAACCAGTTAAGCTCTGCTTCTCTATGCTTAAAAATGGTGTAACAAGACGGGTTTTTTTTTCGGACAAAAATCGATCATCTTCTGAACCCAGAAACCATCTCTCTTGTTACATGTTTCTGTCTTAAAAAGATTCAAACTTTCTACTGCTTTTATGATTTCTTCCGACACCAAACATTACCATTATTAGGGTTCTCAAGCTAAGCCGGTAACTGGAGCTTTTTGTTGTTCTTCCAGCTGCAACAATAAGGAAGAATTGATAAGATGGTCAAGTTGGGGGATTGCATCGAGAAGAAAAGGGGGCAACATGGGAATCATTACCTAAGGAAATAATAGTAGAAGAAATCGGCATAGAGCAACGTTTGAACAAGTCCAGAGATCCATGCTGGAAGAACAAAAATTATCGGTATTCAGAAAAAGTTCAGTGAAACGTGAATTGAACACATACAAACAGATTACACACAAGTTCATATGGTGAAATATGCAGATTGTGAGAGGTGAAAATCTAATGGGTACTTTCTAAGTTTGGTCCACTCTTGCTATTTGACAAAAATCCACTTTCCTTCTCTTAATATATCATGAAAGCTTCACATGACTACTGATATGGTTGCTGTGCACTAAGGCGTTATTGATAATGCCCATGAAGCCATAGCCACATATTGACTGTCTATAATGTAATTGGTACATGTAGAAGCAGATGCTCAGGCTCAGATAGATAAATTTGAAGTAAATCAAAGGTTGGGTAAAGGAGAGTATCGTACTTATCCAGTGAACAAAGTGTGGTTCAGTGAAGTAACGGTAGATCCAGTTGAGGATATACAGTGCACGATATGCCCTGCATCAATAAGACACGATTTGTAAGTTCTGAAACCAAAAAGGATAGCAAACAGAAAAGGGTGACTACATAAAATATAAAATATATGCTGCAGAAATCCATTGGAAAGTCCAGCTTAAAGGAAACATTACTCACAATGACCCCCATATAATTTTTCAGAAACATGATAAAAAAAATGCAAAGAAGCCCTTATAATTGCCATTCAGGAAAAGATAACAGCATCATTACTAGCAGATATAGCACATAGGATCAATATTTTGAGGTGGTCCAGGCATGAATGGAGAACAGAACATTTGAATGGAAAACTCAATTAAGAGAAGTTCAAGGGATGAACAAGATAAAATTACTTTTTTCAAGTGACAGGAAGCTATGAAGTGAAAGCGTACCCTAGTAGGAATATGTATTGTCCTGTCAAGTTGTCGATATTTCTGGTCCTCTGTAGCAGTACAAGCTGTGGAAGTATGGCAACAGCCTCCAAGTATATTGAAAACGTCCACAGAACCTGATATAAAGCAGAAACGAATAGTAAAAAGGACATTAGCCCATAAAACACGAGTTTCTGTCTCTCGAGACCGCAAGACAGACTCAATGGAAGATAACTTGCAGGTATTTCGCCCAGAGACAAACCTCCATAAAGGTAAACTTCTCGTGTATCAGAAGAGCCAAAAGTAAGCATGGAAGCACAAGGAACCAATGGCGAAACGTATCTTGTTCCCTGTCATAAGTCCTTTGGACAGCCTTATGATACCTTATGTACCAAACTATTGAAAAAGAGCTTCCTAAGAATATCAACTTCATGAGAGTGTTATAAAGGGACACGTAACTTATAAAAATATCCAAATAGCGGGTAGCAAAGACAATGGCATATAGCTCCTGAGTCTTCAATGAGACACCTGCATATATCAAAGCAAGGAACTTCTCATATAATGCATGATAATATGCATAGATTGAAGGAAAAAAAAAATTGAAACAAACACGCTGATCAATGGAACACATCCGAGAACTTGGAGTTCCATACATTTCTCAGGGTCCCTTGATCAAAATTCAATTGCTTATTATCATATCTGTGACCTTTCCTCATTTAAGCAGCTCGAAATCATAGTTTCAGCTTCATTACACCATAATCAGACTCAGGCAACCAATGATTGCGGATTTTGAATTAGATCCGAGGTTTCAAGTTCCAGGGCGACAAAAATAAGATCGAGTGTGGATCATTGAGCCTATATCTAGTTTCAAGTCGGGAGAAAAACTAGATAGAAGGGAGAAAAACACGATCTGAAACAGAACAGAAATGGGAAACGGATCGAAGCAGCCAAAAGAACTCCTGATCGGGTCTAATAACAAAAAAAGTCTGGAAAATTCCGATAAAAATGGAGAAATGAACGCACCTGCACAGGATTTGATGGTGTGGATCTTAAGGAGCAAGACCAGGACACTAGCCAGGTGAGTCATATCACCTGCTAATCTAAAAATGTTCATCTTCGAAGCTTTGTTCCTCTTCTTCCTTACCTATCTGATTCGTCTTCCAGATGGAAAGAACTTCGTTTGCTAGGGTTTATGATTTTCTCGGCTTCTTCCAAGCGCTTCGAGACCGAATGTATCTGTTAGATCTGGTTTCTGACGTTACCAACTCTTCCTTCCTGTTTTTTTTTTCAAGAAAAAAAATCAGCTAAAGCCCAAAATCAAATATTTTGGGCCTATATCTTGTAATCGAGCCTTCCTTACCAATCAATTGCTAAACCTAACGCGTAACCGGTGGGTTTTCCAAACTTAACCGGAACTAGGGTGCCCCTATCGGTTAGAGTTTTAAAATCCAAACCGATTAATAGTATCTGGATCCGTTTGGATATATGAATAATAACCGATAATTATAAAAGTTAAAAATTATACGATTTTACTAATAACAACGTGGATAATAAATCGATTATTTTATAAAATTTTAATAATTAGGTACATGATAATAATAATTAAATAGATTTTGGGTAAAACTCCTATTTCCACCCAAACTTTGCGTACTTTGCTTATTCCCCCTCATGTATCACATTCATCCTATTCCCCCCTCATCTATCACCCCTAATCTTATTCCTCCCTCAAGTTTTTTAATTAAGCCTATTCCTCCACGTTGTTTAAAATTCTGTTAAATATCCAGAATTTTGACCCAAACCCTAAAAACCCATCAATTTTGACCCGATTTCATACCCAATTTTGACCCGACCCGACCCGACCAAAATTAAAATTAAATTAAATCCGGTTTACCCAATTATTTACCAGTCCGGTTTTAATATAATTTTGACCGGTTTACTGAATTTTGACCCAACCCAATTTATTATAATTTTGACCCGGTTTACTGAATTTTGACCCGGTTTTGTTGAAATTGTCCGGTTTTGATGAAATTGACCCGGTTTCTCCCGGTTTTGCTGGAATTTTTATCCGGTTTGCTGAAATTAATCCGGTTTTGACCCGGTTTTGTTGAAATTGACCCGGTTTTTTCCCGATTTTGATGGAATTTTTATCCGGTTTGCTGAAATTGATCCGGTTTTGACCCGATTTTGTTGAAATCGACTCGGTTTTGTTGAAATTGACCCGATTTTTTCCCGATTTTGATGGAATTTTTATCCGGTTTGCTGAAATTGATCCGGTTTTGACCCGATTTTGTTGAAATCGACTCGGTTTTGTTGAAATTGACCCGATTTGTTCTCGGTTTTGATGGAATTTTTATCCGGTTTGTTGAAATTGATCCGGTTTTGACCCGATTTTGTTGAAATCGACTCGGTTTTGTTGAAATTGACCCGATTGTTTCTCGGTTTTGATGGAATTTTTATCCAGTTTGCTGAAATTGATACG
>CM071865.1:11725254-11742437 GCA_036759665.1 Gynandropsis gynandra | reverse complement strand
TCAATTTCAACAAACCGGATGAAAATTCCATCAAAATCGGGAAAAAATCGGGTCAATTTCAACAAAACCGAGTCGATTTCAACAAAATCGGGTCAAAACCGGATCAATTTCAGCAAACCGGATAAAAATTCCATCAAAATCGGGAAAAAACCGGGTCAATTTCAACAAAACCGGGTCAAAACCGGATTAATTTCAGCAAACCGGATAAAAATTCCAGCAAAACCGGGAGAAACCGGGTCAATTTCATCAAAACCGGACAATTTCAACAAAACCGGGTCAAAATTCAGTAAACCGGGTCAAAATTATAATAAATTGGGTTGGGTCAAAATTCAGTAAACCGGTCAAAATTATATTAAACCGGACTGGGTAAATAATTGGGTAAACCGGATTTAATTTAATTTTAATTTTGGTCGGGTCGGGTCGGGTCAAAATTGGGTATGAAATCGGGTCAAAATTGATGGGTTTTTAGGGTTTGGGTCAAAATTCTGGATATTTAACAGAATTTTAAACAGCGTGGGGGAATATGCTCAATTAAAAAACTTGAGGGGGGAATATGATTAGGGGTGATAGATGAGGGAGGAATAGGATGAGTGTGATACATGAGGGGGGAATAAGCAAAGTACGCAAAGTTTGGGTGGAAATAGGAGTTTTACCCATAGATTTTCATATTATAGTATATTAATAGTTTAGGATTAAATATTAAAATTTTATAAACGTTATATTTTATTTTGTTCGTGTCAATTATTTCCAATTTTATACGATAAAATGATCAATAAAACTAAAATTATATACAAAAATTTTTTATAAAAGAAAAATTTTCAATCTCCACGTTACTTTTTGTATTTTATTAAAAAATCTAAATTGCAAATTGACCAAAAAATTCCATAACACATTATTCTTTTCCGTTTTAGCTTCTTTTCCAATGTGACTGAGAAATCCACGAGTCCTTTCAACTTTCTCTCTCCTTAGTCTAGTGCTTCATCTCTTGTGCCTTCACCGTTTCGTCCACCTTCTGTAAACCAGGCTTTCCTATTTATCGCTTTTAATATTTACAGTTTTGTTTTCAATTCATAAAGTTTTTCACCGAGTCTATTTCTTCACCACCGTTTAGCTTTGTCTCCAACAATTTGGCTTTTCATTCTCACTGCCTTTTCTCTCTAGAAATTTCAGGGGATTCTCAATGTTTGGCTGGTGATTCTCAAAGCTCCTCCTCCACCTCCAATTCTTCGTCTTCATCCTTAAGGTAATGAATCAGATATCTCGAGCAAGCCAAAACAACCGAAGATGATCACGAAAACGAATAAGATGAAGAGGATGACACAGATGATGGCTACGCGGGAAGTTGCCACGATTACGATGGATTCCCAAAATCTACCCAAAATTGTCCATGGTTACGACATCTAAGAGAGACAGCCATCGGCGAGCGGAGACCGACAGAACGTAGATTTCTCCCCAGTCTTTTGATCTTTGTCGCAGTAAACATATCTCTCGAGGAACAAGGGTCACTGAATTGCTCTAATATCTTATTTTCAGCATTTCTTTTAGGTTATCATTATTTCGAAATAAACCCATTTCAAGTTTGGACGAAAGGAGCGAGGTCTATGGCAGTGACTACGGAGACATCAGATTTGCCTTCAGCTTTCAGGGTAAAATTTAAACCTAACTTTCATTTTATGATGGGATATGTTGGAATCTCTTATGCATACATTGTCATGAGACCTTTAATTTATTGTGTGATACTAGACTTGTTTTGATGTTAGTCAGAATTCTGAATTCATTACTCATCTCAAATACAAGATTTGCCTCGGACATTTCTAGGTCACCCTGTCCTAGATGATGATGGTAGAAATGCTTTGCGGCGGTTACTTTTTGCCTAAGCTAGGCATAATCCATCTGTTGGATACTATGAGGTATTTGATCCTTGAATAACACCATGATTTTGTACTGCCATCTTGTAAGATGCTAAACAAAAGATTAGCATCTGCTTTATGTGGTGATGATGAATTAGTTTCTCTGATTTGATTAATATATTGTGTGAATAAACAATGTGCAGACCATGAATTTCTTTGCTACACTTCTTTTGCTTCTGATGCCTGAAGAGAATGCCTTTTGGTATGTTCAGACACTTGATGCAAGCTAATTTCTCCAGCTTCTATCATCATTTGCATATTAAAGTCTTATTCCCTTTCCTGGAACCAAATCTTTCAGGTTCCTTTTTTATGTTTAGTTTGTGTATCTATCTTTTTTTTTTGTCTAGTGGAATATTTCAAGTGTAATCTTTCTTCTTTTGATTAACCGATCTGTATCTTAGGTTATCTTTTTTCTGACTTATAGGACACTGATAGGAACCATTGATGACTACATTTATGGTTATTGAAAAAATAATCGAGTCCCATGTAAGAAGATTAGTTGTTTGTTTATAAATTTCCTCAAAGATTTCCTCTCTTGGGGTATACATGTGATATTGTACGTGATCCTCTGTTCACCCAAATTCCATTTAATCATGAAACTGAAATATGTATACTTTCTTCAGATTGACCAGTTAAACAGTATAAGGAAGCGCCAGTCTATTGTATGGTTAGAACTAATAAGTCATAAAAACTTGATCTCATTTTGTTTAATGGGAGATGGAATGATGGATACAAGCTGAGTATACATGCCCTTACTGTTATATAGCAAAAGTATTTGATTCTTTTAAAAGAACTTTTTGCAATTATGGTTTTGGACATTCAAGACAGGGTTCTCTCGCATCCATGGATTTTTCAATTCTAACTTTTACAAGTCTGCAAAGGTTTATCTATCTACTCTTTAAACTTCCTTTTCAGGTCAAATCTTGTGATATGTTGCTATTATGCATTTTGTGTTCATCTTTATATCTTTTTTTGGTGCTTTGATTTATGCCTTTTTACTATATGATCATAAAAATCATGATTTGAGAATGTATTGTTCTGCAGAAGCCTATCCAAAGAAAATTCTATAACTGTTGAATGTGACGTGGCTCTCTTATCATTGACTATCAGTTTAGGAATTGTTCTATGGTTTGTGTAGGGTTGCGATTATTTTGGAACTGTTTGGTTTCTTCTAATCTTTTGTTTTGGAATACAATAATTTAGTCTAGATCTCATATGGGTCTTCATATGGTTCATCACCTTCATGTTGTTAAATTATGATTCAAAATATGTTGATTGGGAGTTCACCACAATGGTATGCTTTGCTAAAATATAGATCGATCTATTGCCTTTTACCAAAGTAACATGTCTCCTTTGCTATATGATGAACTCGGTTCTTGAGATCAATAAGGCAAGACTACATGAACTCAGTTCAACGATATGTACTTAGGTAATAAGGAACTTAATAATGCCTCCTACACACTTGTTTGAGCTAGGATTCTTTTCAACTTTATTGGTCCGGTGATTGGATGACAGGACTATCTATTCTTTTATACTTCAAAAACCTGATAGTGTTTGCTTCCACTTCAAGGTTTAGATTGCACTTCCTTCTCTAGAATTTTTAGGACCACTTATGCTATGAAGTTACTTTCGCTACAAAACAAAAGTCTATTAGTTTGTTTGAGACAAGTTTTTGGTGTATTTTCAACTGTACTCCAACTATGGTGCATGTTCGCGAGTCTCATGTGAAGAAGATAGGAAAGATCCAAGATACAACGTATGAGATTATTGATGTTCTTGAGTTTAGCAGTTGTATATTACCATAAAATGTTATTCTTTTTCCCTTTTTTTTTATTTGGTGATTGGATTACAGTACTATTTATTCTTTTACACTTCAAGAACCTGATAGTGTTTGAAAGATCCAAGATACAATTTATGAGATTATTGATGTTCTTGAGTTAACAGGTGTATATTATCGTAAATTGTTATTCTTTTGGCTAGTTGGCATGAATCTTTCTTTACTGATATAAAACTGATACTTTCCAAATATATTAAACCAAACAATGTACGTGAAACTCCGCATAACATTATGTTTTGTGAACACATCAAAAGAAAAAAAACATGTAACAAAAAAATATATGGATCATGTGGATGTGCATTTGCTTCTTTGTTGAGCAGAGATAAATTGTTGACTACGAGGATATTCCTAAATACAAAAACAACTCAATCAAGCTTTAATGAATGATGAAGACAAATATCTTCTTTTCCTATTCTTCCTTTTGACCTTTGAAGTTTTTCCGTGTCTTGCTCGAGTTTCACCATCAGAACTATCCTCAGAAGAAAGGACCTTGTTAGATTTCTCTGAGATGAAAAACGTAAGTGTGAATTCATGAGGAATATAGTAGTACCTCGTTCAAAAATAAATTGTAACTACCTTTTTTTTTACCAAAAAGCACTTTGAGCTCCATTTTCTTGACAACTTCCATTCCCTTCACAACTTTCCCAAACACAACAAGCTTCATGTATCGTGATTGAAGACGGTCAGGCACTCCCTCTTGACAATGTACATTACTTTTCAAGTTATCCTCACCAAGAAATTTGAAATGCCAAAATCATAGATCACAAAAATTGGACAGAGGAGCATCTAATGATCAAAGAGAATACTGCCTTATATCAGAAGAAAAAAAAACTATGAAAGAGTAAAACTTGGTCAAATTAACGTTCAAAACAACCTCAGATAAGATGCAAGTTTCTCAATCAAACAAAAGGGAAAAAAGACATACTTAAGCCAAGAATCCTTTAATTATTCAATGGAAAAGTTATCCTTTGAAATGTAGAGGCTTCTAAGGGGTCTCTCCTATGCCCTTCTCACCTACACCAGGGAAAACATCAAAAGACAGAATAAATTGCAAGTGAACCTAAAAGAATTATTCATAAAAAATTATACAAACAGTTACAAATTTCAAGTATATGTTTTCTTTATTGCATATTGTAATACACATTTACTGCAACTTTTTCTTTTCTAATTCACATTCTGCACGTTTAATACAAGATATAAGTTACAACAATTCTGTAAACCTTATTAAACCTACAGTTAAAATTTTCATATATGATTTTTCTTAATTGCTCACTTTAATACATAATTACTATAATTTGTTTTTGGTTGTCCACCTTTCACATTTTTCTACTTAAATTACGTTGCAGCAGTTACTTTTCCAGTTAACAAGTATCAAATCAGTAGTAGCACTCTCACAACCAACCCTCCAACAACTGCATCTACATATCATATATATCATCCTTAATCATATTGGAAAGCTCAAACACATCCATGCATACTAGTTTCGATCAGCTTGTAGTTGAACGATCTTTGCAAAAGGTTGTGGTATGGTATTTCGTGTGTGGGAGGCTCGCAATATGGAAAAGGGGGTCAAGTTATGTGGAATGAATCCTTATTGATTGATGAAAAGGTAATCACTTATCTAATCTGATTTTTTCCACCACTTACAGTTTAACTAAAATGCTATCATTTTCAGTCCAATTTACTGCACAGTAGTGTTGGAATTGATGCGTTTTCTTGGATCAAGGAACAATTTATAGAAGGTAACATTATCATGTTTGAAGAATTCGATGTTGTATGCATCAATGATAGTTTTAAGCTGTGTGATTTGAAAGTGTCGATTCGCTTGACAAATAACTCTAAACTATCAAGTTTTAGGTCAGACTCAATTACCATTGTTGAAGAGCTTTTTAGAATTAAGTCATATGAGGAATTTTTGGCTTTGTCAAACCAAAATCTCCAACTGCCAAGTTTATAATCAATATCCATATTATTCCCCAATTTTTATGTCAAAACAACAGTGTTTTTAACCTTTTTTTTACAGATGTTATTGGGCTGATTTCTACAATTAGAGATTCTCAAACATATTATTTTCCATCTACCGAGCGTGTGATGTTGCATCTCAAAATGACAGGGTAATCTTTAGATCCTTAGATAAAACTATTGTGTTCCAATATATCATATGTTATATGTTGTTGATTTTTTTAAAACCATATGGAAATAAATGTCACAGCTTGGGATAACAAAGTTTTGGAAATGCGCTCAAAATTAGAGCAACATAGTGTCAAGCCTTTGGCTTGCTTATGACCAGTGTGAACCATAAAATCATTGGAGGTTTTTTATATGTTTATATCTATTTGTAAACTTTCCACTACATACATGTAAACATTAATTTTAAACCACTTTACAGATTTTTCCCATTTTTCGTATGTGTAGGCAACCTATATCTTAACACAACGTCCTCGACAAGATTTTAATTTGATCGTGAAACAGCCGTCGAAAGAGATTAAACAATAGGTTACTTCCATTTTCCAAATCCAATTATTTTTCTTCCTCAATATTATTCATATAGCTTAGATTAAAAATTGATTCATTTGACTTTATATTTAAAAAAAGTGTTAAAGATGGTTTCTCTAATGATGTTATTAGTGGTGTTATGGTTGGCAATGGTGTTTACAATCGAAACAATTTCGATTCTTGACTTATTGAACTACGTTACAAATTTTGAGCACAAGGTAATTTACTAAGTTTGGTTTTTTTATACCTAATCATCTATCATCATGTCCAATGACAATTGTTTTGCCTCTTTAGAAAGCAAATTTCTTGTGCTTTGCTAAAGTTATTATTTCGCCTAACAACGGGTGAAGCTACGTTGCATGTGGGGAATGTTCGAGAAAACTGAAAAATTCCACAGATTCTATGTCTTGTACTTACTGCACCAATTCAAGTGCTCTTGGAGTTATAAGGTTGAACTTATGGTTATTTTTGTTTCCTAAATGAATTTACCTCCTAAAGGCTCAACCAATTTATCAATATTTTGCATCATTGTATTGGTTTCATACAAAATCAACAGGTTTAGGGTTGAATTGGTTGTTGATGATGGAACGGATGTTGCAACTTTCGTTGCATTTGATCTGGAGATCTCAAGGCTGACTAACACAATGGTTTCTAACCTTATTGATTTAAAGGTATGAATTTCTACATCTATTTTTTAGATGACTTTATTTCAACCAATTTTATTAGCTGGTTTTTTCATTTCCTAAAACAGGGAGATGGTGTTGAAAACAACGTTCCACAATGTTTGCTTCAACTTTTCGGAAAAGCTTTTACCTTTCATATCAGGCTATCTTCTTACAAATTTTACGCCAAATCATAGAACATTTATTAGGACACGAATGAGCCTAAAAAACCCCATCAACGATAAAGAGGCAGATTCACTGGCTAGTTGTGATGAAAACTGCTCCACATCAGGCCAAAAGGGGACAATGGAAAAAGGGTTCGCCTTAATTAAATTGTTGTCTTATGTTTCCTAATATCTATTGGGTTGTTTTAAAACTTTTAGAAATTTTCTTGGTACTTCTATTTGATTAGCGTTATTACCCTAGAATTTTCCTATTATTAGTAATGGTTGTTTCAATTAATTGAGTTTTTGATAATCTAACAACACTTCAAACAATACATATTTTGGAATATGTGTTACCGTCAATAATAGTTGTTCATTCCCATTTGTCATCAACCATCTCTGTTCTGCACATTGCTGTCCCCTTTTGCTTTTGATGGCCTGTAGATAGGAAAACAATACAGAGATATAGGCAATACAGAATATCCTTACAGAAAGGGAAAATCGGAAAGTATCCTAAACATCTGGATTAATTTAGATAACAAATGGAAATTTTTTATAATAGAGAAATAGAAATTATTGTTTATATATAAGGGTCTGTTGAACGTAAAAATTCCATATACAAATCAATTCGACTCGGTACATAGATCGACAACGAGGCTGTCAAAATAATCCCAAGTTGTCTATAGCTTCTATAGAACTAAATTTCTGAAGGAAAATCGTCCTACGCCTTCTGTAACACCGACGACACCGAATGGAGAAAAAAAGAGGTTATCGATTTGAAATCGGTAGATTTCACAGCGAGCTTGTCCAAATAATCCTAGCTATTCAAAACTTTCTAAACAAAGAAATTTTGGAAGGGAAATCAGCCACTGTGAAAGAAACACCGACGGGAGAAAGAAACAGAAGCTAGGCAGAGAACTTGTCGCATACTTGCCAACCGCCTGTCGTCGTCTCTTCCAAACACGTTCTTCCTTCCGACCATATCGTTGTCGCTGCCAGAACTCGACCGACGGTACTCTAGGTTTTTCCACCACGCTGTCGTCGGGCTCTCTTCCTTTGGCGGGTCAAGAGGGTCGAGAGGTAAGTCATTTAGGGTTTTGTTTCAAAAAATCTCAACTTATTTAAAATTACAAAAAATCCAGAAATAATTTAATATCCGTAAATTTAATTAGTCTATATTTTTACAATATAATTTATCAATTATTTGCTCCATATATTAGTCAATATTCAAAACATAATTTTGTACAAGAAATATAATTTTCTTTTAATTTTTTTTATTGCAATGTCGAGACAAGTGATCAATGGAGTTCTTTAAAAATATATTTAGGATGCATAAACCACCTTCTAAACGTGATTTACGCATATGTCAACAATCTAAGGGTCGGCTAAATGGTATGTTTCATTCTAACAATATATGTCAACATATATACCGGTATACTTGTGGTTAATGTTTCATTTTAATTTATTCATTTCTTCATGTGTGTAGCACATATCACTTGCCTTGAGTAGAAAAGGTTAGCTAGAACAATTGAAACTTCGTCGTTCTTAAAAATTTAATATTTTCCTAATATATTGAAGATGATTTATTGATGATAAAATACTTTGATCTTTGAAAAATTTACACCATAATTATTTGCTCTTAATGCAATGATAAACTTTAGCCGTCCTCTAGAAAAATTTAAAACAATTTATCATTGAATGTTTTATGCATATTCAGAAATGCCTTCTCAGCTGACTTCAAAACCACAAGAGCCATGAGAAAAGCTGTTGCGATTGCGTTTTGAACAAAATTATCAAACATACATTAGTATTAGAGAAAAACTCATTTATTTTTTTTGAAATTTTCATATAATTTTAGTAGGGGTGGCAAACGGGCCGGCTCGTCCAAACCTAGCCAGAGCCCAACTATGACCCGGTGAAAATAGGTTTGGGTCGGCCCGTCCTAAAATCATTTGAATCTAGAATTTTAGGCCCGCGGCCCAACCCAACGTCTAAAATTTGATATCTCATGTCTAATGACCTTAGATATATCTCACAATCTTCTTATAGGAACCATACTCCGAGAGGTGATTGCGTCCAATAAAGAAGATGTCACAGACGACTGAAGAGAAAAGAATCGTGATGCTGCAGAAGATAGAGGAGAAGAAAACTGTGACGCCGCAGACGAGCGAGGAGAAGAGAACCGTGACACCATAGACGATCAAGGAAAAGAGAAGTGTGACACCACAGATGATCGAGGAGATGAGAACCGTGATGCCATAGAAGACCGAGGAGAAGAGAACCGTGACGCCGCAGACGATCAAAGGGATAAACAATGAGAAGAAAATCGTGAAAAGAAGAGAAGCATAATTTAATGGACGCGACGATGGGACAAGAGAAGAAGACAAACGAGAAGAGAAGAAGAACAACAGGTTAGGCTGCTAGGGTTTTTAACTAAGTTAGATTCACAGCCCGACGGGCCAGCCCGAAGCCCGACGGGCTGGGTAAAATTTTTGCAGGTTTTTTTAAAACCCGAGCCTAGGGGTGGGCAATCCAGATTTTGGGGTGGGTTCCACGGGTTGGTCCGGGTTGGGGTTCCTCGGGTTATAAAAAATTGAACCCGAATTGAACCCATTTGGTTTTCGGTCTGGGTTCCTCAAGTTTCGGTCCGGGTTCGGGATGTTCAGATTTTGAAAAATTGAACAAAAAACCTGAATTATATTTGGATTATTTAGATATTTCGGGTAACTCAGGTTCTTCGGGTTTTTAGGGTTATTTAGATAGGGGTAATTTGGGTTTTATAACGGGTTTTACGAGTTTTATGGGTTCTTTGTGAATTTTTGGGGTAATTCTAAATCTAAAATACAAAAAATTTTAAAAAGTACAAAGTTCTTCTCGTGATTTCAGACAGAACATATTGAGGTTGGAACCCATGGTTCTCGATCAGCCATTGCTCCATCTTGTGCACGGCCTCGGCTCCATCAAAGACTTCACCTCTTAGGATAGGACCTAGGGCATAGTAGACTCCAACATCAGTGAATCTGGGCATCTTCAGTGTCTCCCTATCTGTTTTCGTATTTGAATCCTGGCTTGGGGTAAATCATGGTTTTGACTGGGAGCTTGTAGAGCTTGTGAGGGCAGAGCCAGATGGGATATACCTAAAGAAAGGAGAAGACAATTAAGTTAAAATTTTATTTCTCATATACTTGACATTCCTTCTATATTCCAGAATGGTCCATTGACAAAATCAGGCACACTTCAAAGACTTCAACGATAATATTTGGCTAGACATATTTCCAAACAACGTTATTTGTCATCAAATCGATAAAAGCTACAAATTATGTTAAGAATATACATTAAAGAATGGAACTACAAAATTATTAATGCACAGGTAAGTTTACCTCCATCTCACGGTGAACCCATTCAAGAGCATTGCCAACCTTCTAGAGAGGAACAAGTATATCCTAGATGACATGCATCTCATGGTAGTAGTTCCTGATGGCTTCACCTTGGGTGGCCTTGAGTAGGGAAACCTTTGGGGGCATCAACCAACCAAAAAGAAACCTGAACCAGAACTGGTCACCGAATGGGAGGATAAGCTTCCATTCCCAATACAAGCACTGCGTGTGCCGGACGAGAGGATGGGCGACGGACGGGAGGAGGAAGGGCGACTGACGGGAAGGAAAAAGGCGACAGACGGGAGGAGAAGGGGCGACAGAACGAAGAAAACTTTTTAGGAGGTACCGACGATGTGTGTGTGAGTGAGAGAGAGGAAGCTATGTTTTTTCGGTGAGTACGGGTTGTTAGGTTTAGGGTTTTTAAAATAATTTCCGTGTTGTTTGGGTTCTTCGAATTATTTCGAATCCGAATCCGAACCGACCCGAACCCAAATGGGTTGTTAATATTCAACCCATATGGGTTTTCTATATAACCCATATATCTCATGGGTTGAGTTATTCGGTCCAGGTAACTCGAAATGCCCACCCGAGCCTGAAAGGCCGCTTACATTCGAGCCTATAATTTTAAGGCCCGAGCCTGTTATTTTCGGACGGATTTCGGGTAGGCTCGCGAACCGAGTTGCATCTTGACACTCCTGAATTTTAGTTATACTTTTCAAATATTTTTAAATCAATTAATAAATTTTGTAAATTTTCAAAATATTTACATATATACACATAAATGTAAATATATATACTTATACACATATATATATTTATACATGTAAATATATACACATATATGTATACAAATATACATCGTATAGACAGCCATATATAATAAAACATATGTATATATATGTGTATGTATATATATACATGTGGTATATATACATATATACATGTATTTTGTGTTTGTACATATGTGTGTATATCTTTATTTTTATTAAAATATATGTATATATTTGTATATATGTGTATATACATATGAATATGTATATAAATATATATTATGTGTATATATGTATACGTAGGTATACATGTTTGTACAAATGTATTTTTGTAGTTATATATATATATATCTAATTTTTTATTCATGTGTATATATGTATATGTATGTGTATATGTGTTGATACTTCTAACCATGTGTTTATATGTATATGCTTGTATATATTGTATATATATAAGCATATATATACATGTATATATGCATGTGAATATGTGTATATACATGTATTTTATGTGGGTATGCATATCTATATACATAAAAATATATTAATAAGTATATATATGTATATATGTTAAAAATTAATTATTAATGGAGATATATATGTATATATATACAATGATTTATAATATAAATATGATTATAATATAATATAATTATGATATACTTATAATAATATTAATTTATGTATATAATATATATATATATTATGTGTAATATATATAAGGTAAGATTATATATATGTATAATATATATACGTAACCATATATATATAAGATTATATATACACATGTAACTTTATATATATATAAATAATATATATATATATAGACATTATCTTGAATGAAATTGGAAAGATAGAAGAGAGAGTATGAAAAAAGGGAATGATTTCTGATTTTTTGTATTGTTCCATCTCTTACATAGGAATTGCAAAATTCTTTAATTTTTTAACAATAAAAAAATATATGGGTTGTGGCCCATTTGACATTTAATAATTCAACACTCCTTCTTAAATGTCTATTGTCTGCCTCGTTAAAAACATTATCATGGAAAACCCCTTTGGGATAAAAAACCATGATGGAGGAAAAAAGTACAGTCATAAAAACTCCTCCTCGATTTGTCAACCCTTTGTTTAATCATAGCTTCGGAGGTGACACATCCCGATATTTTGAATGTGTTTTCTCAATGTTGAAGTAGGGAGCGCTTTGTGAATAAATCGACTACATTTTCGCATGATCGGATATATTGAACATCAACTTCTTTCTTCTTCTCAAGCTCTTGTGTATACGTGAAAAATTTTGGAGGTATATGCTTTGTTCTGTCACTTTTGATATATCCTTCCTTTGTTTGAGCAACACAAGCGGCATTATCTTCATATAGTATTGTTGGGTTGATATTAGTTGATAATCCACACGTCTCTTGTATGTGTTGAGTTAAAGCTCTGAGCCACACACATTCTCTACTCGCTTCATGAAGTGCTATGACTTCAGCATGATTTGAAGATGTTGCAACTAGTGTTTGTTTCTGTGAATGCCATGATATCGCTGTCCCTCCAATTGTGAAAACATATCCTGTTTGTGATCTAGCTTTATGAGGATCTGATAAGTAACCTGCATCTGCAAAACCGATTAACTCAAGTTTGGAATCTCTAGGATAAAATAATCCTAAATCAATCGTTCCTTGTAAATATCGAAAGATATGTTTAATCTCTGTCCAATGACGACGTGTAGGGGATGAGCTATATCGTGACAAGAGATTACTAGAAAATGCTATATCAGGATGAGTGAAATTTGCTAGATACAATAGAGCCCCTATTGCACTCATATATTGTACTTCTGGTCCAAGTATATCTTCATTTTCTTCATAAGGACGAAATAGATCTTTTTCAACATTTAAAGATCTACATACCATTAGAGTGCTTAATGGATTTGCTTTATCCATGTTAAAGCGTTTTAATACTCTCTTTGTATAATTCGATTGATGTACAAATATACCACTCTTTAGATGCTCTATTTGTAAACCAAGACAAAACTTTGTTTGTCCAAGGTCTTTCATTTCAAATTCCTTTTTCAGATAATTGTTTCAATCCGTATAAAGATCGTTGCAATTTGATTGCACACATTTCTTTAGGTTTTGAGTTTGATGTTTTCGGCATTCTTAATCCTTCAGGGATTTTCATGTATATATCATTTATCCAAAGATCCATATAGATATGCCGCAACCACATCCATAAGGTACATATCTAAGTTGTTGGATGCTGTTAAACTCATCAAATATCTAAATGTGATTGCATCCATAACAGGGGAATATGTTTCCTCATAATCAATTCTAGGTCTCTGGGAAAACCCTTGTGCGACAAGTCGTGCCTTATATCTCGTGACCTCATTATTTTCATTTCTTTTTCGTACAAAAACCCATTTGCATCCAACCGGTTTGACACCATATGGAGTTTGAACGATGGGTCCAAATACTTTTCTTTTATTTAATGAGTCTAATTCTATTTGCATAGCTTCTTTCCATTTGATCCAATCATGTCTCTTTTGATATTCTAACACTAACATTGGTTCTAGATCTTCACTATCATTTTCAATTTCTTTGGATACAGAGAAAGAGAATATTCCATCATTGTCATTTATTTCATCTCTTCTAATAATCTTTTCATTATAGATATAATTGATGGAAATTTCATTGTTCTCTGTATGTTCATGATTATCTTCATGATTTTCATTTTGAAGATCATCTTCCTCATTTGTTTCTTTTTGAATGTTTTCTATTATTTGTGAATCATCATTATTATCAAACTTCTTTCTCTTTCGAGGATTTTTATCTTTAGAACCAAGTGGTCGTCCGCGCTTTAAGCGTGTTGTAGACTCATTTGAAATTCTTTCACCCGTATGCCCTTTTGGTATTTCTATACGAGCAGGTGCATTTGCAGCCGGTATATATGATTTTGTAACCCGAGCTGTATCATTGAACCCATCTGGAAGTCTATTTGCAATATTTTGCAAATGTATTATCTTTTGTACTTCCATATTACATTGTTTTGTAGGAGGATCAAGATATAACAATGATTGTGTTTTCCATGTTAACTCTCGTGAGGCTTGTTTTATTCCTCCTCCTAACGGTGGGAATTCATTCTCATTAAAATGACAATCAGCAAAACGAGCTGTGAATACATCACCCGTTTATGGTTCAAGATATCTAATGATAGATGGTGAGTTATATCCAACATAAATTCCCAATCTGCGTTGTGGGCTCATTTTTGTTCGTTGCAGTGGAGCAATTGGAACATATACAACACAACCAAATACTCGAAGATGAGATATGTTTGGTTCTTGGTCATTTGATAATTGCAATGGAGAATATTCATGATAAGCACTTGGTCTTATTTGAATTAGTGCAGCAGCATGTAAAATGGCATGCCCCCAAGCAGAAACTGGAAGTTTCGTTTTCGTTAGCAATGGTCGAGCAATAAGTTGGAGATGTTTAATCAATGACTTTGCCATACCATTTTGTGTATGAACATGTGGTACGGGATGTTCAATCTCAATACCAATCGATGCACAATAGTCATTGAAATCTTGAGAAGTGAATTAACCAGCGTTATCAAGCCTCACCTTCTTAATAGGATAATCGGAGAATTGAGCTCGTAATTTTGTTATTTGAGCAATAAACCTCGCAAATACAACATTGCGGGTTGATAATAAGCAAACGTGTGACCATCTTCTAGAAGCATCGATCAATACCATAAAGTATCGAAATTGTCCATAATAAACCTCGCAAATGCAACATTACTGGTTGATAATAAGCAAACGTGTGACCATCTGCTAGAAGCATCAATCAATACCATAAAGTATCGAAATGGTCCACTTGGTGGATGTATAGGTCCACATATATCCCTATGTAATCGTTCTAAAAACGATGGTGATTCATGTCCAACTTTGACAGATGATGGTCTTATTATCAATTTTCCTTGAGAACAAGCACTGCATGCGATTTCATGAGATTGAAATATCTTCTCATGTTTTAATGGATGACCATTGGAATTTTGAATAATTTTTCGCATCATTATTGAACTACGGTGACCCAATCGATCATGCCAAATCTTAAACATGTCTTTATATCCTGGGTTGAATATGGCATATGTTTCCACTATTCTTATCTTTGTGAAATATAGTCCAGAGGATAAAGCTGGTAAAATTTCCACAATATGTTTCTTTTTAGAAACCATTATCGTGATATAAAGATATTCACGATTTTCATCATTCATGGTCTCAACATGATAGCCATTTTGGCGAATATCTTTGAAACTTAATAAGTTTCTTTGGGATTGTGGAGAGAATAATGCATCTTGTATGATAAATTTTGTCCCGGACATTATAAAATTTGCTTCTCCACATCCCTTAACTATTTTTGCATTTGAAGATATTGTATTGACACTAGATTCATGTATTCTCAACTTGGAGAAATATTTTCTATCTTTCAATATTGTATGTATCGTAGCAAAATCGGCTAGACATATGTCTCCATCATTGATGTTTGATCGTGACATATTTTGTATTACTTTGATCCGATAAAGATATAGATGAACCTGAAAATATGAAGCAAACTTTGCATATAATATATAACAATGTAACAAAATATTACAACAAAAGATAATCTAATAAAACTTTTAAAAACTAAAAAGCGAAAGGAAAAATACATTAAAAAATAACAAGCTAAGTCTTAAAAACGAGATAATGATAACAAAGAAATCCATGTCGAAATCTCATTCTCTTTTCTCATTTTCATTATCAGGTTGATACATAAAGTCTGCAATGTCAAGGTGCATCCCAACCTTGTCGTTATCCAGGAGATCATCGAGATCATCTGAGACAAAATTCGTTTGAACATTTTTGTCTTTATCTGTCAGTGACTTCTGGTATAAATCAACAAAATGTCTTGGTGTTCGGCATACTTGGGACCAATGTCCATTCATACCACATCGATGACATATTGTATCTTTTCGCCTTTAGTCACGTTTTCATTTTCATTCACTCGATTATCTTTCCTTTTATTTTCTCCATGACGGAAATTATTTGGTGGATTACTCCGACCTCTTCCTCTACCATATCCATTTCCACGACCGCGACCATGTCCACGGCCTCAACCACGATCACGTATATATCCACGCCCACGGCCATGCCAGTGGTTATAATTTGATGAAGTCGCATTTGTCTCATAAAATGGTGCAGAACTAGAGGGACGAGCATGATGATTTTTCATTAACAATTCGCGATAGGTCTTAAAATCCTTCGCGCGATATTGTTGTTGTAAAATTACATTATCAGCATGGAACGTCGATAATGTTTTTTCCAGCTTATCATAATCACTTATCTTTTCTCCACATAATTCCATCTTGAAGATTATGTCGAACATTGCAGAATGATATGCATCGACGGATTTATAATCCTGGAATCTTAGATTCAACCAATCATTCTTTGCCTTTGGGAGTATCACATTTTTTTTGTGATCAAAACGATCTTTAAGAGATTCCCACAAATCTGCGGGATCTTCTTTTGTTCGATACTCATTTTTAATCCATCGGCAATATGATGACGTAAAAATATCATGGTTTTTGCCTTTTCCTCTTCTGAGGAATTATTATCTTTATCGATCGTGGCAATAAGCTTTTTGCCTTTTAGATACATTTTAGTATCAAATGCCCAAGTCATATAGTTTTTTCGAGAGGCATCTAGTGCTGTGATTTTGAGGTTCACCAAATTCGACATGAAGATATGTTATCATTGAAGAGAAAAAATAAAAAATATAAGTTATGACATTGAAAACAAAATTAAATAAATTATTATATAACAATTCATGTGTTAGGTCTGTTTATATTTATAGATAATTTATTTTTATATTTATTTAACCAATTAACAATTAAATAATGAAAAACATAATTTAAATAAATTATGGGGTGAAATTTTTT
>CM071865.1:11674770-11703836 GCA_036759665.1 Gynandropsis gynandra | reverse complement strand
ATATAATTGTTATGAATTTTATTTAAATTTCGTAAATATTATCTAACTTTGTATTTTGCTATGCAGGTTTGATGAGGATGATGTGTTAAGATACACAAATAATAACATCATCCAAGGATCGTTAGAGGACGATCTGTACTATTCCTGGCAAGTTACGCCAGAAGTTGTGCGCCAGCGATGGTGGCACACTTTTGTGGTAAGTTTTTTTAATTATATTTCAATTTTATAATTACATATATATATTTGAAAACTATTAATAATATAACTTTGTTTGCAGCGTTCATACAGATGGCGCCGAATTCATACAACGTGCATCTTCACTGCATGGGTGCGCGACATGCAGATTCGGATGCGGATCATGATGAACAATGCAAAGCGGAACTACTACGCCAACAACAGCAGACCGAAATGGGCAACCGAAACGGTCTTCAACAAATTGATTGAGCATTGGGAGTCTGCGGCATTCAAGGCCAATACTCGAGGACGTCACCTCGGTACCTCCATCGGTGCAAGAGAGTTTTTCGCAACAACGACGGATCGAAGAGCTCGAATCACAATTTCGAGAATTTGCAACCAAAGTGCAGCACCTTGAGAGCGTCATCGAGTTGATGTCGGGCCAAGGGAGGGGATCAACGTCGCAGCAAGAACCGGTTCCCGATTCAGATGCAACGCCCTCTAGACGTGATGCCGATCACGGAGACGATGTCGAGCCCACCGATTTAAACGATATGTAATAGGGTAGAGTAATGTAGTTTTAGTTTTAGTTTTTTAATTTAATATTAATGTAGTTTTAGTTTTAGTTTTTTGTTGATAATTTAATATTTTAGTTAAAAACTTTTTATTTAGTTTTAAAAATATTTTTATTTTTTTTATTTTTTTTCAAACTTTTCAACGGGAATCCGTTGGAAATGCCAACGATCATCCGTTGCTGTCCGTTTCCCGCCAAATCGTTTTCCACCAATTTGCAACGGATATTCGTTGGCATATTTAACGGCATTCTGTTGGAAACCTTTTCCCGCCAAATCTTTACCGCCAGTTTGCAACGGATAGCCGTTGCAGTCTCCCGCCACATGGCAACGGATATCCGTTGCAAAAAATGATTTTTCCCCGCCTAATTTTGCAACGGACAGCAGTTGTCTTCCAACGGCTTTCCGTTGAAGTTTTGTACCGGTGATCCGTCACAAAAATTGCTAACGGGCGTCCGTTACATAATTTCCAACGGCTAAATCCGTTGCTGTCCGTTACAAATTTGTAACGGATATTTTTCGTTAACGCCGTCGCGAATTGCAACGGATCAGCATTTGCAACGAACATTTCGCAATGGAACAGAATCCGTTGGCGCCCGTTGGAAACGGCTGTTTCCAACGGAAGTTTGGCGCTTTCCAACGGATATGTCCGTTGGAAAGCCGCTGTTTTTTTGTAAATTCAGAGGAAAGGGTACAACGGGAGGCGGGGTTTAATCTGGAAAACGGTCATCTTCTTCAGCGGAGAAAACGGTGGAGAGAGAATATGATGTGATGCGGCGGCAGGGTGACGACATTTAATATGGATAACCTTCGTACATTGATATCGAGTACGTAATAGCTGAACTTGCGTTTTTTACTAATGTATAGAACGTATAGGCTTCCAGTGTCATGTATTTTGTCATTCCCCAAACGGAACGACCCTTCAAGCGGCCACGAATTTCCTCCGGAAAAACATGTCTTGGCTGTATATCCAAGAACAACAACCCTCTACAAAGCAACTGTCATAAGTACCCCAAGAAAGGTGAGTTTTATTGCACCAATTGCAACCAGATTTTGCCCTTACAGCCTTAAAAACTAATATCCAAACACCAAACTTGCATGTCTTGTGTGGCATTAGTCTTCCAATTATGCGTGATTCCAGAGGAAGTCTGACGAGTAAGTACCCATCGCCTTAACCTCTTTTGCTATTCACAATGCGTTCTATGCAGTATTCAAACTGAAACTGCACTTGGGGTCTTATTTAGCATCCACAATTTGATTCATTATCATGGATGAAGAAACAGAGAATCCATATTGGCTGGTACAAATTGAATAAGACAATTTTTCCTTTGCGATACATATGGATAATTGTTCTGTATATTGGCTGATACCAATGTCCTTGGACTTGTCTTTGCATGATGTGTTTTTTCTTTGGGATACATATGGTTTCCCATTAGATTTGACCCAGGTACTTTGTTCTTTTCGGGTTATTTGTGGTTAATCTTATTATTAATTTATTATTTTGTTTCAGTTGATGGCTAAAGAAAGAGGGTTAGTTTTTTTTATGTTGATGGTTTCAGCAAAGCCATGGAAGAAGCGAGAGAAAGATCTAGGAGTGCCCAGAATAAGGTTTATGTCTATGTTGTACTAATGACATTGGATGACTATTGCCAAAACTGCAACATCTTTCAGCTGATATGCCAATGTATATTTTCTTGCAGCAAGCTGGCGGTGCTATTGCAATGGACGTTGATGCCACATCAAAACTGCACAATAGTGATGTTTCAGTGACAGATGATTCTTTTAAATTCATATGGTTCCAGGTTTCTCTTATCCTTCTAACTCGCATGTTGTGCTCAAAATTGTTAATTGCTTCTTGTTTTCTTCTGAATGATTTTTATTCTTATACATATTTGTTTCTTACACATTTCAATACCCTCCTTGTTGAACTGTTAACTTCTTATATTCTCTGTAGGATCATGACAGTGATGTAAAAGCTATTTACAATGGTTCTGCATTCATGGAGAGTTTTGAAACTGGTAATAATGTGGGAATAGTGCTGGCGTCAATAAGTTTCTATGCAGAGCAAGGTGGTCACGTAATCTCTTTTATTCGATACTAAATAATCTTTTGTTCTGAATTTCAAGGTCTTTTTTCTCTTTGAAGGGTCTTTGTTTTTTAAAATATATGTTGTTGAATTTCCATTCAGAATACATGGTTTTATGGGTTCACCACATTCACTTGCTTTGTCAAAGTCTAGACCGATTGTTTGCCTTTTACCAGAATTTTCTAGATATTTCAATTCAACCTTGGTGTAGGTTCCAAATGATTCGTAGGTTCTCTCACTTTATATGTGGTAACTTCATACATCATAAAATCTTTTCAGATATAGTATCATCACAATGTTGCTTAAGAAGATATAGTATCTTTTCAGATATGAACTGTAAATCTGCAATTTTTGAATGGACGCATCTGTGATAATTTTGCCTCCACTTTAAAGTGTGTGTCTATAACAAAACAATGGTATGTTTGTTTGGTGTTGAGGGTTCATTGTGATTTTCTGTTGGAGAATATTGGAATTGTCCATCTATAACAATTTAAGGACGATTGTATATGTAAAAGCATTTGATTTCTAGATTTTTCAATATTTCGTCATATACGATTATTAATATGTTTTAAGTTTCTTCATTGAACTAATGCATGCATAACATTTATATACATTCTCAAATTTACAAAATTATATCTTCTTACGCATCACGCGGATATATACCTAGTACGTATAAAACCGCATATATTCAAATGATATTCGTGACTTTTCTTCATGTATTCCTATTGTAAAAAAAATGTTGGTTATAGAATAATGTAAATGATTTCACATAATTTAATGTTATTTATATTTCTTTTACCCAAAAAGCCTGTACAAAACGCAGTGTAATCTAGTTTTTAATATTTTAACTATTTATAATTTATATTCATTTTCAAACTATACGTATATATATCAAATCGAAGCATGCTTCAATGGAAATAAAATTATTATAAAAAGGCCCAAAGAAGACGAAATCGAAAGAGGCCTTATTCCAGTTCATTGCCGTCGTCATCCTCTGAGGCCCACAGAGAGAGAGAGAGAGAGAGAGAGAGAGAGAGGCATAGTGCATCGGAGAGAGAGAGAGAACGAAAAAAACGACACCACGAGGAAAAAAAATTTCCTCCGAGAGGGAAACAAGGAAATTGAAAGGAATTTCCATGGAGGAATTGCTGAATTAAGAGTCTCGACAGGAGAATTCATGGATTCCATTTCATGGCAGCGTCTTTGTTTCCGTGTGGAATTGGTTTTGTTGTCGTGATTTTGAAGCTCTGAAGAGGTTTTGGTTTCATTGTCGGAAACCCTAGGAGAGAGAGGGAAACGAACTTAAATTAGATTGTAAATTTTGTCAAAGTTTTGTGCACCTTGCATTCTCCTTGTTCCACGTCCAATTCAGGTACTCGTGCCCAGTTCTCTTCGCATTTGCTCTTCTTCAGAAACCCTAGAGTCCTACTTTGCTCGAAGTTCTGTTGATTTGGGATGTCTCGGGGAGTTTTGGGTCTATGCAGTGCGGTGCACTCTTTCTTTCTGGCTTTTCTATTCGTAAATTATGATGGAATGCTGAGAATTCTTTTCTACCATGTCCCTTTTTCTGCTAGTTTAGCTCTGAAATGTGTTCACTTGATGTCAAAGTTCGTGGGCACGCCTTCGTTGTCACTCAGCTGGTCATATTCAACTTCCTTTGGCTTGTAATCTCTAATTATATAGGATTCTTTTCCATTCTAGCTTCGGAAATTCCCATCGTGAGCCTACATTGCGGATGCTATATTGGAGTTCTTTTTACAGCTGACCTCAATTTTAAATTTAGTACGCAAAATAGTGATTGCTTATACGTGATATGGTATGGTTTAATGCTAATTTTACTCTAGCTCTTGTCAAGTATGCTAGTTTCCTAGGGTATATGATCTTCAACAGGGATCATTATAGATGTTGGCGTTAGAGACATAGAAAGGAATACTAGGGTCGCTCGTTTAATCTTAGCAATTTTTCTCTTATTGTTTTGTTTAGCGACTTCCTCAAGGGTGTGACTGAATCTTGTCTTCTGTGATATCTTCATGATCAGATTATCTGGAATCAAACAATAAACTGTGGTTATATGGTGTTGCTTTGACTTTTTGGAGGAAAATAAAATTAGAATTGATACGATAAACATATGCACACGTAAGCTTAAGTTTCAATATCTATTGCTTTTTGCATGTCAACATTCAACAATTACTGGATCTCTCTTCTACAGTACTGTTATTCAAAATTCTGCAAACACTGAATGCTCTGTCAGAATTTGAATTAATGGGACAGCCAAGCTCGCTTGTGCTAAGGTGGTGATGCATGGAAGCATTTCAGTATCTTTTATAGTAAGTACTGAGGTAGATTCCATGGGAGGAGTTATTGACAGTGGAGGCAGTATTGGGGTCAAAACTTCTCCGCGTCGAGCTGCAATTGAGAAGGCTCAAGCGGAGCTAAGGTAATATGTCATTGCTGCTTTTCCTCTTTCCTCCTTTCTAGACATGGCTTCTACCTTGCGTGCAAATTTTGTAGACAATTATTTCGAATGGTTAAAGAAAATTCTTGTTTGAGCAGGCAAGAATATGATGTTCGCGAAGAAAGGAAAAGAGAATTGGAGTTTCTAGAGAAAGTATGAAGAATTATTTCCCTTTCTCTTCTTCCTTTCAAGTATTTATTAACTTATGTCATTTACTATTATCTCTACTTTAGGGTGGCAATCCCTTGGATTTTAAAATTGGTAATACAACTTCACATAGCCTCCAGTCAACGTCATTGACAGATCAGCAGGCAGATCATTTAGTAAGCAGGTATATTGTTCGTTGTAATTTTTTGTTTTGATTTCATGGATTAGCTCATGATTTTATTTACCCATCTTCAACACAGTGAAGTCAAAGATAGTTTTGCCTTGACTGCCTCACCACATGGAGATTCCTTAGAGAGTAGTGGTAGACCTGTAGTTCCTACAGTTTCAGAACCCAATACAGCTGATAATCTTTTACTCTTTGATCGGGAAAGTGAACCTCTTGAAAGAGAAAGAAATTCGAGAAATTCTAGTAAGAGAAACAGAATTGAGTCAGAGAGGTCCTTCCAAGCAAACAATAAACAGAATGCCAAGGAAACAGAAGATTCTGCCATTTTTCGTCCGTATGCTCGTAGGAACAGATCAAAGATAAATCGGGATTCAGCACGTTCAAATTCTGCAGATTTAGCTCAGAGTCGTGGTGGTCTTGCGACATCTATATCTGTTCGCAGAGGATCAATGGATGGAAAGGGTAGCACATCTGAAGCAGCTAACCAGAAGGATAGGCATATGCCTTCAATGTCTTGTCCAAGCTCTGAAACTTCGAATGGTAATATCAATTCAAAAAATGTAATTTCCAGCCATCCATTAAACTTTGAGGGGGATGATGTACCAGTTGTGCAACAGATGAATGCTGGCACAAGACTTAACGTGCTGAAAGATGAGGCAGATGATACGCTAAGGAAAAACTCTGTGGCCGTGGCTTCTGGAGAGGCTGATCTTGCTGGGGAGAAGGTACAGGCAGTTTCTGCGAGTACAGAAATCCAGTCTCATGAAGCTGCAACAACATCTGGGCAAGAAACTAACTTCACCCAAATGAATGGGTTGGTAGGTTTTAAAGGAGAGAAAAAAAGCTTAAGAAATAACGCAGCTGCTTGGACAGGAGAGTTAGGTTCAGAGTCTTATCATGCTAACAATGTAGGTGTAGATAATGAGAAGGATTTCCATGGAGGGGACAAATTTGACTCCACCGGTATCCCTATGCATAAGCCTATAGGATTAGAGGGTTTGCTGAATGAAACTTCCGATGAAATGATGAATACTAAGAATGATAATGATGTTTGTGGCACTGCTGCCATTGTTAAAGAGGGGACTTCTGTGGATGAAAACCAGAAAAAGTTGGTCAAAACTGAAAATCATTTTCAGAGAAGTACATCTGAGTTGCGAAATGAGGAGAAATATTCTTCCGAAACAGAAAATAAGCAACAAGTAGACTTGGCTGTACTTGAAAATGGCAGGAAAGTGAGTAATGATTTAGCTGACAGTTCCAGTGACCGTTTGTGCCATGGAACGCCTCAGGCATCAGCAGAAACTAGCTCATGCATAGTTAATAAGATTGTAGTTTCAAGAGCTGATACTTCAGCATCAAAAAATCAACCTGATTTAGAAGATGGTTCGGTCTTGGTAGATATTATGAAGGAGGATTTAATCCTCAAGGAGGCACGGGTTATACAGGTTGTCTTTTTCATCTGGGCTTGAGATCTAAAAACTGTCAAGTTTAGAAAGAGTTTGATATGTTTCTTTTAGAGTTTATGTCTGACATAACACATTAACAGGCAAAGAGAAAGAGAATGGCTGAGTTATCTTTCGGTACAGTCCCAGTCGAGGTCCGTATGAAATCTCAGTGGGATTTCGTCCTTGATGAAATGACATGGCTGGCAAATGATTTTGCACAGGTATGGTTCAGCTACTTAATTTTGGGATGCCAAAGTATCTAGTTAAATGCAAAGTGCTTTATTTTTTTTGGATTGTTGTGCTGTTATGTTGTTTACTGGTAATCCCATGGTCAAGTATGTTGCCATATTGCGTACTGTGTATCTTTTATGAGTGAACATCATTGTATCTTTGTTCAACCACTTGTTCTTTCCTTTTCTAGGAGCGGCTGTGGAAGATGACTGCTGCTGCGCAAATTTGCCATCGAATCGCCTTTACTTCTAAACCAAGATTTGAGGAAAGAATTCAGCATGGGAAGATAAAAAAATTAGCTTCTACCCTAGCTAATGCCGTCTTGCACTTCTGGAGTTCTGTTAAGCTGCCTGAGGAGCTTGAGGAAACAAGCTTGGATGACAAGCAAATTACTGATAAGGTATTGGAATTCCCCTGACGATAATGTGGTTTTCTTCCCTTCTTTTCCCCTTTCCCCTGCACTGTGAGGTTTGTGATGGGTGGGATTAGGCTGGAACTGTGAGGTTTGTGATGGGCGGGATTAGGCTGGAGATAGAATTTTATGGCCTTCTCCCTCCTATGATTGACATGCTACATCTTTACAGATGCACTAATTCAACATCTTTGGACTTTTTGGGTTTTTTTTCTTTTCATTCTTTAGAAATTATTTTCTTGTGTCCCTTCAAGTAATGCCGTTATCATAAACAGGAGACTAGCAAAGAGTTCAGGTGTGAGAACAATGGTATATGTTCAGCTATTGGTGTCAAACAATATGCTCGGAGATTTTTGAAGCATATCAACTCTTCTGTCCCCCATCTTCAAGCAGAAGCACCATCGACACCTGACGATTTGTGTGACCCAGGCATATTGGAAACTTCTTGGGATGATCAGCTTACAGAAGTATGGAAGACATTTCTTTTCTATTTTGTCAGCCTCTTTGTTGAATAATGTTGCAGAAAATCTACATGGAATAATGTCATTTAACAAATAAATCTTAGTTAATAATTCGACCTCGCTCAACATCTTTTGATGTTGCTCCATCTCGCACACTGATTTTCTTTGTTGTGGATATCTATCACCCTTTGACGTTTCTCACCATGCTTTTTGCTCTGCAGGAAAGTCTCTTCTATTCAGTTCCATCTGGTGCAATGGAGGCCTATCGAAAGTCTATTGAATCTCATATCGCTCAGTGCGAGGTATGGGAAAGATTTTGTAGTGCTAGAAGTTCTCCTGTGTTATTAGTATGTCTTTCTTATATGCATGCATGGGTTTCTGAAAATATCTAACAGCATTCTTCCTTTTTCAAGAAATCTGGAAGTAGCATGCAGGAGGAGGTTGAGACATCTGCTTATGATGCTGCAGGAGGTACAGATGATATGTTGGTTGTTAAGGTTATGCAAGCTGGGAAACGTTTGCTGATGTTTAGTCTCCAACTGCAGATACAGGATACAATGCCACGGTATATGATGACGATGAAGGAGAAACAAGTGCCTATTATCTCCCTGGAGATTTTGAACGTACCAAATCATGTAATTTTAGCCGCTTGAAAAAGAAGAACTTGATGAAGTCACATTCTGCTCGGTCGTATGATGCTGGAGCTGATTTACCGTACAGCAGCTACACAGGTGGTTTCAGTCAACCAACAGTGATGGGGAAAAGGCCTACCTGTAATGTAAATGTTGGTTCAGTGCCGACGAAGCGCATGCGCACTGCTTCCAGGCAGAGGATTATTAGCCCATTTGGCAGTGCTATAGCTGGAAGTTTACCAGTGCCCATGAAGACAGATGCATCTAGTGGTGACACTAGTTCTTTTCAGGATGAGCAAAGTAGTTTGCATGGTGGATCTGTGGTTCAGAAAGGCGCAGAGGTTGAATCAAATGGGAACTTTGAGAGGCAATTAACTTACGATATTGCTGAAACTTCTGGAAAACCCAAAAAGAAGAAGAAGGCTCATCTGGTAGTATGCAATATTTTTCAGCATGTATCGGACTCACTTTTCCTAGAAAATTATTTCTTATCAGTTCTGGAAATCATTTATAATTTCCACTTTGCACTGGTTGCAGGGTTCTGGATATGACCAGGCTTGGCATCTTGATTCAACAGTACATGGTGAACAGGTAATTTGATAAAAGTTTTGAGATATAATGTCAATAAGTATTTACTAGAAGTACGCCTTCATGTTTTTTGTTCTTTTATTTTTTTGGTGTTGGTGTGTGGCCTTTAGATGGTGTTTGGTAGTTAATGATTACGAAAGCTTGTTAAAATGAAAATTATTCTACATTCTAGAACCATTTGATACTTTAGGTTTGCTTGCATCTTAGAGTCGTGACAGTATGCTGCTGTTGGACCGAAATACTTGATGTCCCCCTTTTTTGTTTCTTCTTATCCTCTAGGAGGGTGATTGGTTTTGACTGTTTAATAATTCTGGCCGTAGAAGTTTTATGCAATTTTTAGTTTATTATAGCTGGTTATGTGTCCAACTCTGAAAGGGGTAGTCAAGAGAGAAACCTAATTCATGTTCTTTTTGTTCATTATTATTATTTTCCAGAAGGATAATTGGAAGAAGCGGCCCGAAGTTAATCATTATGATATGAATGGTACCATTCTGATAGCCCTTTTCTTGCTTCAGATGCATGACTGCTTAAAGTGGATTTTTAGTGGTCTGGTTGAAGCGGGAAAATCAGAAGCTCTACTCACCCTTATAAGTTAAACTAAGGTTATTATTGCTCTAGAAACCACTTTTAGATTAAGTAGACACTTTCAAGAGCGATATTTGTGGATCTTCTTATTCACTGAACTAATAAACGATTTGATGATTAAAGGAGTTATAAAACCCTAGAGTAATTTGTAAGTAGGGATTAATGCCACTATTACTGGAAATTACATGGTACTGGTGTCTATTTGAGTTCTAGTGATGCTGCTTTTTTATGAGTATGCCTATCAATGTCTGTAAATCTCTTAACATGTTAGATTAATTGTATAAAGGTCTTTATGGGCCGCATAGTGCAAAGAAGCAGAAGATGGCAAAGCAATCGGCAGAGAACAATTTTGATAGTTCTATTCCTGCAACTGGATCGATGCCCTCTCCTGCAGCATCTCAGATGAGCAATATGTCCAACTCGAACAAATTTGTTAAATTGATTGGAGGTCGTGATAGGGGCAGAAAAATAAAAGGCCTGAAGGTATTATTATGATTATTTTTGGATTGGCTAGCTCATTTGTCATCTGTCCTGCTTTAGGATACCTGTCTTGAATTTTGAAATTTAATATATGCAGATTTCTTCTGGCCAACAAGGTTCTGGAAATCCATGGTCACTATTTGAGGATCAGGTTTTCATTTTTACCTGTCTTTACCATTTGTTCTATTAGGTTCTTTGAGGTTACTGATTTCTTCTTTTTTTTCCACCTCCAAGGCGCTCGTTGTTCTGGTGCATGATATGGGCCCTAACTGGGAGCTCATAAGTGATGCAATGAACAGCACTCTCAAAATCAAGGTAAGGCTCTGCTTTTTTCTTTTTTTTTTTCTGAGCAACTCTGACACAGTAGAAGATCTTAATAAATAGATTATAGGCTTGATTTGATATTTGTTGTCTGTGTTTGCTTTTTTCTTGTTGAGAGCTTAATATCCTTGATTAAGATATAGAAAATATTTCACTTTAGTATTTCACGTACGAAATAGAGCGTGCCCTCAGAACTATGTTTTTTATCAATTCCCTCTTGGGGAGTCTATTCTCTGAACTATTGTAGTGAGGATTATGGTCATTTCTAAGTCAATCTAACAAAAGGTCAGGCACTCTTCTGTTTTAGTGATCAACCATGCTGTTACACTTTTAACTGTTCAGTGTATATATCGCAATCAAAGTGAATGCAAGGAACGACACAAGATTTTAATGGATAGGAGTGCTGGTGATGGGGCTGATAGTGCTGAAGACTCGGGAACTTCACAGTCGTATCCGTCTACACTGCCTGGCATCCCAAAGGTTTTCATTATCTCCGCGACGGGAATAAAATGTACTTAAGTAAAACTGCGTCTATGTTTAGTTAACTTTTATTTGCTTGGACATGTGCATTATTATATTCAGGGAAGTGCAAGGCAGTTGTTCCAACGTTTGCAAGGGCCAATGGAGGAGGATACCCTCAAGTCCCATTTTGAGAAGATTTGTTTGATTGGGAAGAAGTTCCACTATAGAAGAATTCAGGTTGGTTGTGTGCGGTTTTTAGTCTTTTTCATGCCTTATTCGATCAGCTCTTGCTTGACAACAGTCATAACTACCATGTGTAGGCATTGAATGTAGGATACAGTACAATGGGGTGGGTGATGTAGTTCAAATTGTAAAATTTTTAAGAGGACAGTGGGTGTTTTTCTGGATGCTTTTTGCAAAGTGTTTTGGGCTTGATATAGTTGATGCTTTTTGCAATTTTTTTTCTAGGGACTTATAGATTTAAGGTGTTAAGAAACTAGATTTTATGTTTTACTTAGAAATTCTGCTGCAAAAGCAGATGTTATTATTTGGATCGGTAATGACTAGGTTGCATGTATTTATACCTAGCTGTTCAGTGCAATCTTTTGTTAACATTAACTAGGAATGAAGGACATATGTATTATAGCTCGAAACTGTAGTTCCGTGATTTTGTTTTCACATTCTGCTTTTTGTATGTGGTGTACGGCTGTTTCTGTCTTCAAGAATGATGCCCGGGATCCCAAGCAGATAGTACCAGTCCACAATTCTCAAGTGATGGCTCTTTCTCAAGTATTTCCAAATAATCTAAACGGAAACGTCCTCACGTAAGTTGTGTTTTAACGTCATCTATCGCCCACTAATTACTTGCTGCAATTCTAATCTCGTGCTGCTCTCTTGATGAAGGCCCCTCGATCTCTGTGATGCGACTACTTCAGGTCAAGATGTATTTTCCCTTGAAAATCCAGGTTTGCCAGTGTTGAACCAGGCATCGTCAGTACTCCCTTCTTCTGGGGCAAACCCGTCCATATCTGGATCTGGAGCTGTTCTTGGTAATAACTTGTCAACGACTTCTGGTCCACCCAGTGCTTCTGTCAGGTAGAACTCTTATGGATGGTTTTTCATCATGTGCTTGCATTTTTGTGTTTCGACTCAACTTTTACTTTGTATTGCTTACATTGGTGGATGATGTATTTGTTTTGTGCAGGGATGGTAGATTCAATATTCCTAGAGGACCTGATGAGCAACACCGTCTCCAATATAATCAGATGTTATCTGGAAGAAACCCGCAGCAGCCTACCTTGCCGACAACCGGTGCTGTTCTTGGACCTGATCGCGGACACCGCATGGTACCTGGTGGTAACGCTGCCGTGGGTCCAAGTGGAGCGAATAGGACCGGGCCCCTGCCAAGACCTGGTTTTCAAGGAATGGGTTCATCAACCCTGCCAAACTCTGGCACCATGCTTTCCTCTGGAGTGGTCGGAATGCCAACCACTGGAAGTATTCACTCTGGAATGGGTTCTTCTCAAGGAAATACTATGATGAGGCCTCGTGAAGCTATGCAGCATATGATGCGGGTGAGCTCTTCGGCATACAATTATATTTACTTGGTTTCGGGTTTGTTACTCATGTTGGCAACTTAGGCCTATCTGGTCACCACTGGTTTGGTTTCCTTTGTAGATGTTCAATGCATCCAAATTTGTTTTTCCATTAGCCAAGGAAAAAGACAAATACTGATGTGTGTGAGTTTCAGATGCAGGCTACACAAGGGAACACTCAGGGGATTCCGGCTTTAGGGGGTTTAAGCTCTGGTTTCACAAACCAGACAACTCCCGCTGTCCCGACTTATCAAGCCCATCTTTCTCAGCAACACCAAATATCCTCGCAGCAGCCTCACGTTCTTGGTAACACTCATCATCCTCATCTCCAGAGCTCTGGACATGCCACTGGAGCGCAGCAGCAAGCATATGCGATTCGTCAAAGGCAAATGCATCAGCGGTATTTGCAGCAGCAGCAGCAGCAGCAGTTTCCAGTGTCTGGTGCTATGATGCCTCAAATTCAACCAATATCTTCGTCCCCGCAAAACAGTCCTCAAATGCAATCACTTGTCTCGTCTCAGCCACTATCAATGCCACCAGCAACTTCTTCTCCTAATACGCCTGCAGCGATGGTACAAAAGACCTCACAGAAACCTCAGTTGCCACCTCATGCTTTGGGTCGGAATCCTCAGTCTGGTGCTTCTGGGGCAAACAGTCAAGCTGGAAAGCAACGGCAGCGGCAACTCCAGCAGCAATTTCAGCAGTCTGGGAGACAGCACCCACAGCAGCGGCAAACAACTCAAGGTCAACATCAGATTAAAGTCGTGAAAGGAACGGGAAGAGGAAACACAATGCAACAGAACATCGCTGTTGACCCGCCAAACCTTAACGGTCTTACAATGGCTCAAGCTACTGAAAAGGGGGAACCTGTGGCTTCACCAATTCCTCCGCAGCCATCTAACTCTGGCCCCAGCATGAACACACACCAGCAGTCTAAACAGCTGGTTCCTTTGCAATCTTCAAATCTTTCCCATCAACAGCCAAAAGCATTTCCCAGTGCTCCATCTCCGTCGTCCCAACAACTTCAGCCGATGCGTATGCATGCAGATGATAGCATTCAAGGCCGGGTTTCACCAGTGGCAACAGGTAACACTTTATCCACATCTAGTCCGTCTGTTACACCCGCAGTGGCCGCATCCAACCAACAGCATATTCTGCAACACCAGAAGCATGGCAATCAAGTGCAACCAACAGCTGCTCAGAAAATCCAACATAATCATCAGGGGAACTCTGACTTGTCGAGTAAATCACAAGCTGATCGTACTCCTCGTGATCTGCAATGTGTAAGCAATACCCCCCAGATGGCAAATACAAATGCAACAACGGGTGTCCCCCCTCAGCCTAGCATCGACTCCCTTAACACGAGAGTGGCTGCTTCCCAAGTTACCAATTCTCCCCCGAAGTCATCGGAAACACCTTTGCCTGATTCCTCTATGCAAAATGCTTCAGCTTCTACATTAGTTAGCAGGTCTCGTACAGATTCAGCTGGTAGTGAACCAGTGTCAACATTCGGTCAAAGAATAGGTCAGCCGCACTTACCTGGCGGCTTGCCTAGTCCTGGCCTTAAGGCCATCACTCAAAGACCACAACAACATCTACAGAAATCCCCACCTCCTATACAGAAGCGAAGCCAGTTGTCAGAGCAGCAGCAGCAGCCAGTCCAAAATCAGAAACATATTCCCGCTGACCAGCCGCTATTACAGGCAGCGCAAGAAAATGCATGTGCAAGGCCTCCTGACGAGAAAGTGGAATGAGATGGACGCAGATGATCCAATTAGTTCTAGTGGCCATAGATCCTCCAAAGGCTATCGCTTGTCCTGTGGACAAACATTGTATAGGTAACAACAATCAATCTCTTTCATTAAATCTTTGTCCCCACAACAACATATAAAGTAAAAAAGGAAAACGACTAACATGGGAAGAGCAAATGCTAAAACCGTTGCAGATGGAGAATGCTAATTCGCGGAGGGGCAGCGGGTGATGGGAAAACGTGACGACGATTCTTGCTGATCATTTGCCCTTTCTTTGAACATACAAAGAGAGAGAAGTATTGAAGGTATCAAATGGGTTCAACATCACACCTGTTTCCTTGTGTCCATTTTGCAAATTAATGAATGTAAATTACCACTTTGGCATTTCATAGCTCATCTTTTGGTTTTGTGAGTCAAGCAAACCACTCATAGAGAGCCTTCTTTGTACATAAAAAATGTGCTTCTTCCTCCCTCCCATCTTGTGCCATATATATAGGGCCTTGGGAGCCTTTTTTTTTCAATTCATTAGGTTTGTTAGGTTTCATGTATCTTTCACCCTTTTTTCTAATGGAAAGCAACCAAAAAAATCATTGTTAGGGGAAAAAAAAAAGCTTTTGACAACACTTTTGTGTACATAACATGTAATATGTTCCTACTTAGAGATGTTAAGTGTACTTGCTTATCAGAGAGACCCATGTGAACTCAGTTGTAGTTCAAGAAGAAAGAGATCCAATAATGCTTCAGAAGTTAAAAAAGAGTGTCTGTGATGTTGGGATCTCACCTTCTTCATTCGCAATTCTCATCCATCCGCAACAATAACTTTCCTCTTCTTTCTCCTCTCTCGTATCTGCATCCCCCAATACAATGAGGTCATGTTTAATGTCAATTCTATACCAAAACTGTACAGATTTCTTACAAAATGGGAGACCCAAAAATATAAGAAAGAGTGACTTAGAAATGAATGTCAATCCAGAGATATCGAGTTCAAACTCTTCTATCTACATTTGTTTCATATGTTTAATCTATCTACAATTTAGTATAGTTTTATCTGACTTTCAAAATCTAAATGAATTAGAGTTCATACACCAGGAAACAAAAATTGTCAATTAAAAATTCTTTATAATTATGAAAATTATGAAAATTGTTAAAATTATAGTTGTTAATTATTAACAAGTATAATTTTAACAATTTTTAATAAAAATGCGTACTTGTTCAAAATTATATAAAAAAAAATATACTAAGTTGTTCATATATTTCTTTATGAGAAGAAAAACATAAAACAACATTCCTTAAAGTGAAAGAGATTTAGTTGGACGTGCAATGGGGGAAGTCTGTACGATTACAGAAAAAACCAACAAAGTTAAATTATACAAAAAAAAGAAAAGAAGAAAAAATACATTGTTGAATAAGTTAAGCTTTAAGAAAGAAACCAATAAGTCTGAGGCTTCATTAACTTCGCTTCTTAAGCTCTCTCTTCCTATAACAAGTCATCTTCTCATATATGTCCCAAACAAATCTGAAAGCCACCCAAAGAAAGAACAACGGAACTGAGGCATTATGGTTACATAAGTGATGCTGTGGTGTAGAGATGTAAGCAAAGGTATAATAACTCACCTGAAATTTCCGGTTTTTATATGGTTGTAGGGGTTGAATAGGGAGAGCGATCTCTCTCTGTGGTACAAGAAGGTTCTTTTCAGGGCTCGGAAGGGAAATACATACAGCTTCTTCGCCAACATGAAGTCATTCCCTGTGTTCAGCAAGAAAAGAACAATGTCTTTTGTTGTTAAATGTTTGTACCATTAGACTCTTGTATGATAGTTGAATGGTGGTTAAGGACTAAGGAATTAGTGTGGAAACTGAGAGTTCGATTAGATGTACCGAGCATGAACAATTAGATGTAGGCATGTTGTTGTTCTAAAAATCAGCCTAGGTGGCCCTCTAGACTCTGGGCGGTCATTAAATGCCCCGATTTATTCTATAGGTGTTCGATGATCACTCAGTGGTCATTTAGGCAGTCTAGACTTTCGTCTAGGTGGTCTAAGCGTATTTTTATATGATATAAACATTTCTAAGCCCTACCTAGAATGAATATTATATCATTTCAATAAATGTGACAAGTCTTGTACAAAAATATAGTTTCACCGCTTGATTATAGATTTATAATTTTATCTCATTTTATGATTCGTTATTTAATATTTTTTTTAAAAATATAGAAAACTATAATCATTTCAAGAATAATTGTTTTACTAATATTTATATATCTATATGTATTTTTTTTCTATATATACCGCTTAATCTGTATAGACACCCTAGACTGTCCGACTAGTTACTAATGCTTTTTGGAAAATTGATGGATATGTATGTACAAGACATGCCACTATATGTTGTATTGAGTGAGGAGACAGAGACTTACCACTGAGTCACTGATCTTCAAGTTCTCCAGTGACTCGGCGAGTTCAATTTGCTTTGAGGCAGTCAATAGGAGTGCCTAACAGAATATCCAAATTCTTAGTCCTGGCTGAAGAAGCAGATGATGAATCAGAAGAGGAAGACAATTTTACCTTTTTTGTCTTCTGTAAATCTTGTTCGATGGATTTGATGCGGTCTAATGAATCGCGAAGCATATTCTCTTTTTCGAGAGGAATCCTCGCGGGTTTATTAAGCAAGTCTGTTACCATTGTCTCGATATTTTGCAACCTCTGCCAACATGGATGAAGCAATTGTCTTTGCGGCGCTTGAGGAAGAACACACTGTCTCAACTGCTTCTCTGGTTGTTTATTTACAAGTCTCCTCAAGATTTGGAATAAGAGACAGATACAAGTGATGACTCGGTGGATCAAACGAGTGAATGGAACTGCGCCTTGCCGAAGAGAAATCTTCAAACTCCTTTCCGTGGTTAGATTGGTGGTTAAGTGAGCTGGGGAAATGGGCAAAAATGTTATCAGGTAACATCAAGAAAAAGAATGAATTATAATCATAACACAAAGTTCACGTACTTGATGAATCAAAGTGTTCGATTCTCGCAATACCAATTGCTTCAGCTTGATTGCAGAGCAGAGGATGTTGGTTCTGAAAATAAAACATGTGTGGTAATCTTTCATTACTAATTACTTGGATTATAAAATCCATGAGAACACCATAATTCAGACAAATGTAAACCCACATGTTCAGAATGCGACAACCATTGCACTGAATCTCTCGTCGTATCTATTCCTAGGTTAGGAGATGATACTTCCGTGTGTATGTTTTGCTGCAAATGTTTAAGGATATTTTTGTTATCATAGAACATAACCAGAAGCCAATTGCTCGCTTGAGGGGATTAAATTTGAACTCACCTGGAAGGCAAATAATTTAGCTTCTTCTCTTTCTACGGAAAGCGTTTTTTGTTTTGTCATGTACATTGCATCCTTCCTGCGGACCAGCTACATATATCGACATTCTGTCAACTACAAATATTACCAAAAATCTTAAAACTGACATATTGGCTTAATAAGGATCATACTTTCATTATCTCCGGATCTTTCCAAGGCCCTTTGTCGGATTGGAGGCATCCACCGTCATTTGGACACGAACAACTTCCCCCAAGAAAATCTGGTAGCTCACTGTGTCGGGAAAAATAAGGAAAAGAAAAAGAACCCCAATCTCTGTCTGTATCCAAAGAACAAAGCATACAGAAAAAATATTTACTGACCAATAAAGAAGAAATCCTGACCTTTGATCTATAACCTCGAGTAGTTTACTATGAAACTTATTGCTTAGAACCTGTGCAGTGAGAGGAATTGATGGTCAGGTCAGAACACCTTAATAGTCTGAAAAAGGTATGTATGTAAGATGCCACACATGTATCTTCGCTGCAGTTTTAGGATCGAGAAAGCCTTTTGCTGTGTTCCAAACAAGCTTGAATCCACTTCCAGCATTGACTATGTACATCTGATGTAATGTCTATTTCCCAACCAACCAGAAGCAGTGTTAGTGCAGTGCTGTTGGATGATTGCAGTCGATATTTTGAAACACAAATAGCTTTCATTCACCCACCTCCGGATAATTGTTCCCATCAATTTTCTGGATGTGCATCACAAGGTCGCGAGCAAGTTTTCCAAAGCTCATCCAGTTCTTCATGAGATTAAACACTTTAAAGAATCAGAAACCACAACTATGATGCATGACAGGCCGAAATGCAAGGTTGAAGAAGAATATCAAATATACGAACCACGCCATGCACATCTAGTATGGTTGTCGAAGAATCAATGTGCCTCTTTGCTGCGATAGAACATGCTGGAAACTTCTCAGAAAAAGCCTTTTCAAAACTCTGTACATGATACTTTAAGAAGCGATCCACATTCGTAACCTTCATTAGCTTGCTTGGATCTATCTTTCCAAGCCGCTCAATGTATACAGGCCGCCCCTCTCTGTCTACACCATGGTAACCATGAGGATAGTATCTTTGTACTTCTTCAAATTCATCATACACAAAATCCTGGAGATTTCAGACATATACCATGTTAAAACAGCAAACATCCATACCAAAAACTACTTCCAATGCTAAGTTCAAAGATTTCTAGCAATATCAGACAAACTTTAGATTGTTAACTCATCTGACACAACAAGTTGAATCAGAAGGAAAAATCTTGTTTACAAACTCCAAGGGAAAACTTAGATTCTTCACCTGCATGATAGTATCTACTCCATTCTCTTGCCTCCAATTTAACATTTCTTCCCACATCTGCATAGCTTTGTTATGATCGAATTTCCTCGCTTTCAGAAATCTGTCACAGGAAAACCAGCATCAATCATGACAAAATCAAATATGTCTAAAAATCAAAAGTTTATCAATCCTCATTAGTTGTTGCGTGTTTCAATGGAACATGAAAACCCATGAAACATTGGATATGAATTCAATCAAACCTCTAACACATATCCTGTTACCTCAACATTGTATGGTAATCATCATGCCTAGTAGGAAGCAAATCATGAGAATTCAAAGCTTCTCGAAATGCATTTACCGCCTTTTCCTCTTCCTCATCTCTCACGTCTTCGATCATGATCTCTGTGGCATATTGATCAGCTACACGCTTCCCTCGTTTCCTAAGGCTATGAGTTATTCTTGATGAAGCATTGATCGCCTTCTTCTTTAAGGATCTAGAACGTGTTCTTCGAATCTTTTCATCCTCTAATACTTCAATGTCCATACTTTTAGCTTTATTGGATTGAGGAAACGAAATTGTCTCACCTAAAGCTGGAATCAGATCAAAGATATTAAAATCCAAAGTTATTTTCCCCATATATCACACAACTGGATCCAGATTTTGCAAAACAACCTCGGAAGATTACCTGGCATTTGTATGATCGATGTTTTGCAAACGACAATATGAAATCCACCGTCTCTGCGAGAGATTCAAGATTCAAAATCAATCCCAGAATTCTAAAATCGACGCAGATAAATTACAATTTTTAGATCTGTACGAATTCCACAAACGAAATAGAATAATTTTAAAACCAAAACAGCTAAATGAAAATCCGAGTCAAATCCAAAAGCATACAGATCATGAAAGGATAGCATCATCAAGACAATAAAAATAGCAATAATTCCTCAATTAAGATCACCAAATTCAAAATCCAAAACTGATAAATGATCCAACACCACAACTTTTCCACAACCCATACCTCCTCCTGATTCACCTATAGATTTTCTCTGAAATAACTTCTCAGGTTTGGATTAGAGAAAATCCACCCTCTCCCGACAAACCAAAGGTTGCTTTTCAGATTACGAAGTTATGATCTCTGTATATATATATACACACACCTGCATATATCCAGATGTGTATATACATATATACGCAGATACGTAAGTATTTATACGCGCGTTTACAGTTTAGCTGTGAACGTAGCTCGGAAGAAGAAGAAGAAGAAAAGAAGAAGAGTCGTTTTCAGACATACGTATGTATCATACGGAGAGGAGTTACATAACCGACACTGAACCGACGACTAAACCGAAACAAAACCGGATCCGATGTGGAAATTACATGACCCGGTTAATTTTGATTCGGTTAGGGGAAAAGGTTAGGTTCGTTTCTATAAGATGAAAAGCTGGCGGGGTTGGAATTTGACGGCATGATAACGGCGTTTTGACGGTTGAGAGTAGGCCGTTTCTTCTTTTAGCGGTGGTTACGGCCCGTGTAGGCGTTAAGCTAATCCAACGGTATTTTGATTTTTTAATAATTTAATTAATTTCCTTTTTACCCTTAACCTTAATGTAGGTCCTACTTTGTTCGCCACGTCATGTTTAACGGGTGTTGGCCACGTTTAAGCTGCAGACGGTGGAACGAGAGGGGAGCAAACCACGTGAGTTTATCATGACTTTGCATATGCAAAAAGGCAATCGATGAATAGCCTATTTAAGAATAATAACAAAATACTAATATAAATAAAATTTATATATCAAAATTATTTTTTATAGATTGATATAATGTTTGATAATTGCATAAATATTGTGACTATCTAAATAACATAAACAAGTTCAAATATTAAATTGATCAATTCTCAAGACATTTTTATTATGTTTGGTTCCATTTTTCATCTTAGAAATTTGTTTTATAATCCCATATCGTTGTCACTGAAACAAAAACTAATAATTTTTAAAAAATAATGATTATGAAATTTTATACATCCATACAATTTATATATAAAAATAAATAAAATCATTCAATTATACGCTATCATTCACTCTTTCATATAAATAAATATAATTATATTATTTTCTATCTATATTTTTAGGTCGAATTTTTTTAAAAATATACTTCTATTGATTTGGCAAAAAAAGGTAAAACTAAGAATGAGCACATCCGGGTCGACCCGAATTATCTTATGGATCCAAAACAGCGCCAAAGTTGACGGCTTCTGGTTGCAACCCATTTTCGCGGGTGAATAAAAAGAATTTTATAATCGAAACAATATATACATACATATATATAGGATGTATGAGTGTACATAGAGATGTATCTCAGTAGAAGACACGTGGACGATGATCATTCTCGATCATGCTTAAGAACTGTATTATAAATTAATTAATTGATTAAATTTATAAAAAATAAAGAAAATTACAAACAAATTAAGGATAGAAAGCCAACGGAGATTCTCTATCTGGATCTCTATCTTGTTCTTCATCTCTTTATCTTCCACTATCTCATTTGCAACAACCTGATCTCAGGTTTTTTCTTCTATCCCTTTCTTATCGGTCAAAATCTCCGTTTTGTCTACAGCTTTTGTCGGCAAATTTGTTAATTTCGTGGGGATTCGGCGATTTCTTAGGGTTTTTCTTTTGATTATTTGTCCGGAGGAAATCACTGTTTCTTTTTTTTTTAGGTTTGAAGTGTTGTTTATCCTAGGAAGATTTTGTGTTCAGATTCAAAATAACTGATAGAGAGGAGGTCTACTGTCTTTTCTTGTTTTAGGTTGATCTGTAGAAAAACATCAAGTTTTAGCTGTGTTCTTGTTGATCGAACTCCATGAAACTGGGATTCAGAAGAAATCTGCATTGATTGATGATTGAAAGGAGTATGATGGATTCACGGGAATGCTATAGATGGACATTGAGTGAAATAATTGTTGCTTTCTTAGAACTGCTTCTTGCTTATTGTCTTCTATGTGGATCGGCTTTCGTGTTTCTTTCATCCAAGTTCTTGCTTATGTTTGGTCTTTACATACCCTGTCCCTGTTCCGGTATTCTTGGGTACAAGAACAAAGACATATGTCTGCGTAAGCTTCTCTTTGAATTGCCTCTGAGGAAAGTATATACGATTCAGAAGCTATCTAAGGATAGATTACCTTATGAAATTGTTTGGCATCAAGAGCATGAAGAGATCTTAATGGGTATTTCCGATGGAAAGAAGGAAAATAATGTTGTTAAAATGGGATATCGAAAGGGATCGAGCTCAGGTTCGGATGTTAGAACAAAACAGTCTATGGATCATAAGCAGAAGGTTACTGGTAGGCGTCGTAGAGGAAAATCGTCCCTGGTTTTATCGACAAGTAATACTCATTTGTCTCTCGTCGATGCTTCGAGTTCTGGTAATAATACTCAAGTGATGAAAATTGAGGATAATGATATTCAAGAGGAGTTTAATGTTGAGAGTCCTACGAACGTGGATGACATTAGGGAAGATTCTTCATCTGTGAAGGCCTTAATGCATAACGATGTAGATATCGTAAAAAGGCTGGAAAGAGCTCTTCGTGAAGAAAGAGCGGCTCGAGCTGCTCTAGTTGTGGAACTGGAGGAAGAGAGGGCTGCAGCGGCAACAGCTGCTGATGAAGCCATGGCTATGATTTTACGGCTTCATGCAGATAAAGCTTCTCTTGAAATGGAAGCGAAACAATACGAGAGAATGATGGAGGAGAAATTTGCATATGATGAAGAAGAGATGACCATTCTGAAGGAGATTCTTGTTAGACGAGAGAAAGAGAAACATTTTCTTGAGAAGGAACTTGAGGCTTATAAGCAGATTGATGAATTACCAAAAGAAGACTTCAATGGGCATGATTATCCTTTTGAACACTGTAACTCTCCGGTTTTTGCTTCTTCAGAAGGCAACGAGACCCCACGAGATAGTTTGATGGCGGCTCAGAAAGACCAAACCTGTGATTCTATTGAGAAGAATCTCGCTTTTCGTAAGCCTAAAATGAAGAGCCATGATGATGGTTCCTTGCCTGAAAAAGAACCGATCATGTACGACGTTCATGTCGTTGAGGATAACAGCAAGTTCCACGACAGTAAGATGAAAGACTACGAAGAGATTGATGGATCCGATAACTCAAGAGATTACAAGAATAACGAAAGGGCTCGAATGAAGCTCATGGAAGAGATAGTGAAACAACTGCGAGAGATAGTGAAGGACGAATGATTCATCATCTGCGGTACGTCTCTCTTCTATTTAACATCGTATGAATTAACATCGTATGAACACGAGAAAATCGCTTATTCCACGCTCTCAAATTGCGGCTTTTCTTGAGTTATTGTTTGCAATTTCTTGTGTGATGATTCTTCTCTTTTACCATTCAACCTTAGGACTTTCAGGTTTGAACTTCAAACCAAGCAATTCCATTTACAAAATATTTGATTCTACCACATCAAATGAGTATGGGTTTAAGTCACAACAAAAGCTAATTTAATAGTTTACAATTGTTTAATTCACATATATATAAATAAAATATATTAATTTATGTGATATAATACAATGTAATTTTTTCTTTACATTTATGTTTGATTTTATAATGGAAACTTAATATCGTAATATTTGATTCTATATCAAATAGATTTAGATCTAATTCAAATTAAAAATTATAAGATTAGAAACTTTCTAACCACATGAACTGTGTTATTTTTAATACTTGTTTTATAACAGAAGCAATTGGTGAGTTATGTTTTATCATCTCTTTCAGGTTGAACCAAATGGACATCTCTCTAAGCCAACAAGAGAAAGCCACACGAACAAGTCATGGATGTAGACAATTAGAATACAGTTAGGGTAAGTCTTCCTTGATCAAATAAAAAATGTAAAAATAATAATAATAAATAATAATGGTGAGTGCTTTTATGATTTTGGATCTGTAAATTGTTAATAAATGTAAATAAGAATATTTTCTTCCCATTTCTAGTTTGGTAGAGTAGGATAAAACTACATGTCTTTTCAAACAAACTTTCATAAAATACACAACTATAACTCTTCTAAATAAATACATAAATTCGATACGAAGTTTTCATCTTGAAATGCATGAATATTGATAAAAAAAATTAGAAATGATATTTTTTATGAATTCATACCGCAGAAAAGCATATATTTATTTAGATAAATAATTTTTATTTTTTATAGAAATTTTATAAAGGAATCATGTATATTTTTGGGTTTCTTGGCATAAGCTTGTAGATTGAATCAATCTTCTAAAAGTCTATATCTAAAGGTCCTATTTAAAATTTTAAATTTTTTAAAAGACATTTAGTGAAAAAAACCTAACTAAAATATGTTTTCATTTTCCAAACCCTTAAAATTGTAAAGCAAAAATTGATATGATTTTGGATAAATTTTTAAAGACATTTAGGGGAAAAAAAACTAACTAAAATCAATTTATCGTTAACTTCTCAAACCCTTATAAATTGTAAAGAAAAAATTGATATGATTTTGAATGATGATTTTAGATACATTCGATAACGAAGATCTTAAATATAAAGAAATATGTTTGTAAATTCAACGAAAAATCACATGGAAAAGACCTAAATCTTGAAAACTAGCTTCTAGAAAAAATTGTATATATATATAAAAAGACAAGATTGGACGTTCTAAACAGAGGTCGACAATCTAAAGAAAAGCCTAGGGACTTTCATTAAAAAATAAAAATAAAAGATGATTTCTTGTAGAGCAAAAATATCAAAACAAGAGGGAACAATCTAACAAGAATCAATGTAGATTGAAAGTGAAAACATGGATGAAGATGAAACTGGGAAGACTTTTTCTCTTTGTGTCTGTCATACTCTAAAACCCAAAACAAAATTCCACTCGTACAATAAAGAAAAATAAAAGACCTCCACAAAGAATCACTAACAATAGATATCATATTTTGGTTTTCTCAGTACTTAACCGGGGCCAGAACGTCCGGTTTACTCAGTACTTAACCGGGGCAAGTACTTGGAGTTGCAAACCGAGTTTCTCCTCTGCGACTTTCTCAGCCTTAGTCCTGAGCTTGTTGAGCTGCTTCTTGCGCTCATACACGGCTTCAGACCTCTCCTTTCTCTTCTTCTCGAGTTCCTGCAAAAGTGTATGTGCCATCGTTCATAATGTTTCATTCTATCTCACTAGCAAGGTTTGGCAATGGTGTGTTGAAGCATAAGTCTCAATCCTTAGGGCTAACTTTGTTTTTCCTATGCTTCTCGATGCACACTGGTTACTGGTTTTGGATAGTTTCGAGTTATACGTCCCGAAAAACTTGATCTATATTCAATATGGATTATACGTAGAATCCATTTGGGTCCAAAACTCAAAATCCATTCGGGTTTAAGAGAACCCGAAAAAAATCGGACTTGACTTAGTTTTAGAGTCAGAAATCAGATTAACCGAATTACCTAAGTATTTGAATTGTCCGAATAACCTGACTCGATTTACCCGAACAACCCAAATAGAATTCAGGTTTCTTTGATCCCATTACTCAAGAATCCGAACAAACAGAATTTGAATCTAACCCCAAGGAAAATAGACTTAAAAAACATTTGGGTCCGGTGTTCCAAAAACCAGAACAAACCAAACTAAAACCCAAAATGTCACCCCTGGTTTCGGAGTAAAAGGTTATAAAAACAAGAACTTGGGATGAGTTCAAAAGAGAAACGTACCTTGATGGTATCATAGTGGTTCCATCCAACTTCGGATGATAGGCGTCCCAACAAGCAATACTTGTGCCCTTTCTGAAGTCTCAGAACCCTAAGTCACAAAAGAAACAATTCAGTTAATACTAAACACTTACGTCACTAATCAAATGCATTAAAGACATTATTAGTAAGGATATTATCTTACTTGAGAGCATCAGGGATCACCATCCTCTTAACCTTGTCATACGGAGGAGGAACACCCTCGAACACCTTCAGTCGAGCAAGAGCAGCCGCACCTCGCTTAGTCTTGTGTGGAATCATCCTACTCCATTGAACAAAAAGATATTTACATGTCTTAAATAAAAGAGGTTATCAATGGAGTTTGGGCTAAGCAAAGTATCCAAAAAAAACCAATTCAACTTGAAACTGTCCCGAACCTATAATTTCCGAGTAGACAAACTAATCCCACTTTTAATTGGAGGACGAGGCTACAATTTCGCCCACCAAAAGAAATATATGAATCGGCGGTCAAAGCTAAACCCAAAAATATCAAATATAAATAAGCCATTTCGCCGAAATCTAAACATACATTAGCATACTTTAAGGTTTCTTTTACCCTTTAATCACTCATGAAGATCACAGAGAACAGACCTTGCAGAAAATATCAGTTTCTACGGATCTAGACCTGCACTAATCCCTCTTTGTCTCGTTCAACAATTACAAGTTATGATTCCACTAACACAATGAGAAGCTTCGAATCTATGAAGAATCCCAATGTTCCTAATGCACCATTGAGAAAAAACACATCGCAGATATTGAAATTAGGGCACAAACCCGCGAACGGTTCGCCAGAAGATCTTAGAGGGAGCACGGAAGTGAATAGGACCGTGTGATGGCTTTGTGTTCATGCGTTTCCTAAGGAATCTCATGTACTTCATCTTCTGTCTGACTAAACCTCCCGACAGACAAATCTCCTCGCATCGGACAACCACCACTTTTTGTCCGTTGAGTAGCTCCTTGGCGATGATCGAAGCCAAACGGCCCAACATATGGTGACGCGCGTCAACAACAACGCGCTTCGCGCATATTCCCGAGCCCGAAACCATTTTGATGCTGTTCTGGCAAGCTGACTCTCTAGCTTCTGCTCTCTCTCACCCTCTTTCTACCCTAGAAGATCGCAGAGACCTTCAATGGCGGAAATTTATATGAGGTGACAATGGTCGCTAGGGTTTTTGAGGTATTTTTGTAGATGGGCTTTAAAATTAGGGTTTAAAGAATTACAATGGCCCATAAAATTTGGATTGGGTCTGTTTTAATATATTAATGGTGTTTATCCCCTTCAATTTGGTTCGGTAAGAATCAATTTTCATATAAAAATTTAAGTTTCGTTATTTATCGAATAGCTATAAATAATTAATTTATTATTTAAAATTTCTATCAATAAAATTATTATATAAAAATTTATTTTATATTTTAATAATTAAATTGATGTCATGTAATCTAATTCTTGGCTGGATTAAGTGCACTTGATGCATAGAAAAGACTCTGGTATTTTAAGTGCATTTGTTGGGTTAAGTGTACTTGACAAAGAAAAGACTCTGGGGTTTTAAGTGCATTTATTGGATTAAAATTGGGCTATTAAGCAAACTACAGATTTAAGAGGCTAATATTGGAACATGTGAAATGTTGAGGGAAAGCCTATAAATATGGCAAAGATCGAAACAGATCAAAGAGAGCACAGCTCAGGATCATCTTCTTCGTTCACATATTTTCTCTCTTTCTTTTGTAACCGAAAAACAAACATTCTAAAGAATCAATCCCTTTTTTTTTCTCCGAGACGTAGATTGAATCAACGATTCAATCGAACTCGTAAATAAATGTGTTCAATCTCTCTCTCTCTACTCTCTTTCTCACACACTACTCAAATTTAGCTTAGGGATTTTCTCAAATCTTGTATTTGAGCTCAGAAAGATTCATTCGAATTGCAACAATTGGTATCAGAGCTATTGGTTCTAAACCAGGGAGAATACAGCAGAGCTCAAGGTTCAGAAGAAGGCAAGCAGAAAATCAAGAAGTTTAAAGTTTCAAGATTCAATGGCAGCAATGCAGAAATTAGATGTGGAGAAGTTTGACGGTAAAGGAGATTTTGTGTTGTGGAAAGAAAAGATTCTTATCAGTCTCGAAATCATGGGGTTACATGAAGCTCTAACAGATGATCCCGCAACGTGGGACATGGATGCAGAAGAAGAACTCAAAGATGAGCTCAAGACACCAAAAAGATCCTCGATTTCAGGAGTAGAATCAGGATCAATGATGGAGTCTGCAGGTATAGCTTCAATATTAACCGAACAAGGATCAAGAATCCAAGAAAAGGATAACAGGGAACAAGCTCAAATATCCAGAGCTGAAAGAAGTAGAAGAGTTCGAAACTTGATAGTTCTCTGCTTATCAGATCAGATTTTGAGAAAGGTGATTCAAGAAAAGACAGCTTATGGATTGTGGAATCTGTTGGAGAAACAGTTTCTTGAGCAATCACTCCCAAACAAGATGTATCTAATGCAATGACTATCAGGGTTCAAGATGGATGAAAGCAAGACAATGGAGGAAAATCTTGATGTATTTCAGAAAATGTTATCAGATTTGCAGAACCTTCAAGTTAAGGTTGAAGAAGAGTACCAAGCTGTGTACCTTCTGAATTCATTACCGGCGCCATATGAATAGCTTAGGGAAGTTCTGAAATATTCCAGAACAACCATTACACCTGAAGAGGTGAAAGCAGCAACTCGTTCTAAAGAACTGGAGCTGATTTCACAAGGCAAGAATTACAAATCTAATGCCGAAGGTTTGATAGTCAGGGGCAGGTCAGAGAAACGAGATAGTCATCAACGTGGCAGCAAGAAAGGCAAGTCTCGCTCTAAATCCAGGGAGAAGGCAAAGTTTTGTGGGTGTGGGAAGCGTGGACATTTCAAGAAAGAATGTAACGCTAGGAAGAAATATCATAAAGAAGTTTCAGAAGAAAGAGGAGAAGCTGTTGTAGTGAAAGGAAATGTCACAGACATGGAGGTTCTTTCAGTTATAGAACTGGATTCATTGTCAGCAGTGGAGCAGGATATTGATGATCAGTGGATACTC
>CM071865.1:11656879-11673919 GCA_036759665.1 Gynandropsis gynandra | reverse complement strand
GAATGTTATCTTCAACGAAGATCTAATGTTCAAAGATGTTTCAGAAATGGAGAAAGAGAAATCTGAGGTAAATGCAAGGAAAATAGAGATGACAGAGATGGTAAAATTGCCATTTTTTGTAAAGGATTCAGTTCAAAGAACCGAGATCCAAGGTGAAGCAACAACACTGGGAGGTCAGGTAAGTGCACTTAAAAGTCAGGCAAGCGCTAAAAGTAAGTTGGATCTTACAGATGAAGAACCAACAACTGATATTTCAGAGGATGATTTTGAGGAAAATCAAGAGGTTGAAACTGATGATCAGGTAGTGCTAAAGGACTATAAGCTTGCAAGAGATAGACCTAGAAGAAACATTAAAATTCCTTCAAGATATGAAGAAGCAGATATCGTGGAATTTGCATATGTTTCTGCAAGTGTGTTGGAAATAGAAGAGCCAAAGAGTTATCAAGAAGCAAAAGGAAGTAAACATTGGCATCAATGGAAAAGAGCCATGGAAGAAGAAATGAATTCTCTACGGAAGAATCAAACCTGGGAGTTGGTTCAGAATATTGAAGGAAAAAGGGTTATAGGGAGTAAGTGGATATACAAATTCAAGCAAGGAATACCAGGTTCTGATCAGCAAAGATTCAAGGCCAGGTTAGTGGCAAAAGGGTATTCACAAATTGAAGGAGTTGATTATCATGAAATTTTTTCTCCCGTAGTTAAACATGTGTCAATCAGGCTTCTATTATCATTGGTAACTTACCTAGATTTAGAACTTGAACAGCTTGATGTTAAGACAGCTTTCCTTCATGGAAGTCTCGAGGAAAAGATCCTGATGAAACAACCAGAAGGTTTTGAGGTGAAAGGCTCAGGTGACAAGGTTTGCTTACTTAAGAAATCACTGTATGGTCTTAGACAGTCACCTAGGCAGTGGAATCAACGATTTGATATGTTCATGTTAGATCAAGGTTTCGCTAGGAGTAAGTTTGATGCATGTGTCTACATCAAGAAATTACAAGATGATTCGTATATCTACCTACTGATATATGTAGATGATATGTTAATAGCAGCAAGAAATGTGACAGAGTTATGTTTCTACACTGTTAGGAGCTCATTTCAAACTCAGGGCTGTTGCTGAAGGTGAAGTAACTGACAATACACATATGGGGGCAGTACCATACTCCGATGCTGTTGGATCAATCATGTATGCAATGATCGGTACAAGACCAGATCTTGCATATCCAGTTGGTGTTATTTGCAGGTTTATGAGTAATCCTCATGAGAGTCATTGGGAAGCAGTAAAATGGGTGTTAAGATACATCAAGGGGTCACAGAGGAAGAAGCTAGTGTTCAAAAGGGGTGCTAACTTCATGGTCAAAGGATACTGTGATGCAGATTATGCTGCAGACCTAGACAAGCGCAGGTCAACCACTGGTTTTGTGTTTATGGTTGGAGGTAATGTGGTAAGCTGGAAATCGAATCTCCAGCATGTTGTGGCGCTCTCAACAACAGAGGCCGAATACATGGCTTTGACGGAGGCAGTTAAGGAAGCTATTTGGCTTAATGGGATTGTGAATGAGCTCGGTATACAGCAGAAAGTTGCTGAGGTGTATTGTGACTCACAGAGTGCAATATCTCTCTCGAAGAATCATGTTCATCATGAAAGGACGAAACATATCGATGTTCGTCTTCATTTTATAAGAGATATTATATCTCAAGGTGATGTAAAGATTCTGAAAGTTGGAACTCAAGACAATCCTGCAGATGCTTTCACAAAGACACTTCCAGTAAACAAGTTTAACTCGGCATTAAAATTGCTGAGGATTGCAGAAGACTAGATCATAGTCTGTGCAATATGGAAAGAAAAGAGTGATGAAGTTCAGATCGTTAACATCAGCATAGAACTTGATTAAGGTGAAGATTTGATGTCATGTAATCTAGTTCTTGGCTGGATTAAGTGTACTTGATGCAGAGAAAAGACTCTGGTATTTTAAGTGCACTTGTTGGGTTAAGTGTACTTGGCAGAGAAAAGACTCTAGGGTTTTAAGTGTACTTACTGGATTAAAATCGGGCTATTAAGCAAACTACAGATTTAAGAGGCTAATATTGGAACAGGTGAAATGTTGAGGGAAAGCCTATAAATATGGCAAAGATCGAAACAGATCAAAGAGAGCACAGCTCAGGATCATCTTCTTCGTTCACATATTTTCTCTCTTTCTTTTGTAACCGAAAAACAAACACTCTAAAGAATCAATCCCTTTTTTTTTCTCCGAGACGTAGATTGAATCAACGATTCAATCGAACTCGTAAATAACTGTGTTCAATCTCTCTCTACTCTCTTTCTCACACACTACTCAAATTTAGCTTATAGATTTTCTCAAATCTTGTATTTGAGCTCAGAAAGATTCATTCGAATTACAACATAAATATTAAATATTATTTTGTAAAATATATATATTATTTAAAATATTTATGATATTATCAATTATTTACGATTTATATACTAAAATCATAAATAAAATCAAAATAACAAAAAAATTAATTGAATTACAAATTTTATAATATATTCTCGAATTTTTTACCATTAAACCAAATCAAATTCAAGCTAAATCGATTTAAATTTGATTATTAATTATTAAAATTCGAATTTTTTATATTATTTTAAATATAAACTCAAAATCGAAATGGCCTATACTACTCGTGCACACCAAAATGAAATTTATACGATGGTTATAAATAGAGGTAGATAGATATATATATTTTTTTGTTATTTATATTTATTCATATCTAAAAATTTGGATATAAAAAATTACATTGTTGAAAATATTTGAATTTAAAAATTATCACATATAAAAATAAATTTCAATTTAACTTTTTATAAATATTAGAAAAATATATAAGTTTGAACACATCTTTTGATTTAATCAATATCATGTTATATTATTATAACTTGTACGGAATTTATGTTTCCATATTCTAACGACTTCCACAGCCACGAGGAAAAAATGATATTAGTTGAAAACATATTTTGTAAAGAAAATGTAAAAATTTCGGAAAAGGTTTAGAAATTTGGGAAACGTAAGGGTTAAAAAAAGGAGGTGAAAAAGATGGATTAACAACCCCATTTTCATGTCTACACTAAATTAGGCAAATATCTTATTCTTAAAACATCAAATATACATTGTTCTTAGAATTCATCAAATGTGTAATTTGGTATAACACTCTTCCGTATTTTTCTTACTTTCTTAATAAAAAATAATATTTTTTAGAGTTTTCATTCGTTACGTATTACTAAAGATAAATAAAACATATCAATCGCAATTGATATTTAAAGTTTGAACGGTCTGTCGTAAATTGCAATTAGGTAGCCACCGATACATAGATCTCACAAATTGTTACTATTTAGTTATTTATTTATGAACATTATCATTTATAATTAATAATTAGTGATGCAATATTTCTTTTTTGCGAAGGAATGTTTTTATCTCACTGTTTTTCTTATTCATAATTTAGAGGATTAGTTAAAATGTTATATTTTGAGAATTTAGGGAAATATATAAGCGTTGTATATAAAAGTATTACATATCATAAACCCAAAAAAATAAATCACAAAACCAAGGGACGAGGGAAACATAGTTTTGGTTCGGTTAGGCGAAGGAGGCTAGAGATAAATATTAAGTTAGGGGTGTAAAATTAGTTTTCAGTCTGCGAGTCAGTTTTAATTCGAACACGTTTGAACGAATCGAGTTAGATATTTTTTTTAATTTGTTTAAAAAATGAGCTGATAAATTATCCCGAATATGAATTAGAGTTTAGACGAACTGACTCGTGAACTGTTGAACTGACTCGCGATATGAATATAAAATCATATGTAAATCACATATTTTTCATATTTCCACATATTATAAATATTTTTTATATTTATTAAATACTATATAAGAAAAGATAATATATTATTACATATTATATTATTTTTATTTTCCTATTTCTATTAAATTAATATATTTTTATATTATAAAATAAAAAAATTTAAAATATGTTTATATATTCGATATTTTTATTTTGTTTTTGATAAATTCATTTTCTAATTAGTATTTTGATATTTATTAACTTTGTATTCGATTTAATATTTTATATTTTATATATTTTATATGGTTTAAAAATATTTAATATATAATATTATTACGTTACAACTCTTTTATGTTAAATAATTTAACTCGCAAGCCAACTCGTTTTTTAGCGAGCTAAAGACGAATTGAACTGAATTGAGATCTTTCTGTTCGTTTTTTTCGAGCTGAACCGAGTTAAACCGAACCAATTCATTTTACACTCCTATATTAAACATAGTCAAAATTTCAAAAAGTAAAATATATTTTAAAAAGTCAAGATGTGAAAAGTATCAAGAAAAACATTGGGTTTTAATCTTATGATGCTAAATTTTGAATATATATATATATATATATATATATAATCATGCACCCTTTTATTGGACGGATCACATACAAAAAAAAACTCATGTGTTGGTAGGTAATGTGAAAAGAGTAATGTTATTTTCATATAAATGTGTTTAATTTTATCTTATATTTGAATTTTTATCTTAGAAAAAAATATATACATTGATATAAATTCAGATAGATAGATAATCGGATTAAATTCTTTATAAATAAAAGAACTATGTTAGGAATATAAAACAAATCTTACATTTTTTTTTGGTGCGCCTTTTTTTCTTTCTTTTAAGAATAAATATTTTCTTAAGCCAGAATTTAAATAAATATATATATATATATATTAAAATTTTATTATTTATTAAAAGAAAATTCTTCACCAACTACTCCACCTCTATTTATAATATCGAGCTTTCAAAAGTTTAGAGAGAGATGAGGAGAGAGGGAAAAATCTTCACTTTGGCAGAAGTTTCCGAGCACAAGAATCAGAAAGACTGTTGGATCGTCATCCATGGCAAGGTGAGGTCATTTTCGTAATTTCATCTTTGTTTCACCTCTTTGTATAGTCTTTTGCACTACTAATGATCCATTTCTATATTATATAATATATGCAGTTTTGTATACTTTAATAATTAACCAAAGTCCCAATTCAAGTTTTGCTTGGTAATGAGACAGAAAATTATAAGAAAATATAAATGAATTTATCAGGAGCCGTCAGAGGAAATAATTCTTCGTATATTCCTTCTCATTGCAAGGACAGTATATATATATACAATCGAAGGGAAAATACCCAATAACCTACTTTGGCTAACAATGAAAAATACAAATTATGAATAGCCAATATTACGGGCTAAAAATTATGAAATTGATTTCTTCCTAACTTTCCGCAACACTTCCTCAAATTGGTGTGTGGTAGTCTCGAAGACCCAACTTGTGCAAAAAGATGTCGAGCTCCTTCCGTCCAAGTGCTTTGGTGTCCGCGAGTTGAAGCCGTGTAGGTACATGTTGCGTCGCGATGATGTCGTCAACAATCGCATCCCGAATGAAATGGCAATCGACTTCGATGTGTTTTGTTCGCTCATGGAAGACGAGGTTCGAACTGATATGAAGTGCCGCTTGACTGTCGCAATAGAGCCACATTGGCCGTAAATGGTCGACCCCCATGTCGGTGAGAAATGCTTTGAGCCAAATGAGCTCACAGGTAGTCATTGCCATGGTGTGATATGCCGCTTCGGCGGATGAACGAGAAACAACATTTTGTTTCTTTGTCTTCCAAGAAACCGAAGATGAACCCAACTGAATAAACCACCCTGTAAGTGATCTTCGGGTCAAAGAACAAACCGCCCAGTCTGAATCACACCAACCATAGATCTGAAGATCCGAATCTGAACGAAGAAGAATTCCTTGACCGGGGTTTTCTTTGAGATATCGAACAATTCGGAGAGCGCATCCCAATGGTCACGTCGAGGTGCTTGCATAAATTGAGATAATAACTGAACTAAATAAGAAAGCTCCGGACGTGTGACAAAAAGATAAATAAGGCGTCCTACAAGGCGCCGATAGGTCGCGGGGTTGTCATAGATGTCGCTTTGCGATGTCAACAAATGATGATTTTGATCCATCGCAAAAGAAAGTTGAATCAATTTTCGTTGCTTTATTAATTACGAAATACATTCTTATATAGTATACAATATCATACGTACGGAAAAGGAAATATAATATCGCAGAATATTATACAATCTTCGAAAATATTTTGTATTAAATAAGATATCAGATAATATCTAGAATATCTCGTAGAATATCATCAGAATAATCCGTGTGATCTTGGAGAATATTCTCGTATCAATCACACGGATTATATCAGTTATACCCTCCCTCAAGTTGGAGCGTGAAAATTGTGGATGCCCAACTTGGAAGAAAAACGTTCATGGGTCGGTACACCGGAAGGCGTCGGGTTCGGTACATCGAAGGGCGTCGGATTCGGTACGCCAGAGGACGTCGGGTTTAGTAAGCCAGAGGGCGTCGGGTTCGGTACGTCATAGGGTGTCGGGTTCGAACAGGGCGTCGGGTTCGGTACGCCATAGGGCGTCGGGTTCGGTACGCCATAGGGCATCGGGTTCGATACGCCATAGGGCGTCGGGGTTCGGTACGTATGAAGGATATTATGATATTATTGTATTAAGGGTATTATTGTAATTTACTATTCCCTAATTAGGTTAAATCATTAACCTCTTGTACATATAGCCGTTTATGGCTTTTCAGTAATCACAATTCGAATTACCATTCACATGGTATCAGAGCTAAAATCGTCTCATGACGTAACCCTAGCCGCCTAACCCTAGCCGCCCATCTTCTTTTTTTTTTTCCGGCCACCCCAGCCGCCGCACCCCACTGGTCCGACCGTCGCAGTCAACCCCCTTTTCCGCCGCTGCTCCGACGTCTCACCCCTTGGCTCAGCCACTGTTCCGTCGCCTCACCAGCACGGATCCGCCCTCCCAATCGTTCGATCAAAGGAGTCTGCCGATGCATGGTTTTTTTTATGTTTGGGTTTTGGTTCGAGGTTTTGGTCGAAATTAGAGCGGAAGCTCGATTCTTGGTTTATGTTGGAGAACAAAAAAAATAAGATACTCTGTTTTCAAAGAGGAAAATAGAGTCAAAACGCGATCGAAGAAGTCAATTTTGATGTGGTAGATCAAAAGGAAAAACAGAAAAAAACATAAGCTCTAGAAGAGACTCTGACACTATATCAGGAGTGGTCGGAGGGAATAATTCTCGTATATTCCTTTTCTCAATGCAAGGGCAATATATATACAATCGAAAGGGAAAATATCTAATAATCTACTTTGGCTAAGAATGGAAAATACAAATTATGAATAGCCAATATTACTAGCTAAAAATATGAAATTGATTTCTTCCTAACTTTTCACAACAGAATTTCGATTCAAAATCAATTGATAATAAATATACATAATTATATATGTTTATATACGGTATTATGTCCTATTTTATTTTAGTTAAGATATTTTCAATCGTTTTTGGTTTGTATTGTCCTTCAAGTAAAACAATACTTCCAAATTATTATATTTTTAAAAAATAAAATTGAGAGTTTTTTTTATCTAGTATGTTCTTGAAGGTTATGATGTTTGTTCTTCCGTAGGTGTACGATGTGACGAAATTCTTGGAGGACCATCCCGATGGAGATGAAGTTTTACTTTCTTCCACAGGTTTTGTATACTTCAACACCATTTTCTTCTTCATCTACTAAATATTTCATCGCTTAACTTAAAATAAACATCTTATGTTGTGTATTATTTATTAATTATGACATGTATGACCGATATATATATATATATATATATTGGAATTGATATTGCGAATGTATATATGAAAAATATGAAAAATGTTATAATACACCATCACTTATTTGACAGTCGTGCATTATGAAATATGTCTTTATATACAAAATTCAATGTTTTGTTACCGCAGTTGTTGTTATCATCTAGAATTACAATTTTGATACATCTCATGTTGGTTATTATGATATCGTTACATATAATTGCTTATGGTCAAATATCGGTTAGTTATGACATATACTGTTATACTCGTTCATTTTTTTATACTAGAGTTTGTTTTGTTCTAATTTTGAATATTCAAATATTACGTCATATTTGTGTTTGCACACTTCTTAATCAAATCGAAATATAAAAGAATGTTATATTGTATTGTCTTATATCGATTAACATATTAATCCTAAATTCATATATTATGGTTTTATACAACACTAAACTATTAAAATAACTTTTGGATTCAATAAAACCTAAATCAATTTGTGAATATCCATGTATAACCAACAATAGTTTACATCTAGGAATGGTAATTTTTTTATCCAACCTATATCAATTCTATAAGCGACACGATGTTAGAAAAAAATAAAGAGCCCGTATGTATGTGTAATTTAATGTAAACACTTCATATTCTTCAATTCACATCTAGAGTCTGATGTATATATCTGAATTATAAAATTAATTAACTCATCAATAAAATATGCAAACAAATTCAACTAATGATATGATTATTTTATAAGTCTAGAACTTGATTTCCATGGATAACAAACAATTTCTTATTTTATTATTATTATTATTATTATTATTATTATTATTATTATTATTATTATTATTATTATTATTATTATTATTATTATTATTATTATTATTATTATTATTATTATTATTATTATTATTATTATTATTATTATTATTATTATTATTATTATTATTATTATTATTATTATTATTATTATTATTATTATTATTATTTGTGTTTGCTTTTATGTGTTATTCATGAGGAGGCTTGGTCTCATAGTTATTCTTATCATAATCGTTTTCATTAAATGTCGTTTATCTATCATATTCAATAACTAAATGTATCATCATATTATATAATGTTTTACGAACTATGTTGTGACGGATTGTTTAGTTTATGTTATTTTATTGAAGATCATATATATATGATACCATGTTACACTATTCAAATTGTTAAATTGTTTTTATTAAAAATTTAATATTAAATTATTTATCTAACTTCCCAATTGAATTAATCATATTTACCCTTATTTCAAAGAATACTTTACTCTTTAAATTTTCTTAGAATGGATAATTCAGTGAAATTTTCATGTGTAGAAAGAATTAGATAAATGTAAAATTTTGGAATAGATGTTTGATAAAATAAGTGAAAAAGTAGACTTTATATTACGTCGATTCAATTTTTTATTTACAAATGATATAATAATTCAACTATTTATCTACAATCCTCTTATTAGTATAATATAGTTGGTAAACATCAGTATTTTTAATCATGGATTCGAATCTCCATAATAATTATGAATTTCTACGATTATAAAAAGAACTATTTATTAAGAAATCTAGAATAGCCATAATAAATTCTTCCTAATGAAGACAGAAGGAGACATGATGAAATCAAAGACCACATGTTAAAAGGCACTCTTTTGTATCTTTTTCCAGTCACATTTCAGAACTCTGCTTGCACATTCCGGTTTGCACACCAAAAGGCATAATCTCGGTTTACAAATTCCGGTTTGCACACCAAAAGGCATAAACTTGTACTGAACCGGATTACACTGAAACTGAAATTGCTACTAGCTTAGATTCGAACCAAAGGCTTTAACTTTGGTACTTGGTTTTGGTTTGGACACAAGAACATACAAAAACATCACATGTACAAGGAAAAATGAACATCTTGTAGAGTTTTCATCATGTCAAGAAATTCTCAGTTCTGAAAACAGACTGATTTTTTGATTCAGAATCATCTTACATTATCTCTGGCTAATAAGTTAGCAGTAGTACATATGATCTTTGTTCACAAACCCCTAAAACCCTAAACCCTAATCTCCAATACAAACCCCACACTCACCCTCTGGTTATCATTTCCTTTATTTCTTCTTGGATGTTGTTAGTCTAAGTAATTCATCAATTTTGTTAGAAGTTATACAAATCTCCCTAAATTACACATCTTTACATTAAAATTCATCAATTATGCATCTCTTCAGTACCATTCATGGCAATACTTTAACCCATCCATAACGCCTCGGTAATGGAATGTCATTCAAAACATCGAAATTGTACATGCAAAGACCACAAATTCACAAATCAAAACAGTTTCTTAACTAAAACATGATCAATAACATAACCCTTTTTAGTGAAAAATTTGGCATTTACTTCTGTATAAAGGTATGTTCTTGCTTCTCTGCATATTCAAAGAACTCTTCAATTTCACGAGACGAATGAACAATTCCAAGCGAATCATCATGAGCTCTTTCCTCGATTCTAACATAGATTCTAATGGTTTCTGTGTTTGAGACCAAGTTAGGTGTGCCTTCTCTCGTACTCCTGCACAATAAGACACATTGAGACTAATTATTTCGCCATAAGACACCAACTATAAAACTCCATGTAATAGCCTTTTTGTCTTCACAAGTTTAGGGTTTGAAACATGAAAGATGAGGCAATAGAACTACCTTGGAAACATAAGAAAGACAACATTAATAAATAACAAAAATCTAAAACAATACCAATTTTATGTACGAATCACTCTTATTAAGTACAATTGTTTTTCATTACAATGTACTCAAGACATCCAAGAATAACTCCCCCCAGTTAGACGTAAATAAACAACTAATTATTTCTTTCTCTTTATCTCTTTTATCGTATATCTCACTAAGTACACTTGCAATCCTTAATGATCAAATATCACCAATTTTCATACTCTTTCGATACACAACCTAGGTGTTACAAAACCTTCTTTATAATCTGTTCTTCACACCTAATCTTCACTTCGATCCACGAAAAGACTTCCTCGTCTTCAGCCTCATATGCTTCCTCTTTTTGCGTCCTTTTCAGTTTTACTCCCCCTTTCTTCTAATTTTCTTTCACTTTAAATTTGAAAATACACGAGCCGTATTTTTCTGTTTCAGCTTCTCAATAATCTGAAATTTCAAACCAGATCTAACACACTCCTAAAATATAGCTTTTACAATCTCCCCCTTTGAATTCTTATCACATAAACAAAAAATATCAGGAATTAGGAAATTCAACAAACATAAAAAAAACCTGATACACAAATAAATCCACATAGTTCACACCAGATTCAAGAGTTCACAAATAAAACTAAAAAAATTAAGTGTACTTAAAAAGTCAAATTTCTTGCAATTGTTTGACTCCTTGCATAATCTCCCCCTATTGTGTGATAAGAAATTCAAACAAAAATAACGTGAAACACAAAAAATGAACTTAACGTTACACTGATTTACTCTTAGTTGGCCTTGCTAACGTCTTTAAATCCTTCTGAATAAGTTGAATCTTTGTCATCACACCAGCTAGCCGTTTCTCCAAATTCATGATGTTTTGTGTAACATCACTTTCATTATTTCCAATTTCTTCAGTGGCTAGCATCTTGTTGACATAACTATTTTCAAAGTTTATCTAGGGAGGAATTTTCTCTCTCCTTTCCAATAAGATCTGGAACTTGTTGAATCAAAATGTTTTGGATCAGATATGGAAATGGCAAGATAAACTTCCTTGCATTCGACAATCCAATGTCAATTATCTGATCAAGAATAACCTTTCTAAAAATGACAGGGATTTCATTTTTCACTAGGTATAACAAGACTGTTGTATCATGTCGGATACCATCCGTTTTCTTGTTTGGTATCCAGTTGGTTCTGCAGATCTTGTTCAAAAGAGCGTATTCCCAGTTGAGCTTGGAATTAGAAATCTGTCCAGACCAGCTCATTAGCTCTTTTTCTGTCAATTTTTGGGTGACATGTCCATGTCAAGGTCAATTTCTAGCTCATCCACTCTTGAAGTTTCAATATTCGGTGTACCCATATATTTATTGATTATCTCAGCATCAAACTGGATAATACTCCCCTAACACTTGTCCAAACATTCCTGACCCAGACTTATCAATCTTTGAGTTCAAGTTTGCATATAATTCATATATCAATTCCTTACATACAGAGACAATGTTTGTCACTGTATTTGTCAAGCTTCTTTCAACGAGTATATCCCACAATGGAAAATGTTTAAACTGATTTACATTTAAGCCCCTTTCACTTAGGATCTCTCTCTTTCAATGTACCAAACCTAGAAACTCTTATTTCTAAATAGAATATCTTCGAAAAAGCCTTTGAATGGGCCATTTTAGGGGTACCTTGTGTGTTTGGAATCTCTGAAGATGATGGTTGTCTCTGATGTTCGAATCTCATTTCACAAATTTTTCAACTTCATTTGGTTCATAATTTTTTTTCTGAGGCCGAGCTTGAACTTTCTCTTCGTATTTTTGTGCTAGACAAAGACTCAGTAGATACTGTGGGTTGTTTATCAAGATTAGCGTGTTAAAGAGACAATCATATTTAATAACAAGAGAATCCACAAAGATGATCTTCTGATTACAGAAAATCCCCGAGGATCAATGGAAACGGTTCAAACAAACGAATAGGAAAAGAGTGGTTCCTAAGAAGGCACAAGCTAATCTCGATCAACAACCCACAATATCTACTGAATCTTCTTCTAGAATAAAAAGACGAAGAGAAAGTTCAAACTCGTCCTCAGACAAAAATTATGAACCAAATGAAGCAAAAAACGCATCTGAAACAAGATTCAAACATCATAGACAACCAACATCTTCAGAGATTCCAAACACAAAAGGTACCCCTAAAATGAACCCTTGGATGGCTTTTTTGAAGATATTTTATTCAGAAATAGGAGTTTTTAGGTTTGGTACATTGAAAGAGAGATTAATCCTAAGTGAAGGGGCTTAAATGTAAATCAGTTTAACATTTGCCATTGTGGGATATACTTGTTGAAATAAACTTGACAAATACAGCGACAAACGTTGTCTCTACATGTAAGGAATTGATATATGAATTATATGCAAACTTGAACTCAGAGATTGATAAGTCTGGGTCAGGAATGTTTGGACAAGTATGTGTTAGGGGGAGTATTATCCAGTTCGATGCTGAGATAATCAATAAATATATGGGTACACCGAATATTGAAACTTCAAGAGTGGATGAGCTAGAAATTGACCTTGACATGGACATGGTCACCCAAGAATTGACAGAAAAAGAGCTAATGAGCTGGTCTGGTCAGATTTCTAATTCCAAGCTCAATTGGGAATACGCTCTTTTGAACAAGATTTGCAGAACCAACTGGATACCAAACAAGAAAACGGATGGTTTCCGACATGATACAACAGTCTTGTTATACCTAGTGAAAAATGAAATCCTTGTCATTTTTAGAAAGGTTATTCTTGATCAGATAATTGACATTGGGTTGTCGAATGCAAGGAAGTTTATCTTGTCATTTCCATATCTGATTCAGAAATTTTGATTCAACAAGTTCCAGATCTTATTGGAAAGGAGAGAGAAAATTTCTCCTTGGATAATCTTTAAAAAACGTTATCCAAGCAAGATGCTAGCCACTGAAAAAAGTGGAAATAATGAAACTAATGTTACAAAACATCATGAATTCGGAGAAACGGCTAGCTGGTGTGATAACTGAGATTCAACTTATTCAAAATGATTTAAAGGTGTTAGCAAGGCTAATTAAGAATAAATCAGTGTAACGTTAAGTTCATTTTTGTGTTTCTTCTGATTGTGGAACTAATGTTATTTTTGTTTGAATTTCTTATCACACAAACAGGGGGAGATTATGCAAGAAGTCAGACAAGTGCAAGTAAAGCCGCGGGAAAAAGGCCGCAACAAGACATTTGAGTTTTTATGTGCATTTTTTTTATTTTTTTGTGAATTCTTGAATCTGGTGTGAACCATGTTAATTTATTTGTGTATCAAGTTTTTTTTATGTTTGGTGAATTTTCTAATTTTTGATATTTTTTTTGTTTATGTGATAATAATTTAAAGGGGAGTTTTTTTGTGATAAGAATTTAAAGGGAAAAATTGTAAATGCTATATTTTAGGAGTGTGTTAGATTTGGTTTAAAATTTTAGGTTGTTGAGAAGTTGAAGCAGAAAAATAAAAGAAGAAAAGAGATTCGTTTTGAAATGGTCCCCCAATTAGGTTGATGCTCGAATTTATCAAGGAGCAAAGGCAGCAACAATCGACTCAAACCAAATTCAATTAGGATGTGGGGACAGCGCTTAGCAAGCTCAAAACTCATATAGAATCCTTGAGCAAACATGTGAAGATCTTAGAGAACTTTGTAGCACAACAAGCTGCCTCATCCTTTCGGAATTCCGGATAGTTTCCCGGTAAACCCAAATTAAACCCGAGAGAGTACGATAACGTTATTTTTGTGTGCAGCACTGATATGATCGAGCGCTCGCCCTCCAAAGAGCAAGAGCAAGCTGCTGGTACGTCCATGAGAAAAGGAAAAGGTACGATCACGATTATGGAAGGAGTCGAACTAGATTTGGATAAACCATACGTTGCTCCACTGGCGTACCGAGCTCCAATACCGTTTCCTCAACGGTTGGTGAGCAGCAAGAATGAAGAACGAGTTGGCAGATTTATAGAGGGCCTCAAGAAGCTTGACATCAACATCCCATTCGTGGAAGCCCTCCAAAGAATGCCTAATCATGCCAAACTCATCAAGAGGTTCTTTCCAAAGAGAGGCATATCGAAGAGAATGAGACGGTAGCATTCACTGAGGAATGCAACGCTATCCTTCAAAACAAGCTGCCACCAAAGTTGAAGGATCCCAGAAGCTTCTCCATTCCATGCACAATAGGTAATATTGACATTGAAAAGGCTTTGTGTGATTTAGGAGCAAGCGTGAGCATCATGCCATACTCGGTTTTCAAACAGATGGACTTCAGGAATCTCAAACCTACAAAGATGTGTCTACGCCTCGTGGATAATTCGGTGAGATATCCGGTGGGAATTGTTGAAAAAGTTTCCACCAAGGTAGGTAATCTTTTCATTCCCACCGGTTTTGTTCTACTTGAAATAAAGGAAGATGCTAGGGTACCTATTATTCTTGGTAGACCATTCTTAGCTACTGCAGGTGCCATGATAGACGTACAACAAGGAAAACTTTCATTACATATCGGAGATGAGACGATAGAGTTCAACTTGTCTAGCCCCATGAACGGAACCTCATTCAAGGAGTCTTGCTTTACAGTCGATTCGCTGGACGAGTTCGTGAAAGACACGCATGATCAAGTAAGTATTTCTGATCCTCTTGTACGATATTTAACACGAGTTTGCGAAGATGCAGGATTTACGGACGAAGGAGCTGAGATGTACACGAAATTCATGAGTGCTATTGAAGCACCAGGAGACGCCTCATGTGAGGAGATACCACACGAAACGCACACTGGTTTTGCAGTGGAGAAGACGCCCGAACTTGAGTCTGAACCTCCTCCGCCTTCTTTTCGGTATGGGTACATTGAATGCGGTAAAACATATCTTGCTGTTATGAATGCTAACTTGAGAGCAGATGAGATGAGGAAACAACCCACTCTCGTAAAGAAGCGTAGGAGAGTCAGCTCTTCAATATGTACGCATGGAAGTTCGATCATCTCGTTTTCATACATATTTCTTGCACGATTTAGGAGACGTTTTTGATACATATGTGATGTTCTACGTATTATTCCGTATCCGTTTTACTTGCTTTCGTGCTTTTCATGTTCGTACAGGTTTTTACGCGTATTTGGACCATTTTGGAGCTAAAGGAACATGCACGGAGCTAAGGAGCAACTTCGGGGATCATCACGGGACAAACGGGACGAGATTGAGCATGGAAAAGCCTCACCCGATCGGGCACAACCCTTGCACGATCGGATTACAGCAAGGATACAGAGGAGAAGAATTCAGCGAAGATAGAGGAGATTCTTGCGAAGATATAAGCGAGGAGCATTGGAGATCAAGCAGCACCACTTCGGTTTTGTTTGGTTTTTATGTTCCTTAGACTTTCTACTATGTTTATGTTTCTTTACAGACGCATGAGCGAGTAGTTTGTTTGTTCTAGGAGAAGGGATTAGCCCTTGGCTATCCCGAGACCGCTTTTGATCTATTTTGAATGCATCTTCCCATTTTAGTTTATGTATTCTCTATCTGAATGCTTAAATTTACTTGTGTTTGCGCTGATCACGTAGATGCATGTGTTAGGGGTTAGGAGAAGGACCGAAAGGAGAATTCTAGTCCTAGCAAGTCAGGTTTAGAACAATCGAGGTTAGGCCACGAAAATAGGGTAGCAACGGTTAAGGGTGAAGGGGCGAATCACAGAGTTTATTGGTTTAGTTCATGGTTTCAGCCACAAAAGTAAGGGGCAGCTTGTCTAGATCACGTGTCTATGCCTTGAGAGAGGGTAGATATCATGTTAGGATCGTCCGCCTTAGATGGCTTTAATCGGGATTGCATGATAGATAGGTTGATAGCCGGTTTCGGTAGTCTTGTGGTGAAACCGGATTCCTAGGACGTTTATCTCATCGTTAGAACCCAAGTAGTTTAGTTACTTTCAGTATTTCATTCCTTATTCCCCTTCTTTCGTTAGCAAGTTTGATTCGTAGTTCGGGTTTAGGTAGTGTTGCGTAGTCTCTGTGGGATCGACACCTAAAATACTACACACGTGTCGTGCACTTGCGGGTAGATTAGGTTATTTAACTCTGATACGCATCAAGTTTTTGGCGCCGTTGCCGGGGACTATTGTCAACGCGTCTTAGATTCGAACCTAGAGTCCTTCTTGCTTTATTTTTATTTTCGTTTTTATTTTTGCTTTTTACTTTCGATTCTTTCTACCTGATTTCCTTTCGTTCGTTCTTTTTGGTGTATGACCAGGTCGCAAGGCACTTCTAGTCTACTCAGAATCGACCCAGAGATTGAGCGAACTTGCAGATTACTGAGAAAGGGTAAGGAAGAAGACAACACAGAGCCGTTTGAACAACATAATATGGATAATCAGAACGGCTGTGAACATGCTCAGTTACCGCTCGGTAATTTGGGGCAAATGCAGCAACAGCCACTCGTGCCTCAACCACGAGAACCGCAGGCTCCTCCACCACGTCGTCTAAGGGATTACGTGGTACCGAACATGAACAACGTGCAAACAGCCATAAGGATGCCTGCTGTTGCAAGAGA
>CM071865.1:11631776-11652908 GCA_036759665.1 Gynandropsis gynandra | reverse complement strand
ATACTTCGTGTAGACGATGCTTCACTTCTGCTATATTGAGGATTATTTGATCATATAAAATCGAGCTATTTTGCAGATTAAAAATCGCACACTAACACTCCGCTGTCGATAGAAATAGTGCCTAATAAGCATGATCAAAAATCGATATGAGTGCATCGACCTTGTTACTCCTTCGGTGGCTCGGGTCTAAGTGGTGGGTTGGGGCTCATCTTTCTACGTCCTAAGGGCAAGGCACAAAAGCCACCTACTCCGCTGCACTCTCACACGAGATGCATGAGTATACCGTCATCGGTAGTCTGGGTCTAAGTAGAGGCTGGATCCCTTCAAATCCGACGTCCTAGAAGCCTAGTGTGTATGCAAAGAAAAAGAAGAAAAGAAAAGAAAAAAAAATGGAAAATAAAAATAAAAACAAAACAAAAAAAAAGAAGAAGTCATAAAAAGAAAACAAAAAGAAGTAAAAGAAAAAGAAAAGAAAAAGAAAGTAAGAAGCTCGGAAAGAAAGAAACAAGTCTCCTCGGTTGACCTAGGTTTAGCATAGTCTGAAGTCTTGTCTGGTGGAGGGAGTTACGGTAGGGTGTCTAGTCTCCTTTGATTTACTTTCTCATGGGTAGCCATGGTGGACCTAGGGTTAAGGCTGAAAACTCGATTAGGCCGAATTTGCTCTCGACATGTTAGTTGATCGGTTAGGTTCACTTTAGCGGTATTTCTAGGAGAAGGGGAATTCTCGTATTTTCATGCCCCATGTATTCCACGTTTACGTTTGCTTAGGGACAAGCAAACATTTAAGTCTGGGGGATTTTGATCATCTCGTTTTCATACGTATTTCTTGCACGATTTAGGAGACGTTTTTGATACATATGTGATGTTTTACGTATGATTCCGTATCCGTTTTACTTGCTTTCGTGCTTTTCATGTTCTTACAGGTTTTTACGCGTATTTGGACTATTTTGGAGCTAAAGGAACATGCACGGAGCTAAGGAGCAACTTTGGGGATCATCACGGGACAAACGGGACGAGATTGAGCATGGAAACGCCTCACTCGGTCGGGCACAACCCTTGCACGATCGGGGAAAACCTACGGCCAATTGTGTGGACACTTTTGCACGACTCGGGCATGTCTTGCCCGACCAGATGCCTAGTGCCCGAGCGGGCACACACACCATGCCCGAGCGGGCATGCATTGCACAACACAATCTGCACGAGTTGCCCTAGCCAAAAGGAGGCAAAAAGACGCCGTTACAGCAAGATACAGAGGAGAAGAATTCAGCGAAGTTAGAGCAGATTCTTGCGAGGAGATAAGCGAGGAGCATTGGAGATCAAGCACCACCACTTCGGTTTTGTTTGGTTTTTATGTTCCTTAGACTTTCTACTATGTTTATGTTTCTTTACAGACGCATGAGCGAGTAGTTTGTTTGTTCTAGGAGAAGTGATTAGCCCTTGGCTATCCCGAGACCGCTTTTGATCTATTTTGAATGCATCTTCCCATTTTAGTTTATCTATTCTCTATATGAATGCTTAAATTTACTTGTGTTTGCACTGATCACGTAGATGCATGTGTTAAGGGTTAGGAGAAGGACCGAAAGGAGAATTCTAGTCCTAGAAAGTCATGTTTAGAACAACCGAGGTTAGGCCACGAAAGTAGGGTAGCAACGGTTGAGGGTGAATCGACGAATCACAGAGTTTATGGGTTTAGTTCATGGTGTCAGCCACGAAAGTAGGGGGCAGCTTGTCTAGATCACGTGTCTATGCCTTGAGAGAGGGTAGATATCATGTTAGGATCATCCGCCTTAGATGGCTTTAATCGGGATTGCATGATAGATAGGTTGATCGTCGGTTTCGATAGTCTTGTGGTGAAACCGGATTCCTAGGACGTTTGTCTTATCGTCAGAACCCAAGTAGTTTATTTACATTTAGTATTTCATTCCTCATCACCATTCTTTCGTTAGCAAGTTTGATTCGTAGTTCGAGTTTAGGTAGTGTCGCGTAGTCTCTGTGGGATCGACACCTAAAATACTACACACGTGCCGTGCACTTGCGGGTAGATTAGGTTATTTATATTTAACTCTGATACGCATCAAAGTTCTATGGAAGACAACCACGAACCTTCCCTCGAAACTCAAAGGAGGTTGCACCCGCACTTGAAAGAGGGAATGGAAAAAGACATCATAAAACTTTTTGATGCAGATACCATTTATCCAACCTTAGGCAGCGAACGAGTGAATCCCGTGCATGACGTGCCAAAGAAAGAAGCAGTGACTAAGGGATGGCATGACAAAAAGATCCTCATGACTTCCAACTAGGTGATTTAGTTCTACTTTTCAATTCTCGTCCTAAGCTTTTCTCGGGCAACCTACGGTCTCGTTGGTCTGGTCCTTTTCAGGTACGAGGAGTCTTCACACATGGAGAAGTGGAACTATGGAGCGATTCAAGTGGAACATTCAAAACTAATGGACAACGACTAGAGCTCTACCAAGCCGCTCAACCGATCGAAATTGGAAACTCCTTTTCCCTTTCCAATCTATCTGTCGCGCACACATGAGGAATGGAGACGTCAAAGCTTTAAGATGTTAAATAATCACTTTATGGGAGGCAACCAACTGTTTTTTTTCTATTTTTCTTAGTTGTTTTGTTTGAGACTCGGTTAAATAAAAATACAAAAAAAAAACATAAAAAATACTGATCAATAAGTGTAAGTATATCGATTTTTAGGGTTTTTCAGCAGGCTGTCGAGTCATAAAATGGTTTATTGAATTGAAATGGGTGTGAGCGTCAGTGAGTCGGTTGAGTCTCAGTGAGTCGCTTGAGTCTTAGTGAGTCGGTTGAGTTGCAAGGGTCAGAGGAGTTGCATGACCATCTTCGACTCAAGCGACTCATTGGGTCTCAATGGTTGCTTGAGTGACGTAGAGGGTCCAAGGGTCGTTTGAGTCACATGGGTCGTTTGTGTCGTTGAGTCGCAAGGGTCGTTTCAGTCGCATGAGTTGCTTGATATTATGCCCCGTGGGTCGCTTGAGTCACATGGGTCGCTTGAGTCTCAGTGAGTCAGTTGTGTCGCAAGGGTTGATCGAGTCTCATTGAGTCGCAAGGGTCGCAAGAGTTGCATGACCATCATTGACCCAAGCGACTTATTTGGTCTCAATGGTCGCAATGGTTGCTTGAGTGTCATTGAGTCGCAAAGGTCGTTTGATTCGCATGGGTTGTTCGAGTGTCATCGAGTCGTAAGGGTCGTTTGACTCCCAGGGTCGCTTGAGTCAGTCGCAAGGGTCGGTTGAGTCGCATGGGTCGCTTGAGTAGGTAGAAGTCTAAGTATTCTTAATTGGTCATTTTGTAGGTGCCGCCAAAGCTGAAGTTTGTGTATGAATTCAAGCACATGGACAGAATGACAAAGATCACCACCAAATGTTATCCTCACGAGACAATAACGAAGCTAGAGGAATCTTAGATGAATATCAGTTGCATTACTTTGAGAACGAGTCACAATAGGCATTTATCCCATTTCTAATATGAGTCCACATTGACAAAGGTTCAAATGTCTATCTTACTAAGGTAACAATTACATAAGGGTAACAAGGGTCACAGAGGGTAGTAATAGTTATTTTTTTTTTTTTAGGATATTCGAAGTATTTTTTGTGCTGAACAAAGAGGAAGCTTTAGTTTTTTATGTGGAGGATTATGAGGGATGCCACGATCCCGATGTTCAGACATGGATGGAACATCTTCATAGAAATCAGAAGGGTATTTGTTGGAAGAACATCTGTAAGTAAGAACTACTGACGCGAAAAGCAGCTCTTGGTGATCAAAAGAAAGGGAAAGAAAATGGGACTAAGGGGAAGAAGAGCGTGGGTAAAAAAAAATAGAGGCTGAAGATGACGAAGACGTAGGAATGGTAGGTGTTGCGGAAGCTAATGAAGAAAGAGAAGGTGATGCTGAAGGTGATGCTAAAGCTGAAACTGAAAGAGAAGGTGGTGATGAAGCTGAAGGAGAAGGTAATGATGAAGCTGAAGCTGAAGGAGAAGAAGTTGCAGTCCCTCTGACAATGGATCAGAAATTAGTAAAGGAAATAAAGAAATCGAAGAAAAATAATCATCAACACCGTAAGAGACCTTCTAAGGGATGTCAGGTTTCATTTGCCTAATCCAAAATCAAAGGGGGCAAATCCCAAAGGTGCTGAAAAAGCAAAATCAAAGTCTACCGAGAAAGATGCGAGCATCGGAAATCAATATTCCGGTACTCTTAGAGATGATGATTTTGAATTCCTTCAATGTCCATATCAAGTGTCAAGAAAAGAGCCAAGCGAAGAGCCGGTTGAGTCAGAGGTTGAAATGACTATGGAGTTGGCTCATAATAGGTTTTGGCAAACATTTCGAGATTAGTTGAAAATCTCACATCGATCGCCACCATTCTTCTAATTGAATATATTTCCGGAGAGGTTACTGCATTCGTTGCTCCTGATGAAGTTCCACCAAGTAAGTAATAATATTTAGTGAAAAAGGGCATTTGAGTCAATTTCCATCGAGAGTCGGCATGAGTCGCAACAGACGCATAAGTCGCAAGGTCACATAAGTCGCAAGGTCGTTAGAGTCGCAAGGTCGTTAGAGTCGCATGGGTTGCATATGTCCCATGGGTCGCAAGGGTCGCATCAATGTAATGAACGATGGGTCTAATGAATGAAGTAATTTTATGCAGATGTTGCAGTGGGTACTGTCGATGAAGTCACCAATGAGGAGGTTCCTGGCGAGGATATTCTAGTGGGTCCTATCGAAGAGGTAACCGGTAAGGAGGTTCTTGCGGAGTATATTCCAGTGGGTCCTGTGGAAGATGTCCCCGTTAAGGAGGTTCCTACCGAAGATACTCTAGTGGGTCATGTCCTAGAATTCGCCGATGAGGAGGTTCATGCCGAGGATATTCATATATGTATTCTTCAATACATCATCAAACATGTTGATAAATGTAAGAAAAATTCGGTTAATATTACAAATTAATACGCATACGCTAATTGAATCCATATTTATAGGATGTTATCTTTCAAAAGGCCATAGATATTCACAGTTAAGTAAAACATACGTATGTGCGATGTGTAGATCTCGTTGTGATAGCCATAGATCTTTCGCCTTACCAGATCTTCGACCAACTCCGCAAAATATATCTGGAACATCTAGTACTGGATATGACAATGCCACACCACCATCAAAACATCTGTCTGGATTTCTATTTCATGTTTGAACATGAAGCTCGAAGTAGTAAGAAGTGAAGAACGATATCTCCTCATTCACGTATTGTTCCACAATTGAACCCTCTGGACGAGCTTTTTGTTTGGTTTTTTTTTCTACAGATGGAACATAAATCGCTCGAATGGATACATCCAACGAAATTGAACTGGACCTCCTAATGCGGCTTCGTGCGGTAGATGAACTGTCAAATATTCCATAACATCGAAAAATGATGGTAGACAAATCTTCTCCAAGTTACATAGTACAGTAACTATGTTACTTTTAAGTCTACGAACCACATCTACACTTAAATTTCTCGCACATAAATCTCGGAAAAATATGCCAATACCTGAAAATTCAAGTATTAATTAGTTTATTTAACAATTAATGTCTGTAAATTATTAATCACTAATTATACTATATAAATGAAATAATCAATCATACCTCCAATTGCTTCATGTGCATGTTTTTCCATCAATTCAGAAAAAAATATGGGAAGTAGTCTTTGTATGAATACATGACAGTCGTGACTTTTCATCCCTAATAACTTTCCTTCATGAATATCGACGCATCTTTCGATGTTAGATGTATAACCATAAAAAAATTTCACGTCTTCCTTCAACCATTTCAACAATTTATATTTCTCATCATTCGACAATCTGAATATCGAAACTGAAGCTTTACCGTCTTCACTTATATGTAATTCCTTCCGTGAACAATACCCTTCAAGATCCTTCCGTGATTTAATGTTATCCTTCGTTTTTCCTATGACATTCAGTACCGTATTGATGATATTGTCGAAAAATGTTTTCTCTATGTACATGACATCAAGATTTGGCGAAGCTTTAGATTTTTCCAATACGGCAGATCCCAAAATATGCTCTTAACGTACCAATTATGGGTAATTCCATAACCATCAATTCACGGATGATTGTTCCCTCTGCAATCTATACTCCTAGGAATACCTAAAGCAAGAAGTCGCTCATACAATATCTCTTCGCCGGTCAAACCTGGAGGAGGAGATTTCCACACAACTATATTCCTTTTGAAATTCCTTTTGTTGCATCGTAATGTATCATCAGGAGGAAGAAAACGACGATGATAATCAAACCAACTCGTCTTTCGTCCATATTTCAACTGAAAAGCATCTGTTAGCATACCATAAGCTGGAAAATCACTTATTGTCCACATAAGAGCTCCTCGTAATATAACATTTTATCGTCTCGAAACGTCGTACGTTGGAACTCCCTTCCATAATTCTTTCAATTCTTCAATCAATGGTTGAAGAAATATATCCAAACTTCTTTTCGGATGATTAGGCCCGGGAATCAATATTGTTAAGAACAAAAACTCACGCTTCATGCACATACCTGGTGGTAAATTATACGGTGTCATAATAACTGACCACAACAAATAATTTCTCTCAAACATCCCGAATGGATTAAAACCATCAGTGCAAAGGCCTAAATAAACGTTTCGACTCTCAACTGCAAAATCAGGATATACCTTGTTAAAGTATTTCCACGCCTCACCATATGAGGGATGACACATTTCTCTGTCACGACTTGAATGCTCAGCATGCCATCTAATGTCTCTTGCGGTCTTTTCTGATTGATACAATCTTTTTATCCTGTATGTAATTGGTAAATACTACATACGATGAAATGGAACCGATTTTCCATTCCTTGTCAAATAAAATTGATCTTTTCCATAAAATCTACAATTGCTCAAATCTGAAGTTTCTTTCCAAAAAATCATACAGTTGTCTTGGCAAACATCAATATTTTGATATTGCAATAAACCCAATGATCTCATCATCTTCTTTGTTTCATAATATGACTCAACTACATTATTATCTTCGGGTAAATAATCTCTTACTAATTGCAATATAGAATCCATATAATTTTGAGAAAGATTATTTTCAGTCTTCAAATTCATCAACTGTGCAGATAGAGACAACCGTGAAAGACCACTTCTACAACCATCATAAAGTGGATGCCTAGCACTTTCTAACATTTTATAAAAACTTTTCGCTTTTTCATTAGGATCTTCTTTAATATTTTGATCTTCGCTTCTTTCAACGAATACATTTTCCACCTTTTCTATATAAGGGTTCATTTCTACATCTTGCAAAGTCTTAGACACTTAATGATGTACAATACCCCTACTAAAATTTTGCACAAGATTACTAGGTCGTGGTACAAAATTCTCTCCATGAGATAACCAAATAAAATAATTTGGAGTAAACCCTCTTAAATAGAGATAATTCCAAACGGTTTTCACATTAACAAATTTTTTATTTTTGCATTTGACGCATGGACAAACCAACTTACCGTTTTCTCTAAAAACTTATTGATTCGTCGCCATCGTCATAAATTGTGTAAGGCCTTCTATAAACTCCTTTGATACACCTTGAGTTTCCAGATCAATTCTTCTATACATCCACTGTCTCAAAACGAAAATATTTGATCTCGACGACGAAGCCATTATAATCAGAAACGATATTAAGATATGTAAACAAATATATGAGAATTGTGTGAGGGAAACAGATGCATGGAGGAGAGGTTAAATAGAAAATTTCAGGATCTATTAAGAACGGATTACGAAGTAAGACAAATATTTCCCAACGAACCGTCCCGAATACGTCCCAAAATTTTCGTCAAGTTTGCAGACGGACGTTGATTCCGTCCGTAATTTGCGGACGAATGCTAATTCCGTCCACAAATTGCGGGAGAATGTTGATTCCGTCCATAAATTGCGGACGAATTATGGACTACTACGCGGTCTGAAAATTTGCGGACGGATTAAGGACGAATTTATTGTTTTGTCCTTAAAACGTCCCGAATCCGTCCCTAAATTTAGGGTCAGCTCATTCAGTCAGCAAAATCCATCCAGAAATTAAAATTTTCTTCTGGTGCTCGTTAAGAAGGTTCTTGTCGAAGATACTCCAGTGGATCTTGTTGAAGATGTTTCTGACGAGGTTCCTGCCGAGGTTACACCAGTGGGTCCTGTCAAAGAGGTCGCCGCTGATGGAACTCCAGAAGTTATTTTCATTGATGCTGAAATTTCACCAAGTAAGTACGGTCATTTGAGTCACAAAGGTCGCATTGGTCGCATGGGTTGAATAGGTCACAAAAGGTCGTATTAGTCGCATAGGTCGCATGGGTCACAAAAGGCCGCATGTTCGCATGGGTCGCAGGGTCGCAGGCTCACATTGGTCGCATGGGTCGCCATATGTTTAATGAAGTAAATTTTATGCAAGTAAGTGGACCTTTATCAATGGAGTCGGAGCCATATGTTGAATCTTCGTCGATAACTAAACGAGTTTTAAGACCACAGAAGGCATATGTTGAACCTCCGCCGGTGAAAAGAGCAAAAACAGGGCGATGGAGAGGGCGATAGAAAGATGTTGATGGAGAACCCGTAGAAAATGTAGTTCAACAACCCGTAGAAAATATATGTTCTTGACGAAACATCGACTTGAGCGTTGTTGGAAATCTGATCCAGATATTCCTGGGAGCCAGAGTTTTGGGAGACTATATTAAAGTCCAACATATGGCTTGAAGATGATGTAAGCTTTTTTAAACTCTTAGTCATAGAGGCATTATGTGTCATATGTATTCATGTGTGTTAAATTTTTTGCAGCAATTGGATGAGGCGTTGTTGATACTGTATTATTGCATGAGGATATTCCCCTTCATATATCAGAATTATTATGTTTGTCTTCTTGTTTTCATGTAGACGCTCACACCGCGGATGTCCGAGTATATAGAAAATTTGTCGGGAATTCTTAGTGATTTTTTGGATGGCAAGTATCCATTAAGAAGTAGGTACACACTAGTGAGTTATTTTGATGGCTTTGTCTCGATTTTAAACATTCCATCGCTCAAAAGTCGATATATACATGTTCATTGGGTAGCTATCAAAGCGGATTTCATGACCCGATGCATTACGGTATACGACTGCCATAACAGTATGAAGGAAACACATATTGATCCATTGATTGAGAAGATAAGAAAATTTGTCCCCAAGATGCTTATTCTTGGAGGGTTTCCTTCTTTGGCTTCTGGAGAAGAAGAATGAAAGTACGAGTATTATGAAGGTCTGTCACAGAACAAAAGCGCAAGTGACTGTGTTGTTTACACCTTCTTAGAGGCCTTTGTAATGAAAGGACGTTATATTGTTCCCTACATTTGCGACGAAAATATTGCTTCCATGCGTGAGAAGATGGTTGTTGATATATTTAAGAATGGAAGATGTATCCTTGCACCTCCGATACTAACTTGATACATTATTATTATTTTTTGGGAATAGAAGATGTAAATATTTAGTACATTGTTATTTTTTTAATTTATTCATATTGTTTGTAAATAATTTGATTTGAGTCATAAGAAATTATTATTTTTATAATAATAAAAGAGTCGCAGGGGTCCGAGGGTCGCAGAGGGTACAAGGCTCGCAGAGGATCCAAAGATCGCAGGGGTCAAAGGGTCGCAGTGGTAAAAGGGTCGAACGGGTAAAAGGGCCGCATGGGTCAAAGGGTCGAAGAGGTTTAAGGGTCGCAGAGGGATAAGGGTCGCAGGGGTCAAAGAGTCACAGGGGTCCAAGGGTCACAGAGGTACAAGGGTCGTAGAGGTCAAAGGGTCGCAGAGGGTACAAGGGTGGCACAGGTAAAAGGGTCGTAGGGGTCACAGGGCCGAAAAGGTTTAAGGGTCGCCGATGGAAAAGGGTCGCAGGGGTCAAAGGGTTGTAGAGGTACAATGTTCGTAGAGGACAAGGGTCAAAGGGGTCAAAGGGTCGCAGGGGTACAATAATCGAAGAGGTACAAGGGTCGCAGCGGTACCTCTGTGACCCTTGGACCCCTGCGACCATTGTCCCTCTACGACCATAAACCTCTACGACCCTTGTGACCCTTGTAGCCCTATGTGAGCCTTTTACCCTTGCGACCTTTTACACTTTATTATTAAAAAATAAAAATTATTACAAATAATATGAATAATTTTGAAAAAATAACAATGTACCAAGTTACATCTTCTATTTTCAAAAAATAAAAATTATTTACAAATAATATGAATAAGTTTTAAAAAAATATTAATGTACCAAGTTACAGCTTCCATTCCAAAAATGATAATAATTTATCAAGTTATTCACAAACAACCCTTGGACCGCTGTGACCCTTGTCTCCTTGCGAGCATTGTCCCTATGCGACCCTTGGACCCATGCAACCCTTGTACCTTTGTGACCCTTTGACCCCTGCGACTCTTGTCCCTCTGCGACCCTTGGACCCCTGCGACCCTTGTTCCTCTGCGACTCTTGGACCCCTGCGATCCTTATACATGCGACCCTTGTCCCTCTGTGACTCTAATACAATAATAGTAAATCCATAAAAAAATGATATTAAAAATAATACTTACTATTGAATAATAGTAAAAATATCAACCAAATATAAACATGAAGTTCAAGTTCAAAGGAATGTTGTTGTTCAAATGAGGTTCAAAGCAATCAAAATACAACGGAAGTTTCTACGACATCACCCAATTTACATTAGTAGAAATGAATAAAAATCGAATAAATAACCGAAATGATATATGATGAATCGATTTAAGATCACTTACCAATGCATCTACGTCAAAATTTGAACGCGTGACTAGTACCGTGAAAATCCTCTAAGCAGAAGAAGATGACCCTACTTCTGCAGATGATGATGATATAGATGATGCATATTGTAGATTACACATATCATCTCCGAAACCGGTGATGTGAAAAACGATGTCACCATCGTGACAGAAAATTTCGAAATCCCGAATACGAAAATCACGGTCCTTGAGAAATCTTTCCATCTATCAGTGAATTTGGTGCCATCCAACTTGACTTCCCATGTTTGGTTAGACACATCTGATTTAAGCGTTGACGTATTGTTTTCCCTCGTTTTCCCGCAAATATGCTCATCTAAGAAGTTCTTCGGAATGTCATGTAACAAAAATAAAAAAAAGTCAAATCTATACATTCTCTACATGTAACATACCGATAGAGAGAGATGAAGGAGATTACGAGGTATTTCTCCAGAAAGTTCGGAAGAATGATTTGGATGAAATGAAAGATGTGGCATTTTCGGAAAAAAATGGATCGAAGATGATGAGAGTTAGAGAGAATGTGTCGTTATTCGAAAAGACATGGCCATAATGTTATGTTTTCAAATTTTAGTGAAAAGTACAGCGTAAATTTTGGTGAAAACATACATTTGAAACGACGCCAAACTGATTTATGGGTTTTTTGGTCGAATGGATGTCATGGGACACATGGGTCGCTTGGTCGGATGGATCGCATGGGTCGCTATTTCCCAATGGTCACATGGGTCGCATGGTCGCATGGATCACTTAGTGAAAATGCATTTACAGCATCGCATGGGTCGCATGGTCGCATTGGTTGCATGGGTCGCTTGGTCCCTCAGCGGCCCTTTTACCCCTGCAACCCTTGTACCTCTACGGCCCTTGTTACGATAACTGTAAATCCAAAAAAAAATACAGTGATACTAACAGTAATACTTACTATTGAATAATAGTAAAAAACCAACGAAATACAAACATGAAGTTCAAGTTCAAAGGAATGTTGTTGTTCAAAGGAGGTTCAAAGCAATCAAAATACAACTGAATTCAAACTATGTTGTTGTTAGGCCCTCGTTGAGGGACAAACCGAAGCACAAGTGTTGCTCCATTTGGAGACAAGTTCGACTTTAAGGGAACAACCCTGGTTTAGTCCATTATCGTGAAAAAACTTTCTCCAACCCCCTCTGATGCTAGCGCCACCACATTTCACGAGCCTTAAATCAGCCGCCCACGCCCTTCCGAAATCGATTATTAGCAGTATCTTACATCGTCTACCGCAAAGACCACTCGACCTCACAAACCCTATCAGAAGTGTCTGCAACATAACACAAGTTACATTAGTCGAAATGAATAAAAATCGAATAAATAACCAAAGTGATATATGATGAATCAGTTTGATGTAACTTACCAATGGATCTACAGCTAGATTTAAACGCGTGACTGGTACCGTGAAAATCCTCTGGGCAGGTGTGGACACAGTGATGTGCAAAACCATATCACCTTCATGACGGAAAACTAAGATATCTCCAATACGAAATTCATGTTCGTTGGGGAAATCTTTCCATCCATCAGTGAATTTGGAGCCCTCCAACTTGACTTCCCATGTTTTGTTAGACACATTCGATTTAAGCGTTATCGTGTTGTTGTCCCTTGTTTTCCCATGAATATGGTCCTCGAAGAAGACTTCGAAATGTCCTAAAACCAAAAACGAAGAACAAAGTCAAACTTGTTGTTATATACATGTAGTATACCGACAAAGAGACAGATGAAGGAGATTACAAGGTAGTTCTCTAGATTGCTCGGATTAATGGATTGGAGGAAATGAGGGAAATGTTTCATTTTTGCAAATGATGAGAGTTAGAGTATACCGTTATTCGAAAAATTATGGGTGGAAAATGATGAGAGTTAGAGAGATAGTGTGTCGTTATTTGAAAAAAGGAAACAACTATAATTCGAAAAGACATGACCCTGACATCGAATCGCCGTCAGATGGAATTCGAAAAGACATGATCACACGATAATGTTTTTTCAAATTTTGGTAAAAAGTTTGGCGGGAATTTTGGTGAAAATAATATATTTACAACGACGCCAAACTAATTTATGGGTCGCAAGGGTCACATGGTGAAAATACATTTATAAGTTCGCATGGGTCGTATGGTGAAAATACATTTACAAAGTCGCATGGGTCGCTTGGTTGCACTGGTCGCATATATCGCTTGGTCACATGTGTGGATCAATACATGCGATCTCGACGAATTTATGGATTTGTAAGAATAAAATGACAAAAACCAATCAAACAATTCATTTACAACGTCAAACTAACTAATTCCAACTGAGGGTCGCATAGGTCGCTTTGTCACATATATTGATCAATAGATGCAAACTCATCGAATTTATGGCTCTATAACGATTAAATGATAAAAACCAATCAAAATAATACATTTACAACGTCAATCAATTGTTAAAACGGATGACCCATGTATCCCAAGTTACGTAGAACGAATGGCTGTGTTTCAAAAGTAACAGTAGTGTTTTAAAAACCCGTCAGATGAGTTTGAGAAAATTTAGAAAACTACAATTAACATTTTGTTAAAATGTCGATATTATTGGTATTATTGTCTATATTATTTCTAAATTAGACATATACAACTCAAACATAGTGATAATGGCATTTCAAAAAAACAAACGCATGGGTCGCACATATGGATCAATAGATGCGAACTCAACGAAATCATAAATTTATAATGATACAATAACCAATAAAAATAATACATCATCACCGTCAAACCAATTAATGCCAATTGAGGGTCGCATGGGTCGCTTGGGCGCATATATTGATTAATAGATGCTAACTCGACAAATTTATGGATTAATAAGGATAAAAGGACAAAAAACCAATCAAAACAATACATTTACAATGTCAAACTAAATAATGCCAACTGAGGGTCGCATAGGTCGCATATATGGATCAATAGATGCAAACTCGATGTCTGACAGCAAAACAACAAGTCACATGGGTCAGAAGACAAGAGTCTGACAGTGAAACAACAAGTCACATGGGTCGGAAGACAAGAGTCAGACATCGAAAAGACGAGTCACAATAGTCACATGGGTCGCATGAGTCGCGTGGATCGCATGAGTCACACCTGTCAAATGAGTCGCGTAAGTTTTATATGAGATTGCATGAGTTGCATGGGTCGCAGAATAGTCATATATGGCCGCATTGGGTCGGATGGGTTCCCGTTTAAACTTCTTTATAATTTAATCCAATTGAGGGTCGAAGATTTTATGGATTTCACGTAATTACGAACAATAGATGCAAAATAAGACATTTTCTACGTTTAAATATTGATTACATAAGATCACAAAGGTCACAAAGGTTACAAAAAAATTACATAAGGTTATATAAGGTCACAAAGGTTACAAAAAAAGTTCAAAAAACATTCAAGAAAAAAAGGAAAGTAAAAGGTTATATAAGGTCACAAAGTTTACAAAAAAGGAAAGAAAGAAGATTGCAAAAGTTAAAAAGAGTTGAAAAAAAGGAAAGAAAAATGTTACATAAGGTCTCAAAGGTCACAAAGGTGAAGAGAGTCGTGTGTGACTCAATGCATATCCAAGTTCACCTCCAACCGTGACCTTAAGTACCGCGGGTACAGAACAATGTCTGAGTCTGCCGATTACCAAGACCTTATGTTATGCAGATACATCACAATGTCCTCCATCCATGTTGTAATGACTTGTGTGTATCTGCATAGAGATCGAGTCCGAAGATTACTAAGACCTTGAGATACACATAGACAACATGATGCCCTGCGTCCACCATGTCACCTTCTTCATGAAGGTCACAAAGGTGACAAAGGTAACAAAGATTTTTCAGAGAATTTAGGGTTAGAGACTTAGACGAAAAGAGAAGAGAGATGAGATTCTCCCGATTCAATATCATCTCGGATGCGATGGTGAGACTTACAGAATTTGATGAACCTTTTAATATAGAGGTAATAGAGATCGAAGGAAAGGGAGTATCGAAAAGATAGAAGTCTGACATAAAAAAACGTGTCGCAAGGGTCTTGAGTGTGGCATACGTAAAAGAATCATAGCTGGCATTGGAAAAGCCAGGAGTCTGACATCGAAACGACTAGTCGCAAGGAAGGGTCACGTGGGTCGCAATGGCCACTTGGGTCGTATGGGTCACAAAGGTTGCAAGGGTTGCATGGCCGGAAGGGTCGCACAGATCGGATGGGTCACACAGGTTGCAAGGGTCGCAAAGGTCGCTATGCTCACAAGGGTCGCAATGTCCGTAAGGGTCGCATGGATGGAATTATAATGAAGAATTTATCGAATTATAATGATGAAAGTCATAAAGATTTTGTCAAATAATACAAATAATATAATATTACAAACTAGTAATACAAATAATATAATATTATGCACTAACAAACCTTTCTTTTTTTTTTGAAGTTAGCGTTGTCTCGGTTGTCATGTTTCAAACACTATCAGTGATGCTGGCATTTGAACCCGTTTGACTCGACAAAGATGGGGTTTGTCTCGACGAAGATGGGGTATTTCTCCAACCTCACCGAGTCTAGGATAACGATTCTCTTTAGGCCTCTCACTTTGCCTTTTCTCAGCCAACATAGGAGGTAGAACCGTAACTTCAGAATATTGAGGTGGAATGTTCCAATAATTGTAATCAGGAACCAGATACACGGTTTCTTGGTAAGCAAAACGCCATGTCTCCCGAAGGTAGTATGTTGAACTAGATATGGTATCTTGTGACCTTTACCAACCTTATGTGCAACCGCAATTGCGTGACTGCATGGATCCTTATTGACATCAAATATTTTTTAGACGCACGTTATTTTTTGAAGACTAACTACAAATCTTCTACCCATCTCATTTCTCACCTCATATTCATCACTAAGCATGTTCAATTCAATAACCTCATACTTGGATGTCTATCCAAACAGTTCATGTAATGTTTTATATATATATAACAAGTGTCACTGGTGGACAAAACAACAATTTTATGGCATTGGCAAAAATAACGAATCATAAATAGTGAGATGAGAATGAGATATAATTTATAATTTATGTATTATTTTAAAATAATTTAGTAGTTTATATATAAAAATACAAAAATAGTTTACGTATAATTTAATAATTTTAGAAGTTATATAATTTTTCTTTTATATTTTGAAATTCATGACAATGTTAGTCGTTTTTTCTGTTTATTACAGAATAACTTCACAATATTTATAAAAACAAAAAGTTTATAAAATATGACTTTGAGTAGTTTACTTTTTTTTGCAATAGATTTATCTTGTCTTAATTTAAAAAAGTAGTAAAAGGGCCTTTTAATTATTTAGTTTGTATTGGTGGATAAGTTTATATTAATTTAATTTAAAGTTTAGTGCTCTTTTTTTCAGCCATTACGTGTGTGGATTTGTGATTTTCGACAAAAGTGTTTATTTAGTGCCGAAAGTATTATGCTTTATTGATTAAATACTGTATCTAATTTTTCCATAAATAATTATCAGATGGTCTCAAATGAAAATTTCATATAATAATATATTATTATGTTAGTCGTATTAAAAAAACCTATAACAAATAATAAAATGCTAATATTTTATAATAATTTTTAAAAAGGTTCTAAATCTTCGCATATTTTTTTTCCGTAATTAATATAATCCCATAATTTACTACACTGTTCTTTTTGGTGCTGGCAGTAGTTATAACAATAAACATCACGAAGGTCTCGAAAATTCATAATAAGAATGGAAACATAAAAGAATTAAATAAAATAATTCTAATGAGTAAATTAATTAGGCGGAATATTAGAAATACCTTTATAGGATTAAAAAACTTCAAAAATACCTTTCTCTAAAATAATTATTAAATCCGAAAAAAAAAACTGAAGAAAAGACAAACTTGCCCTTAATGTTCGAACGTAGAAAAACCCACGTTCGGCAGTTTTCCGACGTGAAAAACTGTAAAAACGAGAAAGCCGAACAGTTTTTCGACGTGAAATCTGTTTAAAAGTTTATAGCAAGAAAGAAATAAGAGTTTTTCGAAGTGAAACCTGTTTAAAAGTTTATAGCAAGAAAGAAATAAGTGATGTCGAACTTGAGAGGGATCAATTTAAAGTTGGCGAGAAGGAAAATGGCTAGAATCAGCAGCAGCAGCGTGAGTGATGCTCATGCTGATGCTGCAGTCCCTCTGACACTAGAGCAGAAATTATAGGAGAAATAAGGAAGTTGAAGAAGAAAATCATCAACGCCGTAAGAGACCTTCTAAGGGATATCGGGATTCATATGCCTAATCCAAAATCAAAGGCTGCCGAGAAAGTTGCACCAAGTAAGTAATATTTAATGAAAAGGTCATTTGAGTGTCAATTTCCATCGAGACATATAAGTCGTAGGGCCACATAAGTCGTAGGGTCGTTAGAGTCATAGGGTCGCAGAAATTATTAAGGGAAATAAGGAAGTCGGAGAAGAGAATCGTCAACGCCGTAAGAGACCTTCTAAGGGATGCCGACATTCATATGGCTAATCCAAAATCAAAGGCTGCCGAGAAAGTTGCACCAAGTAAGTAATATTTAGTGAAAAGGTCATTTGAGTGTCAATTTCCATCGAGACATATAAATCGTAGGGTCGCATAAGTCGTAGGGTCGTTAGAGTCGTAGGGTCGCATAAGCCACAGGGTCGTTAGAGTTGCATAGGTCGGATGAGTTTCATATGTCGCATGTATCACTGGATCGCTAACGTCGAGTGGGTCGAATGGGTCGCATGTGTTACATAATCAATGTAACGAACCAAGTAAGTACGGTCATTTGAGACCGCATGGGTCGCATTGGTCGCATTGGTCGCATGGGGAGCATGGGTCGCATAGGTCGCATTGGTCGCATTGGTCACCATATATTTAATGAGGTAAATTTTATGCAGGTGCTGGACCTTTATCGAAGGAGTCTGCGCCATATGTTGAACCTCCGCCGGTGAAAAGAGCAAGAACAGTGGTTCAAGAACCTGAAGGGGAAGAGGAGTTTGTGTGGAATCCCAAGGGATTAGTAAAGGGCTTGATAAACCGATTTCCTTCCTTCATTGACGCTAGCGATGATAAGTTGACTAATCTATATTGGTTCCTGAAGGCACCTTGACATGAGCGGTGGTGGAAATCTGAGCTAGATATTTCCTGGGGGCCAAAGTTTTGGGAGATTATATTAAAGGCCAACATATTTCTTGAAGATGATGTAAGTTTTTTAAACCCTTAGTTTCACAGAGTTTTGTGTCATATGTATTCCTGTGTGTTAATTTTTTTTTGCAGCAATTGGATGATGCGTTGATGGAGCTGTCTTCTCGCTCGGCATTGGATCCCAGCGCGAATTAGAATTATTACGTTTGTCCTGTTGCTTTCATGCATACGCTCTCACTGTGGGTGTACGAGGATATGAAAACTTTGTCGGAAATTCTTAGTGATATTTTGAAAGCCAAGTATCCATTCAGAAGTACGAAGATACCAATTAGTGATTATGAAGGTTTTGTCTCGGTTCTAAACATTCCATCGGATAAAAATCGATGGGTAGGATGTCATTGGGTAGCCATCAAAGCGGATTTCAAAACCCGATGCATCATGGTATACGATTGTAAGATGAGCCTTAAGGAAACGCATATCGACCCGGTGATTGAGAAGATAAGAAAAGTTGTCCCCAAGATGCTCATTCTCGGAAGGTTTCCTTCTTTGGCTTCTGGAGAAGATGAATGGAAGTATGTGTATTATGAAGGTCTGTCATAGAACCAAAGAAGGAATGACTGTGGTGTTTTCTCCTACAAATTCGTAGAAGCCTCGTTAATGGGGAGGAATGTGTTTCGCTTAATTTGCGACGACAATGTTACTTCCATGCCTGAGAAGATGGCGGCTGATATATATATAGTAATGGAGAAAGCATCTATGAACCCGAAGAAGACTAACTTGATATTTGGTACATTGTTTTTTTTGGACTGGTAGATGTAAACATTTGGTACATTGTTTTTTTAACATTTTGTACATTTTTTTTAAATATTTGGTACATTGTCGCAGGGATGAAACGGTCACAGAGGTACATGGGTCATAGAGGGACCATTGCGACCCTTGTCCCTCTGTGACCCTTGGACCCCTGCGACCCTTGTCCCTCTACGACCCTTGGACCCCTGCGACCCATTTGTCCATTTTGGCCCTTCCGACCGTTGCGATCCTTCCGACCCTTATGACCCATTTGTCCATTTCGACCCTTTCGACTAGTCTTTTCAATGTCAGACTACTGCTTTTTCCAGGTGCTAGCCATGCTTTTTATTTTACCAATGCCACATTCAAGACCTATATTAAAAGGTTCTTTAATGTGGTCAATACATGCACCTTGGTCATTCTTTGTATTTAGTGTCTTTCTGGAATTTTAGGAGTCCATTTATTTTTCGTTAAATATGAGTTTATAAATAGAGGAGTCCATCCGACGCATGCGACCCTATATGACCACATATGACCCATGGACGACTCATGCGACCTATGCGACTCATGCGACTTGTCGTTTTGCTGCTAGACTCCTATCTTGCAACCCATGTGACCCTTCCGACCGATGTGACCCTTCCTACCCATGTGACTTGTCGTTTTGCAGTCAGAATCTTTTCTTCCAACCCATGTGACTTGTCATTTTGCTGTCAGACTCCACCCTTCCGACCCATGTATATAAGTTAACGTCTACGTCTCTTCTCTTAGTATGGGTATTTAACCCATATTTCTATGAAAAATCTTTTTTACCTTTGTGACCTGCGTGGCACAATCACCATTGTTGACGCAGGGCATCGTGTTGTCTATGTGTTACTCAAGGTCTTGGTAATCGGCGGACTCAGGCTCTATGCAGCCACTGACGAGTTGCGGGGGTGACTTAGGTGACGGTGTTGGGTCACTCTTCAAATGTGACTGCAAGACGAAGTACATGGCAGGAGATAACTTAGGTGACGGTGTTGGGTCACTCTCGACTAATAAACTATCTCTCCAGTGAACTCATGCGACCCATGCGACCTTCATGCGACCCTCATTTGGCATTAATTAGTATGGCGTTGTAGATGTATTGTTTTGATTGGTTTTTGGCATTTTATTATCATAAACTAGTAAATTCGTCGATTTCGTATCTATTGATCCATATATGCGACCAAGCGACCCCATGCGACTCATGCAACCTTCATGCGACCCTCATTTGGCATTAATTAGTTTGACGTTGTAAATGTATTGTTTTGATTGGTTTTTGTCATTTTATCATTATAAACTAGTAAATTCGTCGATTTCTGATGCGTATCAGAGTTAAATATAACCTAATCTACCCGCAAGTGCACGGCACGTGTGTAGTATTTTAGGTGTCGATCCCACAGAGACTACGCAACACCACCTAAACCCGAACTACGAATCAAACTTGCTAACGAAAGAAGGTGAATAAGGAATGAAATACTGAAAGTAACTAAACTACTTGGGTTCTAACGATGAGACAAACGTCCTAGGAAACCGGTTTCACCACAAGACTACCGAAACCAATGATCAACCTATCTATCGTGCAATCCATGTTAAAGCTATCTAAGGCGGACGATCCTAACATGATATCTACCCTCTCTCAAGGCATAGACACGTGATCTAGACAAGCTGCCCCCTACTTTCGTGGCTGACACCTTGAACTAAACCCATAAACTCTGTGATTCGCCCATTCACCGTCAACCGTTGCTACCCTACTTTCGTGGCCTAACCTCGATTGTCCTAAACCTGACTTTCTAGGATTAGAATTCTCCTTTCGGTCCTTCTCCTAACCCCTAACACATGTATCGACGTGATCAGTGCAAACACAAGTAAATTTAAGCACTCAAATAGAGAATAGATAAACTAAAACGGAAAGATGCATTCAAAATAGATCAAAAGCGGTCTCGGGATAGCCAAGGGCTAATCCCTTCTCCTAGAACAAACAAACTACTCGCTCATGCGTCCGTAAAGAAACATAAACATAGTAGAAAGTCTAAGGAACATAAAAACCAAACAAAACCGAAGTGGTAGTGCTCGATCTCCAATGCTCCTCGCTTGTCTCCTCGCAAGAATCTCCTAAATCACGAACTGAATGAATGTCTCTTCTATTGTCGTCTTCTGCCTCCTTTTATGCATCCTAAGTCAGTCTAAGTGTTGCCTTAATTGCCCCCACGAGTTCCCTTTTGTTTTAAGTTAATTTTACTTAACTAAACAAGCAGTTACGGGCCGCGACCCGCTCGGGCAATGAGTGTGCCCGCTCGGGCACGGCTAGGGTAACTCGTGCG
>CM071865.1:11607808-11618938 GCA_036759665.1 Gynandropsis gynandra | reverse complement strand
AAGGGTGGCAGAGGGACAAGGGTCGCAGAGGGACAAGGCTCGCACGGGTCCAAGGGTCGCAGAGGGACAAGGGTCGCAGATGGACAGGCTCTCACGGGACCAAGGGTCGCAGAGGGACAAGGGTCGCACGGGTCCAAGGGTCGCAGATGGACAAGAAATAATAAATTATTCATATTATTTGTAAATAATTTTATTTGTAAATAATAAATAATAAATTTCTCATATAATTTGTAAATACGACCCATTCGACCTTTTGTGACCCATTCGACCCATACGACCAATGCGACCTTTGTGACTTAAAAGACCATACTTACTTGGTGGAACCTGCTTATCCTTAGAGGGGACCTCTTCAAGAGGATCCACTGTAGTATCCTCGGAAGGAACCTCCTTATCCTTAGAGGGGGCCTCTTCGACAGGACCGACTGTAGGTTCCTCGGAAGGAACCTCCTTAGGGTGGGCCTTTTCGACAGGATCGACTGTAGGTTCCCCGGAAGGAACCTCTTTAGGGGCGACCTCTTCGACAGGACCGACTGTAGGTTCCTCGGAAGGAACCTCATTAGGAGCGCCCTCTTCGACTGGACCGACTGTAGTTTCCTCGGAAGGAACCTCCTTAGGGGCGCCCTCTTCAACTGGACTAACTGTAGTTTCCTCGAAGGAACCTCCTTAGGGGCGCCCTCTTCGACTGGACCGACTATAGTTTCCTCGTCAGCGACTTCATCGACAGTAACCACTGGAGCATCTGCATAAAATTACTTCATTCATTAGATGCGACCCTTCTACTTATACGACCGTGCGACTTATGCGTCTTTTACGACCAATGCGACCCTTGTGACCCATGCCGACTCATTATAGAAATTGACTCAAATGAACTTTTTCATTATTTATTACACATTTTTGGTGGAACTTCATCAGGAGCAACGACTGCAGCAACCTCTCTTGAAATGTATTCAAATAGAGGAATGGTGGCGGCAGATGCGATATTTTCAATTAATCTCGAAATGTTTGCCAAATCCTCTTCTGAGCCATCTCCAGAGTCATTTTCAGACTCTGACTCAACCGGCTCTTCGTTTGGCACTGGATATGAACATTGAAGGAATTCATCATCTCTAACACTGCCGGAAGATTGGTTTGCGGTGCTCGCATCTATCTCGATTGTTTTTTATTTTGCCTTTTCAGCACCTTTGGGATTTGCCGCCTCTTCTTTTGTATTAGGCAAATGAAACCCGACATCCCTTAGAAGATCTCTGACAGCGTTGATGATTCTTTTCTCCGACTTATTTATTTCCTTCACTAATTTCTACTTCAGCGTCAAACGGACTGCATCTTCTTTTCCTTCAGCTTCATCTTCATCCCCACCTTCTCTTTCAGCTTCAGCTTCAGCATCACCATCTCTTTCTTCATCACCTTCAGCATCAGCTTCATCATCTTCAATCTCTATCATTTTTTCACCCAAGCTCTTTTTCTCTTAGTCCCCTTCCATTTCCCCTTCCCTTTCCCCTTCTTTTGATCACCAAGAACTGCGTTCGCGTCAGCAGTTCTTGCTCACGGATGTCCTCCCGACAAATACCCTTCGGATTTCTACGAATATATTTCATCCATATCTAAACATCGGGATCGTGGCGTCACTCATAGTCGTCCAGATCAAAAACTAAACCTACCTCTTCGTCTTCGGCACAAAGAATACTTCGAATATCCTGAAAAACAGTTCATCACCTTCAGCATCAGCTTCATCATCTTCAATCTCTATCATTTTTTCACCCACGCTCTTTTTTCTCTTAGTCCCCTTCCCTTTCCCCTTCTTTTGATCACCAAGAACTGCGTTCGCGTCAGTAGTTCTTGCTCACGGATGTCCTCCCAACAAATACCTTTCGGATTTCTACGAATATATTCCATCCATATCTGAACATCGGGATCGTGGCGTCCCTCATAGTCGTCCAGATCAAAAAATAAATCTACCTCTTCGTCTTCGGCACAAAGAATACTTCGAATATCCTGAAAAACAAAAAATAACCATCTCTTTCTTCATCACCTTCAGCATCAGCTTCATCATCTTCAATCTCTATCATTTTTTCACCCACACTCTTTTTTCTCTTAGTCCCCTTCCCTTTCCCCTTCTTTTGACCACCAAGAACTACTTTCGCGTCAGCAGTTCTTGCTCACGGATGTCCTCCCAACAAATACCCTTCGGATTTCTACGAATATTTTCCATCCATATCTGAACGTCGGGATCGTGGAGTCCGTCATAGTCGTCCAGATCAAAAACTAAACCTACCTCTTCGTCTTCAGCACAAAGAATACTTCGAATATCTTGAAAAAAAATAACCATCTCTTTCTTCATCACCTTCAGCATCAGCTTCATCATCTTCAATCTCTATCATTTTTTCACCCACACTCTTTTTTGTCTTAGTCCCCTTCCCTTTCCCCTTCCCTTTCCCCTTCTTTTGATCAACAAGAACTCCTTTCGCGTTAGTAGTTCTTGCTCACGGATATCCTCCCAACAAATACCCTTCGGATTTCTACGAATATGTTCCATCCATATCTGAACATCGAGATCGCGGCATCCCTCATAGTCGTCCAGATCAAAACTAAACCTACCTCTTCGTGTTCAGTACGAAGAATACTTCGAATATCCTGAAAAACAAAAAATAACCATTATTACCCTCTGTGACCCTTGTTTTCCTTGTGACCCTTGTGTAATTGTTATCTTAGAATCTCCGATCAACCTTATCACGTCTACATACTTCAGGTTATACTTGATTTAACCATCTTCTTGCACATTCTTGGGCATGAAGGAACCGCATCCATAACATCAACATACCATCCATTTCCACCCAAACTAAGGATGGTTTCGAAAGGAAGTAACCGCAACATTAAAACAAAATGATAAGAATGCAAAAAGTACGAAAACATTCAAGTTATTTTAGGGATGTCAATTTTTAGCCCGACCCGAAACCCGGCCCGAAGCCCGACCCGAAAATTGCGGGTTTGGGCCGAAATTTATAGGCCCGTTAACAATTGGGTCGGGCTCGGGCTCGAAAAAATTTGGCCCGCAAAATTTGGGCCGGGCCAGGCTTGGCCCGCGGGATGCTTGAGCCCGAAATTGGCCCGAAATGCAAACCCTAATCGCTCACCCACCCATCTGAGCTCTCTCTCCCCCTCTCGGTCGACAGCCTCCCGAATCTTATTTTCATGACTATCTCGATTGATTCTTTTTTATTATTGACTTCTTTAAGATGCATACATTTGTGATGGTGAGGAGTCTTCCGATGATGGATCAACATCGGGTTTTGAGAGGTACTTGTGTGGTCCTAAGATCCGCATGCAAGATCACACTGATATGGATGTATTGTAGTTTTGGAAGTCTAACACTAAGAAATATGGTATTGAGTTAGCGCCTATGGCTTCTGATATCCTAAGTATTCCGATCACCACAGTTTCTTCAGAGTCTTCTCTCAGCGTCGGCTCGCGTGTGCTCAACAAATATAGAAGCCGTCTCTTACCGTCAAATGTTTAAGCCTTAATTTGTGTGTTCTTGGTTACTTGGTTACGATGAAGAAGGTTAAGTTTATACATTTCAAATCAAATTATCGATATTATACGATTATTTATGTTGTTGATTTGGTTTCTTTGATTGATTAATGTGTAGATTCTAGATTTAGCAACCCGATAGATTTCTCGTCGCGACCCCATAATGTGAAGCCTTATTATCTCTCTTTCATAAACAAAGTAACCTCAAAAGTCAAAACTCATGTGTATTATTTATTCATTTAGATGGAAACTTATGTAAAAATGAAGAATAATATTGCAACTTAATGCTAAGGGTATTGATCATGTCTTCTTGTTTTGTAATAATCCCCGAGAAAAGTTCAAATGGTGAAACCGGAAGAGCAAGAGATTCAAGTCAAATTTGTTTGTATTTTTGTTTCTTCATTTATGGACTTGTATGGAATAGTTTTTAATCTTTGTTGATGTTTGTTTTAGACTATTAGACTTCTACTGATTTGTTTAGCGTTTCGGACTTTGTCGATGTGAAATTTGGATTTGTATGGATTAATTTAGCGTTTTAGACTTGTTTAAAATTTTTTAGTTTTTTTTGTCTCTTAAGGCTCGAGGCCCGGCCCGAGCCCACCCAAAGCCCTTTGGGCCGGGTTTCGGGCCGTATATTCTAGACCCCGAACATTTTCGGGCCAGGCCGGCCCGACCCGCAAGAATTAGGGCTTTTTCCGGCCTCGGGCCGGCCCGATCCATATTGCACCCCTAAGTTATTTGAATAATATATACAACTTACCATTAGTGGGATCATGGCTGATAGAGCACCCCCGCTTACGTGCTTGCGGCAAGTATCCACAATCTTCTCGAATGTGTAACGCCTCCATGGAAAGCGTTCACAAAATTCCAAGTCATCAACCATATTAATGAGATCATGGCTAATAGAGTTTTCTGATGAAGGCTTGTGAGCCATAACTTGCGCCAACAACATCAAAGTTGCCAACCTCTTCCGGTCCTCGGCATTTTCCGTCTTCACAAGTTTTCCAATGATTTGTGCGGGGTCACCTTTCCACGACCGAAATTCTTCCGTCTGAATGTATCACCCCTTTTGGACTCCCATCCTTTTCAATGATTTGTGCGGGGGTCACCTTTCCACGGCCGAAATTCTTCCGCCTGAATGTATCACCTTTTGGACTCCCATCCTTTGGGATATAGTCCACAGTTCAATCCGGAAATTAGTGCGTGCTCCACTATAGAGTACCGGATGGGAACACTGTTTAAGATGAACCACAACTCCTTCTTGTCCCGTACAATCACAGAGTGATTTTAGGAGGATAGACATTTGAACCTTAGTCAATATGGAGTCACATTGGAAATGGAATAAATGCTTAAATTGCAATTCCTTGTCGAAGTAATGCAACTCGTATTCATCTAAGATTCCTCTCAGCTTCGTTATTGTCTCGTGAGGATAACACTTGGTGGTGATCTTTGGCATTCTGTCCATGTGCTTGAATTCATACACAAACTTCGGCTTTGGCGCCACCTGCAAAATGACCAATTAATTAAGAATACATTATACTTCTACCGACTCAAGCGACCCATGCGACTCAACCGACCAATGCGACTCACCGTCCCATGCTACTCAACCGACCCATGCGACTCAACCGACCTATGCGACCCAAACCGACTCACTGAGACTACCGACTCAAACGACCCTTAGACCCCCTGCGACGCTCAAGCGAAAATTGCGACCCAAACCGACTCACTGAGATAACTGACTCAAACGACCCTTAGACGACGCTCAAGCGACCATTACGACCTAAATCGACTCACTGAGACAACCGACTCACTGAGACTCAATAGACTCACTAACACTCACACCCATTTCAAATCAATAAACTATTTTGGGACTCGATAGCCTGCAAAACCCTAGAAATCGACGCTCAACCGGCCATTGCGACCCAAACCAACTCACTGAGACAACCGACTCTTGTGACTCAACAGACTCACTGAGACTCAACAGACTCATTGACACTCTCACCCATTTCAAATCAATAAACCATTTTGGGACTCGACAGCCAACAAAACCCTAAAAATCGATCTACTTACACTTATTGACGCCATTGAAGATTGACTCGTGCTCTCTTCTTCACTTCTGTTGTTGCTGCTAATTCTAGCCATTTCCCTCTTACCAATTTCGAATCGATCCCTCTCAAGTTCGAAATCACTTGTTCTTTCTTGCTTTTGACACGGGTTGCCAATTTTTCACGTCGAAAAACTGCAGAACGTGGGTTTTTTCACGTTCGAAAATTAAGGGTAAATTTGTCTGTTCTCCAGTTTTTTTCCCGATTAAATAATTATTTTTCCCGATTAAATAATTATTTTAAGGAAGGGTATTTTTGAAACGTTTTAGCCCTACAAAGGTATATTTGATATTTTCCCATTTCAATCATCAATTGAACTAACTCTTTTTTTTTAGATTTTTTACCAACGTATCAATCACATTAAGTATAATGCTCTTATTGGTTATTGTTAATTAATGGAAAATTACTCAATTCGACGTGGAAAGTACATCAATGCATAATCTCCAAAAGACAATTTATATCTTAGATTGCCAACTATTTGGCGTTTGGTTTGAGAATTTTAGCATGTTTTTTTAAATGGGTTTTACTTACAATATATTATTTCTCTCATGGTTTTACCACTCTGATTTTTTTAATTACATATTGATAATGTGGATGATATGATTCTAACAGGAAGCTCAACAACATTGTAACATTGTTACAAATTGTGTTATCTGAATTGATTACATAATTTTATATAAAAAATATTGATCCTTTACAATATTTTATTGAAATTCAAACCGAGTTTCATAATATTGTAATATGGTTTGTTTCTACATCCAACATTATTCAAAATATGAAGAATATCAATTTTATTATTTATCAAGGTTGATTTTATTAGCTCATAATGAATGATTTTTCGAATACTTATTATTATTTTATTTTAACTAACATAACTATATTCGATTTGATTATTTAACTATCGATTATACGATACGCCGAACCACCACGGTTGATAGTAGATCCCGATCTTGGCGTAGATACAAGTAGAGGGCTTGCATAATCAAGTCTCAAATCCGTTTATCATCATATTCAACGAAACATGTATCATCGAAATTTTTTCTAATTATGTTCTTCATTGAAACCCATAAAACTATTCTCGAACATGGATAGATCTAATAACAGGGTTATAAACACGCTTCCGCATCCAATTTAGAAACCCAACTGTGGTATCAGAGCGTCTGGTAGTCTGTTCAGAATTGGTTTTTTTATTTTTTTATGAAAAATGGATCAAATTCCGTCTTGGAATTCGCAAAAACCGAGGCGACGAGCGTCACGTGCACGAGCGCGGAGAAAACCGCACGGCCGGAACAGAAGCCTGGGCGGCGGCCGAAACCCTAGCCACCCAAGCGAGGGCGCCGGACGGAGCAAGCGCAGGCACCCAGACACGACCGCGAACAGGCGACACTTCGCGCGACCGCTGCGTGCGATGCGTTAGCGAACGAGCGACGCGCGAGCACCCGACGCGATCGGGGGAGTCTGATGCGCTGCATGCGAACGAGCGAGAGGCTGATTTGCGAGTAGGAAGAGCCGAACAGGCGGCGATGCTGTGCGATGGGTAAAAACCCCAGCCCGAGCCTACACCCGAGCGGGTGCTCCAGCGAGCCCGAGGGGGGCAACGGTTCAGGCAACGACACTGCAGAAAAGGTTCTCAAACCCTAGCCCGAGTCTAAGCGGGTGAGTGTTGGGGCAGCGCCATGGGCGGGTTGCAGAAACCCTAGCCCAAGCGGGCACTTCCCCCAGCTCGAGCGTGCGTCCCCACCAGCCCGAGTGGGCCCTTTCTTCTAGCCCGAGCGGGCGTCCCTGCCATCCCGAGTGGGCCCTTTCTTCTAGCCCGAGCGGGTGTCCCTACAGCCCGAGTAGGGACTCCTCGCGAGCCCGAGCGGGCGAACGTGCTCAGCTTGAGCGGGCGAGCGCTGTAACCCGAGCGGGCGCGCGTAGTGAGTCCGCTCGTGCGAGAATTTCTGGAAACGCAATCCGTGTGCGCTAATAACACAGCACGCACGGGTCATGTAGTTCCGAAAGAAATTAAAAATAATAATAATTGAGTTTTTAAATGTGTAAATGTTTATCGTTAGGTTTTTCCTTCGTAGTGGACGTAAGAATAAACTCTTGTTTACATGGTACGACCTGACTAAAAGGAGATATGTAGTTCAAGGATTTGATTCATATGATTGTGACATCAGATGTCTAGTGGGAGAGAACAATTAGTTCTTGTAGACGCCTGGACTATCCGGGGGACATGAACTTAATTCTTATCTGACCATGAGAGTTGAAGGATGAACTCAACTGTATCTATAGGAACGACCTGACTATCAGGTGACTATGTGATATAGAGCCACATTTTAATTCATTACAAATTTTATAGGGGTAAATTTTGTGGAGAATCTATTTTAAATGGTTGGGAAACATCTTGACTACCAAGGGGCTTAGGCATATAGTGATAGATTAATGCTAATGAGAAATAAGATTTCTGATGTTATTGTAGCATTGATTAGCGAGCATATTATTTAGATGAAGTCCATGTCTTTATGATATTTACGATGTCTAACTCTCTGCTGTTTGATTTTTCCTTTGTATTTCAGATCTCTTGAGAATGTCTCAATTCAACTTGCGTCCAATTCTCGAGATCAATAAGCTGGGTGGAGAGAACTTAAATGAATGGAAGCGCAATTTGCGTCTGGTGCTGAAAAATGAGAAACTGATCGATGTGATCGATAAACCAGCTCATCCGACACCAGATCCAATAAACGATGAAGCTTTCAGTGACTTCTCCAAGTATGAGGAGAACTGCATCACTGTGAAGTGTCTCATACTGGCATCAATGAGTGGCGAACTCCACAAGCATCATGAGCATATGGATGCCAAGCAGATCATAGAACATCTTAAGAAGATGTTTGGTGAGCAGAGTCGCACGGCAAGGTCAAATTTGTCGGGGAATTTGTTCAAGTACGCTTTGAGTGAGGGCTCTCTTGTGGGACCCCATGTTCTTCGGATGATAAGTCTGATAGAATAGTTTGAGAAGTTGGGGTGTACCTTCTGCAACGAGATGCAGCAGGAGATGATCTTGCATTCACTTTCGGATTCCTTCTGCCCGTTAGTGGTCAACTACAACATGAACAAGTTGGATGTCGAGTTGAATGAGATGCACAACATGCTCACAGAATATGAGAAACAGATGTCCATAGGGAAGAAGGGATCAGGATCTATTCTGATGGTTGAGCACTCCTCTTAGCAGAAGTGGAAGAGCAAGAAGAGGCCCAAGACCAGGCAGAGTGCGCCTAAGGCTGGTGTGACTAGGGCAAAGGGCGGTGCTGGCAAGACCGACCAATCAGATGCTGAGTGTTTCTTCTACAAGAAAAAAGGACATTGGAAAGAGGAACTCCAAGGAATGCCTGCAGTCTCTCAAGGGCAAGAAATAAGGTAAGATTCTCATGGAAAATGTTTTCATGGTTTTATTCAGTGTTGTAAATGGCGGCCTAGGCGGCTGCCTAGGCGCCGATTAGGCGCTCGGCGGTAAGAACCCGCCCCGAAAACAACAAAATCGGCTGAATTAGTCGGCCGGCAACTAGTCGGAGGGGAATCGGCGCCTGAGCGGCCGACTAACGGAAAAATCGCCGCCCAGGCGTTTTTTTTTTAAAAACTACTTCTGCCAAACGACGTCGTTTGGCCACTATCTGCCACTGCCATTAGGGTTGTCGTTCGCCTCTGTCGCCTGTGCTTCGTTTTGCCTCGCCTCGCCCTAGATTCGTCATCGCCTCGCCTCGCCCGTGCCTCTGTGTCGCCTGTGCTTCGTCGTCGCCTCACCTCGCCCGTGATTCGTCGTCGCCTCGCCTCGCCCGTGCCTCTGTGTCGCCTATGCTTCGTCGTCGTCTCGCCTCGCCCGTGATTCATCGTCGCCTCGCCTCGCCCGTTCCTCTGTGTCGCCCGTGCTTCTTCGTCGCCTCGCCTAGCCCGTGCTTCATCGTCGCCTCGCCTCGCCCGTGCTTCGTCGTCGCCTCGCCTCGGCTCGCCCGTGCTTCGCGTCGCTCGTCTGTGCTTCGTTGTGGTTCCGTCTCTGTCAACAGTTCTCTTCTGTGAGTTTAGATTTCTTGGTTTGTTTTCTTAGTTTAGACTTAGAGAGTGTACAAGAAACTTTGAATATCGATTCTGTACCTGATTGATTCATATTGAAATTGTGAATATAGATTGTTTAGATTAAGACATCATATTGAAATTGTGAATATGGATTGTTTCGATTGTTCGGTTGTTTAGATTAAGACACCGTATTGAAACTGTGAATATCGAGCTCTATCGTTCAATTGCATTTGGTCTTTGTGAATATCGTGTGGAGATGACGTCGACACAAAATCTTATTCCGTGTTACCTAGTTTTTTAACGTAGGTTTGATTGTAAAGGATTCATGGATTCATCTTCAGCATCGGCTACTAAAATTTCTACAATGGAAGCGACATCTTCTACATTGAAGAAACGCAATTCGGAAGATATTGCATGGGAATATGGATTTTTATGTGATCCGCTTAATTCCGATAAAATCAAGTGCCAATTATGTGGAGAAGTGATGTCGGGAGGTGCACATAGGATGAAAGAGCATATTGGTCATATCAAGGGCAATGTTGCTAGTTGTCCTAAAGCTTCGGAAGAAGATATAAAAAAATGCAAGAAGGTTGTGTTGGAAGTAAGAGACAAGAAAAATAAAAAGAAACAAGAAGATAGAGTGTTTAGAGCACAAGTGGATATTGATGGGCAACATGGACTGAATGAATTGCGAGAATTGGAGAATGAGGGGTCGATTCATTATCTTAGTTCGGTGGATAAATTTGCTAATCCCATCAATCTCGAGTCTTCTTTGGGCAAGAAAACAAGACAACAAAACATAAATGAGACACTTTTTAAGGAAAGAACACACAATGTTCGTGAACTTTGCGCTAGGTGGCTGTATGAATCAGGTACTTCGATGATGCTTATTAATAATGATAGCTTTCTGTTGTTTGTTGAGGCGTTTGGACAGTTTGGTCCTGGTTGGGTACCTCCAAGTCAACATCAATTGAGGGTGCCATTGTTAAAAGACAATGTTCAAAGGACCAAAGAGTTGTTAAAGAGACACGAAGAAGAATGGCGTTGCTTTCTATTGTTTGTTGAGGCGCTTGGACAGTTTGGTCCTGGTTGGGTACCTCCAAGTCAACTGATGCGTTATCAGAGTTAAATATAACCTAATCTACCCGCAAGTACACGTCACGTGTGTAGTATTTTAGGTGTCGATCCCACAGAGACTACGCAACACTACCTAAACCCGAACTACGAATCAACTTGCTAACGAAAGAAGGTGAATAAGGAATGAAATACTGAAAGTAACTAACTACTTGGGTTCTAACGATGAGACAAACGTCCTAGGAATCCGGTTTCACCACAAGACTACCGAAACCGGCGATCAACCTATCTATCATGCAATCCCGATTAAAGCTATCTAAGGCGGACGATCCTAACATGATATCTACCCTCTCTCAAGGCATAGACA
>CM071865.1:11591336-11605757 GCA_036759665.1 Gynandropsis gynandra | reverse complement strand
ACAACGTATGACAATGCGAATTCTTGCCTTAACTTCAAGTTCATCAGGTTGTGAACGGAATTGTAGTAGCTTTGCAGGGGTTTGTGCTTCGAAACTTCAATCAATTTCATATTTGATTTCTTTCAGTAGTTATATTGATATTCTAATTGGTTGTTTTGTTTGTTTTCTAGATACATACAAAGAAAAGGAATCGACTTAATGTTAGTCGATTAACGATCTAGTTTTTGTACAATTCAATGCAAAGTTGTTCAACAGGTGTAAAAGGGTTGCAAATACAAAAGTTGATGTGCTCTTAGCTAGTGATTCTACCAATGATCAGTCATGGCTTTTTGAAGAAGATCTCGATGATACGATGGATGATGATGCTTCACATATTCCTACAAGTTTGAATATTGAAGATAATGATATTGAATTGCAAGAGGGTTTTTGTGATTTGTTTGACGTTGACTACGAACCATGTGAAGAGGTAGGAATTCAAGAGCAAGGATTGGATGTCTAAATTTTAATCTTTTTGTTATTTTTGTGTACTTGTTTATGCTATGGTTTGTTAACACTTTATTTTTGTGAACTTGTTTATGTTATGGTTTGGTAAAACTTTATGTTATGATTTGGTAAGACTTTATATTTTATGTTATAAATTTTTTTTGTTATTGCATAAAAAATAAAAAAAATAAAAAACGACTAGTCACCGACTAGTCGCCGACTAATTCGACTAGTCGCTAGGCGTTGACGGACCGCCCGACTAGTGCCTAGCGACTTTTACAACACTGGTTTTATTAACTACTATTGATTCATCTAGATGGGTATTGGATAATGGTAGCAGTTTTAACATCTGCAACATGTTGCAGGGGCTAAGGATCAGTAGGAGGTTCGAGAAAAAGAATTCAGTCTCAAGGTTGGAAATGGCGTAAGTGTTGCCGCTCTAGCCGTAGGATCGATTTCCCTAGTAATTCCTACAGACAAGAATTTGTTGTTAGACGACTGTTACTATGTTCCGAAGTTTGTTTTGAACATAATTTCTATTTCTATGCTTGATAGACGTGGATTTCGAACAGTTTTTAGTAATAACATTTGCTCTATTTATCATGATGACGATTTATGTGCGAATGGTTATTTACAACAAGGAATTTATATCTTACCTGATGTTAATGTTGAAATAATTAACATGCATGTTTCGGGCCAAAAGAGAAAGGTAGATGATCGTAAAAAACAGACGTATCTCTGGCATTGTAGATTTGGTCACATCGGTGAGAAGAGGATCAACAGGTTGCATAAAGATGGCTTTCTAGGCCATTTTGATTATGAATCATATGCAACTTGTGAGTCTTGTCTCACTGGTAAGATGACTAAATCTCCGTTTAGTGGAACCGGAGAGAGAGCTACAGAACTTCTAGGACTCATACATATTGATGTATGTGGACCTATGAGAGTTCAAGCCAGGGGTGGATATTCATATTTCATCACGTTCACTGATGATATGTCGAGGTATGGATTTGTGTTCTTGATGAAACACAAATCCGAATCTTTTGAAATGTTCAAGAGATTCCACAGTGAAGTGGTGAAACAAACCGGAAAGAGTACAAAGGTGTTGAGATCAGACTGGGGTGGTGAATATCTTAGTCATGAAATTGTTGATTATCTAAGGCAAAATGGGATTTTGTCTCAGTGGACCTCTCTTGGAACACCACAGCATTATGGTGTGTCCGAAAGAAGAAATCGAACTTTACTAGATATGGTCCGATCCATGATGGGGTTCACGGATCTTCCAATTAACCTGTGGGATTATGCTTTAGAAGCATCCACATACATTTTAAACAAAGTTCCCACTAAAGCAATCTCTAAGACTCCATATGAGATGTGGAAAGGACGGAAACCTAACCTGAAACACATCAAGGTTTGGGGTTTTCCGACCTTCATTAAGAGACTTCAGCCAGACAAGCTAGATGTTAGGTCTGATAGGTGTAGATTCGTAGGTTATCCCAAGGAAACCATTGGATATTATTTCTACCACCCTTCTGAGCATAAAGTGTTTGTGGCCAGAACCGTAACCTTTCTTGAAAGGGAGTTCCTTGAGGAAGGAACTCATGGTGGAGAAATAGTTCTTGACGAAATTTAAGAACCTGACGAACCAACACAAGCTCAGGGACATGAGATGTCAAATAAGCGATCTTGGTTGGGTGGTACATTGTTAGGCTCCGGGGCTTCACCTTCAAATGTTGAAGTGATAGTGCCCGTTTAGGAACAAGTTTAAGAACAAGTTCAGGAACTAAATTAAGAACCCGTTCAGGAAAAAGTCCAACAATATATCCCAGTGCAGGTTAGACCTATTACAGAGGCTTCTTTGAGAAGGTCAACACGTTCTCGACGTGCACCTGAAAGAATTAATCTGATGGTGCAAGAGGACGTGATCGGTCATAAAGATGACGATCCATTGATTTTCTAAGAAGCTATACAAGGTCCAGACTTTGAGAAATGGTGGAAAACCATGGAATCCGAGATAGAATCTATGAAGATCAATGAAGTATGGACTTTGGTTGATCCTTTAGAGACTTCCATACCGATTGGTTGTAAATGGCTTTACAAGAGGAAGATTGGAGCAGATGGGCAGGTAGAGACCTATAAAGCTCGTTCAGTTTCCAAGGGGTATAGTCAACGAGAAGGAATTGACTATGAAAAAACGTTCTCCCCTGTGGCAATGCTTAAATCTATTCGGATTCTGCTTGCGATAAAGGCATACTATAATTATGAGATTTGGCAAATGGACGTGAAAACAACTTTCCTTAACGAAGAGCTCCAGAAAGAGGTTTTCCATAACTCAACCTGAGGGTTTCAGGTTGCCAACTCAAAGTCACTTGGTATGCAAGCTTCAAAGGTCCATTTATGGATTGAAGCAAGCTTCTCAAAGCTGGAACATTCACTTTAACAAGCAAGTTGAAAAGTTCAACTTTGTTAGATGCGATGAAGAACCTTGTGTGTACAAGAAGTTTAGTGGGAGCGTAGTTATTTTCCTCGTGCTTTATGTGGATGACATATTGCTTATAGGGAATGACATTCCTGTGTTGTTGCAAGAGACGAAGTCATGGTTGTCTGATCAGTTCTCCATGAAGGATCTAGGAGAAACAGTCTATATTCTAGGAATAAAGATCTATAGGGGTAGATCGAAGAGGTTACTTGGATTATCACAATCCCAGTACATTGACAGTATCGTGAGACGATACAACATAGAAAGTTCCAAGAAGGGCTATCTACCGATAGGCATTGGAATTTTTCTTTCCCGGGAGGATTTTCCTAAAACCCCGGAAGAAAGAAAGCGCATGAGTCAGCTTCCCTACGCTAGCGCAGTGGGAGCCATAATGTACTCCATGACATGTACTAGGCATGACGTAGCCTACGCACTAAGTGTGGTGATATCAGGCAGATCCTGGTGAGGAACACTGGAAGGTTGTTAAGAACATCTTTAAGTACTTGAGAAGGACTAAGGTTTCACTAATGCGAGTTTTTCGACATACAAGGATCATAGTCGATCCATTTCAGGGTATGTGTTTTGTCTAAATGGAGGCGCAGTAAGTTGGAAAAGTTCCAAGCAGGATACTATAGTCGATTCAGTGACTAAAGCAAAATACATAGCGGCTTGTGAAGCAGCTAAAGAAGCAGTTTGGACTAGTTCCTCATTTATGGTAATTCTAACTTGGAGTTAGAAGGTTTCACTAATGTGAGTTTTTCGACATACAAGGATCATAGTCGATCCATTTCAGGGTATGTGTTTTGTCTAAATGGAGGCGCAGTAAGTTGGAAAAGTTCCAAGCAGGATACTATAGTCGATTCAGTGACTAAAGCAAAATACATAGCGGCTTGTGAAGCAGCTAAAGAAGCAGTTTGGACTAGTTCCTCATTTATGGTAATTCTAACTTGGAGTTAGAAGGTTTCACTAATGCGAGTTTTTTGACATACAAGGATCATAGTCGATCCATTTCAGGGTATGTGTTTTGTCTGAATGGAGGCGCAGTAAGTTGGAAAAGTTCCAAGCAGGATACTATAGTCGATTCAGTGACTAAAGCAAAATACATAGCGGCTTGTGAAGCAGCTAAAGAAGCAATTTGGATGAGAAAGTTCATAGATGAACTTGGTGTGGTACCTTCGATAAAAAAAGTCGTCCCTTTATTGTGAGATAACACCGGAGCTATTTCTCAGGCAAAGGAACCAAGGTTTCATCACAAATCGAAACACGTTCTACGGAAGTTTCACCTGATACGAGAGATCATTATGTGTGGGGACGTGCAAATCCAGAAGGTGGATGGAAAGAAAAACACAACAGATCTGTTCATGAAGGCGCTTGGATCAAAGGAATTTGACAAGCATAAGTTGAGGATCAGATTGAGAGAGATGACGAGCTGGGATTAGTTTATAGACTAGTAGCGAGTTGTATAATTTTTGGACATCGATTTTATTTAATAATATATGGCATTATTTTTTCATTTGATGAATTTCATAAGTGTAGGATAGAGTCCAAGATTAATTCTGAAACTTGACATTATGATCGGGATCATAATAAAGAGAGTCAAGTTTTGATATGATTTAATCTGAAGTGTTCTTGTTCATAGGATCACTATTCAGACTATAGTAATCCGGAAAGAACAACATATATGTGATAAGTTTCTATGTTGATAGAATTTAGTAGATCTCTTTTACTAAATCACATATGTGGGTGATACACATGATGATGTGATCACTAAACTGACCTAAAGGTAGAAATGTTTAATGGTTGAATTATCAATGAACTGTCATTAAGATTTCTCCAAATAGTTAAATTGTTAGAGTACTAGTTGGATAGATATTGGGAATAATTAGATGTTTGCATAGTTAGTGACTGATCAAGATGGGATCCGTCAACTCTTGGTAAGAGTTTGAACTCTATGTTGTCAGTAATCAAAATGACGATACGAATCTCTGGCCAAAGTACACTGAATGGATGAAGAAAGGTGTTTCTTAGGTTCATTCAGCAGTTAGTTGTGATTGACATAAGACATAGTTGATCATCCGTAAGGCTGACAGTTATGATCATGCCTAGGATGCATCTAGAACTGTAAAGATGGAAGGAAATACTAACGTCAACTTCACCCTGGTTCGTTTTGAGTAAGATTGTTACTCAAATGTGCAAGGATATTGCTTCACGCTATCCGGTCGTCGAGGAGTGTTGCTAGACTCCAACCTCGATTAGTTAATTAGTGGAGACTAATTGACTACCGGTTTAGTGATGAACCTATGAGCTCACACGCATACGAGTGTCTCGGTATCTGCTTGTGATTGTTAGACAATCGGTGTGGAATGCAATTATATTCATCCACTAGCACCGAAGAATATAATTGTACTTGGCTCTCTTTTGGGGTTAGTACATTAGATGTACAAGTAAGTATGTGTATGGAGATACATGTACTTCGACTATTTGAGATATTACATAAAGACAAGTGGGAGATTGAAAGTTTAATGCCTCTTATGTAATATTAAGATAGTCACACGATTAAAGTGTAATTATTGAAAAGTTCAATAATATATATATGACGAAACAAATTTTTTCAACAGAGAATTCACTTTCACGAGAATCGAAACCCTAAACAATCAGAGAAAAAAGAAGAACAAAACAGTTTTCGTTCCCGACAGAATCCGCACCAACGGTTGATAGCAGATATCGATCTCGGCGTGGATACAAGTAGAGGACTTGCACAATCAAGTCTCAAATCCGTTTATCATCATATTCAACAAAACATGTATCATCGAAATCGTTTCTAATTATAGTCTTCGTTGAAACCCATAAAAATATTCTCGAACATGACAAGATCTAATAACAGGGTTGTAAAACATGCTTCCGCACCCGATTTAGCAACCCAACACTCTATTTCTCTCTCTCTCTTGTGGCGCAAAAATTATTGTTCTCCCACACCATAACAGATTCAGCGAGAGTCGCTTGAAATCGACATCAGATTCGCTACCAATAGGTTAAAATCGTTTGTTGTCAACCAAGAAGCTTGCAATTAAGCACATTCCGCAGAAAAACCAGGTATGTATAATGAGTTTTTTGTGTTTCTTTTGTGAGTTATGAAGCACTAGGTCAATATAAGACTCATTTATTGAAAACGATTCTAAACGAGTCATATTTATTGAAATGTCAAATGATCGCAATTAGTGACTAGGTCACAGAGTCGCACGGTCGCACTGTTGCACTAGGTCATAGAGTTGCACAGCCACACTGGGTCACAGAGTCTCATCGAGGGGTCAAAGGGATCAAAGGTCAAAGGGTCCTAGGGGTCCAAGGGTCACAGAGGTACAGGGTCGCAGGGGTACAAGGGTCGCAGAGGCATAAGGGTCGGAAAAGGGTACAAAGGTCGCAGAGGTACAAGGGTCGCAGAGGGGTCAAAGGGTCACAGGGGTACAAGGGTCACAGAGGTACAAGGGTTGCAGAGGGATCAAAGGGTCGCAGGGGTACAAGGGTCGCAGAGGTACAAGGGTCGCACGGTCGCACTGGGTCACAGAGTCTCATAGAGTCGCACGTTTGCAGTGGGTCACAAAATTTACCCATCTTTTTTATGTTTTTGTTACATGTGTAATGGATAAAATGGATGAGAAAATCACACTGATTTATTTTTTTTATGATGGTAAATGGGAAAAACCCCAAATGGAGAATTTGAATTGGTAGGTAGAGTTTAGGAAAACCAGATAGTATTTTTCCATTGTCCTCCGGTTAGTCTCACATACCAGCAACTGATTGATGAGTTATGCGCGGAGATGATGGTGGAAAATAATACAACGAAGTTGAAGTTAAGTTATTTTCCAGTATTTGTGAAAATAGGAAGCCGACATATATAATGAATGACAATCATCTTATTTGTTATCTGTTCGATCGCATAAGAGGAATTCGACCACTGTTGTATGTGGAGATAGAATCGACAAGTTTGAAGTGTGAAATCGTAATTGAGAGGAAAATTGAACCTTTAATTCCTGCTTTTGGAAGCATTGCTAAAGAAGGTGAGGATCGAGGTGTTGTAGATTATGATGACTGTGTTATTGTAGGTCCAAATAACAAAACTAGAGTTGAGAGTAATCCGGAAACAATAAATATTTTGGATTCGGATAATTCTGATAGTGAACATACAAGTGGGTTATGAGAAGATGGTGGGTGTGCCATGAATGTGGTAGTTGATGGAGTTGTTTGTGACAGTAATAAAGTTGATTTTGATGTGCCAACAGAGCATAAGTATGATGATGGTGAGAACAACTCGAAAATGGTAGTTCACGAGAAGGTAAAAACGAAAATAATATCTTCGAGTTCGAAGATGGATTGCATCTTATAATTGGGCAAGAGTTTGATAGTAAGAAGGATGTACAGGAATTTGTAAGGAAGGATTCAATTGAAGCTTCATTTAGATATACACCATTGAGATCTAATACGAAGCTATGGGAAGTACGATGCAAGTTTTTCGGAAGTGGTTGTAAATGAAAATTACGCGTGGCAGCAATCCCAAATTTTAAACGGTTTAGTGTGAGAACACACCATCCCATTCATAACTGTTCACTCGTATCTAAATGGACCGAAGCTACAAAGGGTAGAGAGCAAATGGTTAAGGATTATTTGAATGAAGAATATGCCGAGAATTATGAAACACCTCCAGCAAAAGAAGTGATAGCTCGTATAAAAGAAAAGTACGGTGTCAATGTATCGTATTTAATGGCATTAAGAGGCAAATGCGGTGCTCAAAAGGAGATTCGTGGTGATGAATTTGAACATTATAGGAGGCTTCCAGGGTGGTTGCACATCTTTACAGAAAGAAATCTCGCATCTGTCCCAAATCTTCACCTCGTCAGTGATGCGAAAACCTTCAAATACCTCTTTATGGTTGTTAGAGCGGCTATAAGAGGATAGAAATACATGCATAAAGTGGTTGTTGTGGATGCAACATTTCAGACAGGAGTGTACAAGGGAGCATTGATCGTGGCGACTGCGCATGTTGGTGAACATCAGCAATGTCCTATTGCATGGGGAATAGTCGACAGAGAGAAAGACGAATCATGGACGTGGTTTATGTCAAGGTTGAAAGAGGTGATCATGGTTTTTGTGTACGTCATATATCGCAACATATAAAGAGGTACGTCAATAAAGGCCATGGTAGAAAGACTTCAAAGGGTGATACTGTGGCGGAAATGTTCTTCAAATGTGCAGCAGCATACACAAAGAACGAATTTGAAGTGCTATTGAATAATTTGAAGGCCAGGTACAAAAATGAATTTTGTGACCTCTGCGACCCTTGTACCCCTTTGCGACCCTTGCACCTCTGCCACCCTTGTACCCGTCTGCGACCCTTGCACCTCTGCGAGCCTTGTACCCCTCTCTGACCCTTACACCTCTGCGAGCCTTGTACCCCTCTCCGATCCTTGCACCTTTGCGAGCCTTGTACCCCTAGGACCCTTTTACTGTTGTGACCCTTGTACCTCTGTGACCCTTGGACCTCTGCGACCCTTGTACCTCTGCGAACCTTGTGCCTCTGCGACCCATGTACCCCTGCGACCCTTTGACCCCTGCGACCCTTGTGCCCCTGCAACCCTTGAACCCCTATGACCCCTTAACCCCCTACGGCTCTTGTACCCCTGCGACCATTGTACCCCTTTGACCCTTTGACCCCTTGCGACCCCTGTACCCCTGCCACCATTGTACCCCTTCGACCCTTTGACCCCCTACGACCCTTGTACCTCTACTACCCTTGTGACTGTTGTGACCTTTGTGGCCATTTTTGACCTTTGTGACCTTTGCGCAGGTATCCTAATGTTATAAATTATGGAGAAAGAGGAACTTGATCCTGTTAAGTGGGCAAGATGCAGATTTTAGGGGAAAAGGTACAACTTATTAACCACTAATGGAGCCGAGTCAATAAATTCAACGTTGAAGAAGTAAAAAAAGTTTACGATCCTGGGGTTTTAGATATTTGTTTGGGAAAGACAGTGGAATGGTTCAATAGGTATAGGTTGGAAGCAGCTACCGGTGATGATTCTCAAAAGTTAACACCTTACGTTGAGAAAATGTTACATGAACGGTTTGGACATGCATCCAAGTAAGATGTTATTGAATTGAACAGTCTGAGTGATGAGTACAAGGTGAGAAATGAGATGGGTAGAAGATTTGTACTTAGTCTTCAAAAAAGAACGTGAGACTGCAAAATGTTTGATGTGGATAAGTATCCATGTAGTCACGCAATTGCGACAACACATAAGGTTGGTAAAGATCATAAGATACCAGATCTATGTTCAACATACTACCTTCGGGAGACATGGCGTTTGGCCTACCAAGAAACAGTGTATCCGGTTCCTGATTGCAGTGAATGGGATATTCCTCCTTAATATACTGAAGTTACGGTTCTATCTCCTATGCTGGATAAGAAAAGGCAAAGCGAGAGGCCTAAAGAGAATCGTTATCCTGAACCTGGTGAGGCTCGGAGAAGTACCCCATCTTCGTCGAGACAAACCCCATCTTCGTGGAGACAAACCCCGTCTTCTTCGTCGAGACAAACCCCATCTTCAAAAGCCAGCATCACTGACAGTGTTTGGAACGTGACAACCGAGACAACGCCGACTTCAAAAAAAAAAAAAGCTTTGTTAGTTAATGTGTAATATTATATTATTTGTATTATTTTGATTAAACCTTTTGTGACTTTCTTTCATCATTATAATTCGATAAATTTCAAGCCATGCGATCCTCAATTGGATTAAATAGTTTGACGTTGTAAATGTATTGTTTTTTATTGGTTTTGACATTTTATCATTATAAAACCTTAAATTCGTCGAGTTTGCATCTCTCTCTCTCTAATTCTCATTATCTTCCATCAATCTTTTTCCGAAAATGTCACATTTCCTTTCTTTCTTCAAAGATATTTTTCCGCGCTATCTAGAGAACTACATTGTAATCTTCTTCATCTGTCTCTCTGTCGGTATGTTACATTTAGAGAATGTACAGATTTGACTTTGTTTTTCGTTTTATGTTACAGGACATCCTAAAGATCTTCTTCGATGATTATATTTACAGGAAAACGATGGACAACAACATGGCAACACTTAAATCGAATGCGTCTAACAGAACATGGAAAGTCAAGTTGGATGGCTCCAGATTCACGGATGGGTGGAAAGATTTCTCCAACGACATAAACCTGCGTATTGGGGATTGCTTACTTTTCTGTCACGAAGGTAACATGGTCTTTAATGTCACCATGGCAACTCTAGCTCACAGGATTTTCACGGTATTCGATTTTTTTCCTTTCTACTAATGTAACTTGGGTGATGTCGCAGACACTTCCGATAACATTTATGAGGTCGAGAGATCTTTGTCATAGACGATGTAAGATATATCTGATGATTGGTTACGGACTACCGTGGGAGGCATATCTAAGGCCTGTGGCACATGGTGGCGCTACCATCAGAGCGGTTTGGAGAAAATTTTGTCTCGGCCATTGACTGGCCCAGGGTTGTTCCCTCGAAGTCGAACTGTATTCCGGTGGAGCAAAACCTCTGCTTCAATTTTTCCCTCAACCAGGGCCTAACAATAGCAGTGTTTGATTTCAGTTGTATTTTGATTGCTCTGAACCTCCTTTGAACAAGAACATTCCTTTGAACTTGAACTTCATGTTTTGTATTTGGTTGGTTTTTTTCAACTATTCAATAGTAAGTATTATTGTTAGTATCGATATTTTTGTGGATTTACTATTATTCTAACAAGGGTCGAAGAGGGACAAGGGTCCAAGGGGTCCAAGGGTCGCATAGGGACAAGGATCGAAAGGGGACAAGGGTCGCAGGGGTAAAGGGTCGCAGAGGGACAAGGATCGAAGGGGGACAAGGGTCGTAAGGGTACAAGGGTCGTAGAGGGACAAGGGTCGAAGGCGGATAAGGGTTGTAGAGGGACAAGGGTCGAAGGGGGAAAAGGGTCACAGGCAGACAAGGGTCGAAGGGGGAAAGGAGTCGCAGATGGACAAGGGTTGCAGAGATTTGAGTTTATTATTTGTAAATAATTGTATTCGTAAATAAATAATAAATAATAAATTATTATATTAAAAACTTTTTCGTATCACAACAAGCAAAATCGATCGTACAGGTAAAAGGGTCGAATGGATAAAAGGGTCGCAGGGTCAAGGGTCGAACGGGTAAAAGGATCATCGAAAGACCCTTGTACCTCTGCGACCATTGTATCTCTACGACCCTTGTACCTATGCGACCTTTGTACCCCATTGCGACCCTTGTATCTCTGCGACCCTTTTACCTATATGACCCTTGTACCCTACGATCCTTGTAACTATGCGGCCCTTGTACCTATGTGACCCTTGTACCCCTGCGACCCTTGTACCCTAAACCCTTCACCTTGTGACCCTTTTACCCATGCGACTCCTTTTATTATCATGAAGAAATTTTTAAAAAATAACAATGTACCAATGTACCAAATATTTACATCTTCCATTACCAAAAAAATAACAATGTACCAAATATCAAGTTAATCTCGAGTGGAGGGATATATTTTCAATTACTAAATATCTCAACCACAATCTTCTCACGCATGGAAATAACATTTTCGTCGCAAATGTAGTGCAAAACATTACGTACTTTCATTACCGAGGCTTCTACGAATTTGTAGGCGTAAATATCACAGTCATTCGAGCTTTTATTCTATGTCAGACCTTCATAATATGAGTATTTCCATTCATCTTCTCCACAAGCCAAAGAAGGAAACCCTCCGAGAATGAGCATCTTGGGGACAGCTTTTCTTAGCTTCTCAATCACCGTATCGATATGTGTTTTCTTCAACCTGCGTTGGCAGTCGTATATCGTGATACATCGGATTTTGAAATCCGCTTTGATGGCTATCAAATGACATCCTACATAAATACTACTGAGCGATGGAATGTTTAGAACCGAGACAAGCCTTCGAAATCACTCAATGGTTCCGTACTTTTGAATGGATACTTGCCATTCAAACAATCACTAAGATTTTCAAGCAAAGTATCCATATCCTCGTACGTCCACAACGTGAGCGTCTGCATGAAAAAAACAAGACAAACGTAAAGTTTCTTAAATATCGTGGGGGAATATCTTCATGCGATAATACTGCACCAACAACGACTCATCCAAATGCTGCAAAAAAAAATTAGCACACATAAATACATATAACACAAAATGACCTCTGTGACTTCGGGTTTTAAAAAACTTACATCATCTTCAAGCCATACGTTGGGCTTTAATATGGTCTCCCAAAACTCTGGCTCCCGGGGAATATCTATATCAGATTTCCACCAAGTCTCATGTCCAGGTGTCATCAGGAAGATATATAGAGCAGTCAACTTTTCACCATTAGCATCAACGCACGAAGGTTCTCGGATTATCTCGCCCTTTTCTAATCCCTTGGGTTTCCACCAGAATGAAGGTTCTTCAACCACCTTTTTATCAAGTTCTTGAACCACCTTCTTTACAGGTTCTTGAACTACATTTTCTGCGGGTTCTCCACCAACATCTCTCTCTCGCCCTCTCCCTCGCACTGTTCGTGCTCTTTTCATCGGTGGAGGTTCAACATATGCCTTATGTGGTCTTAAAACTCGTTTAGGTACTGGCGGAGGTTCAACATATAGTGCAGACTCCTTTGAAAAAGGTCCAACACCTGCATAAAATTTACTTCATTAAACATATGGCGACCTTTTGTGACTCATGCGACCAATACGACCTATGCAGACCTATGCGACCTTTTGTAACCCATTCGACCCGTACGACCAATGCGACCTTTGTGACTCAAAAGACCGTACTTACTTGGTGGTACAGGACCCACTGTAGTTTCCTCGGTAGGAACCTTTTCACCGGGGACGTATTGGATAGGATCCGCTGGAGTATACTCCGTAGGAACGTCCTTAGCGGGGACGTCTTCAACAGGACCTACAGGAGTATACTCTGTAGGACCGTCCTTAGCGGGGTCCTCGTCAAGAACATCCTCGTCGACGACTTCATCGATAGTACCCACTGGAGTATCTGCATAAAATTACTCCATTCATTAGACTCATCGTTCGTTACTTGATGCGACCTATGCAGACCTATGCGACCTTTTGTGACCCATTCGACCCATACGACCAATGTGAACCTTTGTGACTCAAAAGACCGTATTTACTTGGTGGTACAGGACCCACTGTACTCGGCAGGAACCTTTTCGTCGGGGGCGTATTGGACAGGATCCGCTGGAATATACTCTGCAGGAATGTCCTTAGTGGGGACGTCTTCCACAAGACCCATTGGATTAAACTTCGTAGGAACGTCCTTAGCAGGGTCCTCGTCAGAAACGTCCTCGTCGGTGACTTCATCGATACTACCCACTGGAGAATCTACATAAAATTACTTCATTCATTAAACTCATCGTTCGTTACTTGATGCGACCTTGCGACCCATGGGACATATGCGACCCATGCAACTCTAGCGACCCTGCGACTTATACGACCGTGTGACTTATACGACCCAACGACTTATGCGTTTCTTGTGACCCATACGACTCTTGTGACCCATGTCAACTCTCGATGGAAATTGACTCAAATGAACTTCTACAAAGATGTTCCATTCATATCTGAACATCGGGATCCTGGCATCCCTCATAATCGTCTAGATCAAAAAGTAAAGCTTCCTCTCCGTATTCAGCAAGAAGAATACTTCGAGTATCCTGAAGAACAAAAAATAACCATTATTACCCTCTGTGTAATTGTTACCCTTGTGACCCTTGTGTAATTGTTACCTTAGAATCTCCGATCAGCCTTATCACATCTACATACTTCAGGATATACTTGATTTAACCATCTTCTTGCACATTCTTGGGCATGAAGGATCCACATCCATAACATCAACATACCATCCTTTTCTGCCCAAACTAAGTGATGTGCGTTATATCAAGTAATAAATTACCTAGACTAACGCTTCCGCAAGGATACGGATCGTGTAGCAACTAGGGTCAAACACAAGGAATTGATGCGACTTATAAGTTATTAAACTAAGGAATAAGACGTGATGAATCTAATGGTAGATGGAATGCAAAATGCAGATGCAAACTAAACCTAAGATGGGAATGACTCAGCGACACATCACCATAGGTATCAAGAGTTGCACAACGATGTTTCGAAGTTCTAACGAGATAATTGGTCTTAGATACTATCATGAGTTCAGGGAATTCAAGCTCTCCTATAGGAACTGACTGGCGTAGACTTGTCCACTATCTAGCATGCATATACCAATGTATCCATTGCGCATCTTACATGGATAGACGCATTACGACCGCTATCCTAATCCCTAGATTTAACCGATTGACCTGGCGTAGATTCTAAACCGGCTAAACCCTAAATCATGGCTAAGTTCCAAAGTCTAATGCCCTGACGT
>CM071865.1:11538991-11560609 GCA_036759665.1 Gynandropsis gynandra | reverse complement strand
ATCGAAAGATATGTTTAATCCCTGTCCAATGACGACGTGTAGGGGATGAGTTGTATCGTGACAAGAGATTAGTAGCAAATGCTATATCAGGACGAGTGCAATTTGCTAGATACAAGAGAGCCCCTATTGCACTCATATATGGTACTTCTGGTCCAAGTATATCTTCATTTTCTTCACAAGGACGAAATTGATCTTTTTCAACATTTAAAGATCTACATACCATTGGAGTGCTTAATAGATTTGCTTTATCCATATTAAAGCACATTTCAAATTCTTTTTTCAGATAATTACGAGCATTTTCAATCTCTTTTGAGGTCCCAATTATATTCAGATCATCAACGTAAACAGCTATAATCACGAATCCACTTGTTGTTTTCTGAATAAAAACACAAGGACAAATAGGGTTATTCACAAATCCCCTTTTTAATAGATATTCACTTAGACGATTATACCACATACGTTCAGATTGTTTCAATCCGTATAAAGATCGTTGCAATTTGATTGCACACATTTCTTTAGGTTTTGAGTTTGATGTTTTCGGCATTCTTAATCCTTCAGGGATTTTCATGTATATATCATTATCCAAAGATCCATATAGATATGATGCAACCACATCCATAAGGTACATATCTAAGTTGTTGGATGCTGTTAAACTCATCAAATATCTAAATGTGATTGCATCCATAACAGGGGAATATGTTTCCTCATAATCAATTCCAGGTCTCTGGGAAAACCCTTGTGCGACAAGTCGTGCCTTATATCTCGTGACCTCATTATTTTCATTTCTTTTTCGTACAAAAACCCATTTGCATCCAACTTGTTTGACACTATTTGGAGTTTGAACGATGGGTCCAAATACTTTTCTTTTATTCAATGAGTCTAATTCTATTTGCATAGCTTCTTTCTATTTGATCCAATCATGTCTCTTTTGACATTCTAACACTGACATTGGTTCTAGATCTTCACTATCATTTTCAATTTCTTTGGATACAGAGAAAGAGAATATTCCATCATTGTCATTTATTTCATCTCTTCTTATAATCTTTTAATCATAGATATAATTGATGGAAATTTCATTGTTTTCTGTATGTTCATGATTATTTTCATGATTTTCATTTTGAAGATCATCTTCCTCATTTGTTTCTTTTTGAATGTTCTCGATTATTTGAGAATCGTCATTATTGTCAAACTTCTTTCTCTTTCGAGGATTTTTATCTTTAGAACCAAGTGGTCGTTCGCGCTTTAAGCGTGTTGTAGACTCATTTGAAATTCTTTCACCCGTATGCCCTTTTGGTATTTCTATACGAGCAGGTGCATTTGCAGTCGGTATATATGATTTTATAACCCGAGCTGTATCATTGAACCCATCTGGAAGTCTATTCGCAATATTTTGCAAATGTATTATCTTTTGTACTTCCATATTACATTGTTTTGTAGGAGGATCAAGATATAACAATGATTGTGTTTTCCATGTTAACTCTCGCGAGGCTTGTTTTATTCCTCCTCCTAACGGTGGGAATTCATTCTCATTAAAATGACAATCAGAATAACGAGCTGTGAATACATCACCCGTTTCTGGTTCAAGATATCTAATGATAGATGGTGAATTATATCCAACATAAATTCCCAATCTGCGTTGTGGGCCCATTTTTGTTCGTTGCGGTGGAGCAATTGGAACATATACAGCACAACCAAATATTCGAAGATGAGATATATTTGGTTCTTGGCCATTTGATAATTGTAATGGAGAATATTTATGATAAGCACTTGGCCTTATTTGAATTAGTGCAGCAGCATGTAAAATGGCATGCCCCCAAGCAGAAACTGGAAGTTTCGTTTTCATTAGCAATGGTCGAGCAATAACTTGGAGACGTTTAATCAATGACTCTGCCATACCATTTTGTGTATGAACATGTGCTACAGGATGTTCAATCTCAATACCAATCGATGCACAATAGTCATTGAAAGCTTGAGAATTGAATTCACCAGCGTTATCAAGCCTCACCTTCTTAATAGGATGATCGGGGAATTGAGCTCGTAATTTTGTTATTTGAGCAATAAACCTCGCAAATGCAACATTGCGGGTTGATAATAAGCAAACGTGTGACCATCTGCTAGAAGCATCGATCAATACCATAAAGTATCAAAACGGTCCACTTGGTGGATGTATAGGTCCACATATATCCCCATGTAATCGTTCTAAAAACGATGGTGATTCATGTCCAACTTTGACAGATGATGGTCTTATTATTAATTTTCCTTGAGAACAAGCACTGCATGCAATTTCATGAGATTGAAATATCTTCTCATGTTTTAATGGATGACCATTGGAATTTTGGAAAATTTTTCGCATCATTATTGAACCAGGGTGACCCAATTGATCATGATTCATGCCAAATCTTAAACATGTCTTCATATCTTGGGTTTAATATGGCATATGTTTCCACCATTCTTATCTTTGTGAAATATAGCCCAGAGGATAAAGCTGGTAAAATTTCCACAATATGTTTCTTTTTAGAAACTGCCGTGATATCTTCATATCTTGGGTTAAATATGGTATATGTTTCCACCATTCTTATCTTTGTGAAATATAGTCCAGAGGATAAAGCTGGTAAAATTTCCACAATATGTTTCTTTTTAGAAACCATCGTCGTGATATAAAGATATTCACGATTTTCATCATTCATGGTCTCAACATGATATCCATTTTGGCGAATATCTTTGAAACTTAATAAGTTTCTTTGGGATTGTGGAGAGAATAATGCATCTTGTATGATAAATTTTGTCCCTTCGGATATTATAAAATTTGCTTTTTCACATCCCTTAATTATTTTTGCATTTCCAGATATTGTATTGACATTGGATTCATGTATTCTCAACTTGGAGAAATATTTTTTATCTTTCAATATTGTATGTGTCGTAGCACAATCGGCTAGACATATGTCTCCATCATTGATGTTTGATCGTGACATATTTTGTATTACTTTGATCCGATAAAGATATAGATGAACCTGAAAATATGAGGCAAACTTTGCATATAATATATAACAATGTAACAATATATTACAACAAAAGATAATCTAATACAACTTTTAAAAGCTAAACAGCGAAAGGAAAAATACATTCGAAAATAACAAGCTAAGTCTTAAAAACGAGATAATGATAACAAAGAAATCCATGTCGAAATCTCATTCTCTTTTCTCATTTTCATTATCAGGTTGATACATAAAGTCTGCAATGTCAAGGTGCATCCCAACCTTGTCGTTATCCAGGAGATCATTGAGATCATCTGAGACAAAATTCGTTTGAACATTTTTGTCTTTATCTGTCAGTGACTTCTGGTATAAATCAACAAAATGTCTTGGTGTTCGGCATACTTGGGACCAATTTCTATTCATACCACATCGATGACATATTGTATCTTTTCGCCTTTTAGTCACGTTTTCATTTTCATTCAGTCGATAATCTTTCCTTTTATTTTCTCCATGACGGAAATTATTTGGTGGATTACTTCGACCTCTTCCTCTACCATATCCATTTCCACGACCGCGGCCACGTCCACGGCCTCGACCACGACCACGTATATATCCACGCCCACGACCATGCCAGTGGTTTTAATTTGATGAGGTCGCATTAGTTTCATAAAATGGTGCAGATTCAGAGGGACCAACATGATGATTTTCATTAATAGCTCGTTCTGTTGTTCTGCAACGAGGAGAAGCTGTAACAATTCGCGATAGGTCTTAAAATCCTTCGCGCGATATTGTTGTTGTAAAATTACATTATCAGCATGGAACGTCGATAATGTTTTTTCCAGCTTATCATAATCACTTATTTTTTCTCCACATAATTCCATCCTGGAGATTATTTCAAACATTGCAGAATGATATTCATCGACGGATTTATAATCCTGGAATCTTAGATTCAACCAATCATTCTTTGCCTTTGGGAGTATCACATATTTTTGGTGATCAAATCGATCTTTAAGAGATTCCCACAAATCTGCAGGATCTTCTTTTGTTCGATACTCATTTTTTAATCCATCGGCAATATGATGACGTAAAAATATCATAGCTTTTGCCTTTTCCTCTTCTGAGGAATTATTATTTTTATCGATCGTGGCAATAAGCTTTTTTCCTTTTAGATGCATTTTAGCATCAAATGCCCACGTCATATAATTTTTTCCAGAGGCATCTAGTGCTGTGCTTTTAAGATTCACCAAATTCGACATGAAGATCTGTTATCATTGAAAAGAAAAAATAAACAAATATAAGTTATGACATTGAAAAACAAAATTAAATAAATTATTAGATAACAATTCATGTGTTAGGTTCGTTTATATTTATAGATAATTTATTTAACCAATTGACAATTAAATAATGAAAAACATAATTTAAATAAATTATGGGGTGAAAAATTTTTTTTCATCCTCCACATAAATAAATAAAATAATTAACAAAAATAAAATATAATAAAAAAAATTGGTGGCTCGGCCATCCGTATAACAACAATAAATTAAATAAATTATGGGGTTTCATCCTCCACATAAAATAAAATATGACGTAAAAAAATGGTGGCATAGCCATCCTTATAACAAGAATAAATAAGAGATAACTATTCATAAACTATTAATATTATTGATTGTTGGATGAGCCCGTAGAATCATATAGTATAATATATATTATGACCGGGATATATATTCCACGTGGTCTATATATAATTTTTTTTACTTGAAAATCGAATCCAAATCGAAACCAAAATCGATTGGAAATCGATATCGTAAAAAATTAAAATTAAAAATAATACATGTAACGTATAATATTTTTCTTAACTAATGAGAACGCTCGTACTGATAACGTGTTAAAAATTAAGTATCAATTTGATATATATCTAAATATATTAAAATATAAGACAAATATATTATGTATAATATTAGTATAACATATATATAATAAAATATATATATAATATTATAATATATATACATATACATATATTATGTATTACGTATATTGATAGAGTAATATGTATATATATAATAATAGGTTAATTAAAATAAATATATGTGTATATTATAAAGTATAAATAATAAAGTATTATATATATATATATATATATATCTTACCTTGTAAATAAAGGGGAGTTACTGAAGAGAGGATAAGGACGCGTGAGAAGGGAGCGTGAGTGGGAAGGATGATGGGAGAGAATGATAAAAGCAAAAGGAGAGAGATGACTAAGAAAAAGTGAATTTTTGTTATGTATATATATCTCTTTACACACTAAGGGAATGTCTATTTATAGACAAAGATTACTAAATTTAATAATTAACAAATATATGGGCTATGGCCATATAGTGACATTTACATCCTAACGGCGGGTTATTTATCATGACATAAATTAAATCAATACACAATCTCATTCGATGCTAATTTTTTTAAATATATATATATATATAAGAAAAATACATATACATACATATAGTGGCGGATGTACGTTATTTTTTAGAGGGGGCCAATATAAAATTTAAATTAAAAAAATTAAAATGAATATATTAAAAATATAATAATGACAATTTCAATTTTGTAAATGTAATTTACAACTGTTTATACTTTAAAATTTATCTATAATATCAATATTTGTGAATTTCTAATTTAAATATTGTTCAATATTATAAATAAGATAATCACCGAAAATCAATTCGTAAAGTTATCTTTAAGATATTTATTATAAAGAAATATATATATGTTTGTTAGAATAATAATAGATAAAATTAAAGTTCATTTCGAAGTATTACCATTACTATAAAATTATCGTTAAGGGGCATAGAAAAATGGTCTGTAAACGTGTATCGATAAATCAAATTCATTCGTCAATAGGGACGGAAGATTCAGTTCGCAATCGTCCGCAATTATAAATTATATAGCCGTTTGCAAATCGACGGGAAATCCGACCAAATTACGGATGGAAAAAACGTCAGAAAAATTGTGGACGACAGACGGCTGCGGCCCGTCCGTAATTTTTTTCAACGACAAAAAAAACATTAAAATTACGACCACCCGGTCGGGCACAACTCATACACGATCGGACAATCAACGACAAAAAAAACATTAAAATTACGATTTAATTTAATATTTTGAAAAAGAATAAAAATAAATTACTAATAATATTAATTTGATAATGTTTTTATAAATAATAAACATATATTACAAATTTGTTTTCAGAATTAATCATCATCGGTATCATTATTCTCACATGCATCTCAATCAATTGCAGAAATTTTTGCCTTGAGCATACGCATCAACCATTGATGTCGTCGCTCCGATTTTTATTGCGACTCAAGCAATTGAGTTATGATATTTCACATGTTGTGATTCATTCCTCCAAGATAAAAAAAATATGACCTTTATACGACGTAACTCGTTGTAAAAAATATCGAAATTCAATATAAAACTGTAGATTATAAAATTATATTAAAATATAACAAATTTATCTCGAGATACAACTCATTTTATTCTTCTTGGCTAAAAGAATGTTGTGATCCGTATTCTCTCGGCGGAATCTGGGATACTCGTTCTGATGTCATGTTATGAACATCATCATGAATACGTTTTGCTCTGGCATCTATCCACGAACCATCAAACTTTTTAATAAGTATATATTCCAGCAATTCTATGTATGATGGTTCAGATCCCGTCTCTTTTGTTTAAGATAAATTACAAATATATATTTTTAAATATTTTTTAAGTGTCAATACCAATTGTTCATAAACATCCGCAAAGGAACAAGATCATGTTGTATGTGCGCTTATCCCGTATCATTCTCTATCAGAACTAGGGGTGGCAAAACCGTGTTTCGATCCGGGTTTCTCGGATTTTGGTCTGGGTCCGGATTTCTCGGGTTTATGAAAACTAAACCCGAATTGAACCCGAATGTTTTCCGGTCTGGGTTCTTCAGGTTTCGATTCAGTTTCAGGTTATTTGGGTTGAATCCAAAATAATACAAATTAAATTAGAATTTTTTTAGATGAAGAAGGAAAACCGCAGAAGAACTCTTCGGAACAGAAGAAAGTCGTTGCAATCTTGAGATGATGAAGAAGAGAACTCGTCGCGACAAAGAGGCAACCGAAATAGAAGGAACAGGCGACAAGCGGAAGGCAGCAAGAACATAAAGAGAACTTGTCGCGATTCTATGATTAAGGAAAGCAGAACTCGTCGAGATTCTGAAATGAATAAGAGGAGAACTCGTCGCGACAGAGAGGCAGTAGGAACATGCGGCTTCACAAAGAGGAGAGAACTCATCGTCGCCCGTGAAGGAGAGAAGAGAATAGAGAAGGAATAGACGGCTTCACCAGGAGGAGAACTTGTCGTCGCGTGCGAGAGAGAGAAGAGAAAGGAGAAGGAACATGCGACTTCAAGAGGAGAATTCAGCATCGTGAAGGAGAGAAGAGAACAATGATTGCGAGGGAGAGAAGAGAATGATGATCAATAAGGAAAGAAGAACAGTGAACGTCACGATAAGTCAATGAGAGGCAACATGAACAGAAAAACGAAAAAGAACTCTTCACGAGGGAGAGAAGAGAATGGTGATAGGTGGCAACGCGGCGGCAGGGAAAAGGAGAACTCTGCTTTTTCTGTCTATTTGTGACGAAACAGAGAAAAGAAGAGAAGGAGGCGACATAAAAAAAATACAAAACAAACTAACACAAGAAAACAAAACCGTAATTTAATATTGATTTTTCGATTTCCTCGGGTTTAAGCCGAACTCGAACCGGACCGACCTAAACCCGAATGGGTTCTAAGAATTGGACCTATATGGTTTTTTATGGTAACCCGTTTAGACAATGATCCCGGTTTTTTGGGTCGGTGCGGGTCGATCTGGTCCGGATAACCCGGATTGGCCATTCGGTGAGATGGACAAGCTCGCTCGCTTCTTTGCTTAAATTCGAGATAATCCAAATAAACCGCACATTTGCTCTCAGACACTTTCTGCAATCCAAACGAGTTTCTCTTTCTTCTTTTGATCTTTTTTGACATCGTTGACGAGATCTTTCAAACTAATTCCCTTAATCCATTCAAATTTGGACTTTACTTGTCTGGTAATCTCGGGATTCTAATAAAATTTTTGCTGAAAACATTAAATGATTAATTTATTCAAACTATTATTAGAAATTTAATAAAAATAAATATTATTAAAAATATACCACAAAGGATCTCCACCACCATTCTTTAATATCAGGGTCGGGTCATTGTCCAATTATAATATAGACGATCGTAATTAGTTTGCATCATCTTTGTTATATGAAAAGAAAGGTGATCATATTCAAACCTTTAAATCAAAATTAAATTGAATTCACATTTAATTATTTGTTTCCAAATTTACATTTGAATTTAGTGATACATACTAGTGTGCATCGTTTTCAAGATTCGGGTCTAAACGAAGAAGTTTACGCCTTTTTTTATCCATTGTTAATATTTATTCCATCGTTGGTTCATGATACATCTGAGACATTGTTGGCTCTTGATGCATCGTTGCCTTGACTAGTGGCGGCATCAGTTGATAATATGGAAACACCATATATTATGCCGATTTACTGTTCAGAAATAAATTTGCATTCATATCCGAAAGTCCTGATTTAGATTGATGCGTTTATTGCAGAGTAGATGGACCATTAGGACTTTTCTCTGAATTAGAACGGGTTCTCGAACTACCGCCTCTTCCAACGCTACGAGACATACTAAATTTTATAATTAAAATTAAAAATATTTGAATAGTTCGGTTCACTAAGTCTTTTTATGTACAAAAAGACTTGTAATAACAAAGATTTTAACTCTCTTCGCAGATAATGGTGGATAATCCATATAATTTTAACAATATAATTTTGATAAGAAACTACTAGGAACACCACCATTAAAACATATAAATTTTCATTGTAAATTTCAGTTTATATAATATAAGTTCACTTTTTAATAGTTATTTCATATATGCATGGGTTTATGTTTATCTCATCACGAGTTAATCATATCGCACAAGTTCGGATGGGTTTATAATCTCTCAATGGATTTAATTAATGTGTTATGTAATTTTATTTCAATAAATGTGCTATATTTCTTCATAATGATACACTGAGTAGAACATAATTGTTCGCACTATGACTACTAATACGCTAACTATGACTACTTCATAATCATCCAGTAACAAATCAATAAATTAGCGTTTTCCTAAAACATATCAAACAATATTCCACAAAAATAAACCATGTACTAAAGCAAGCTCAATCAACACTAATTATCTTTATAACGAAATTTTGGAACATAAGAATACGCCTATATGACGGTAAGACAGACAACTCCACACACAGCTAGATGGATGGATGGTTCGATGCATGGTTGGAGTAACAGTCGGAACAATGGATGTACAGACGGACGACAAGACGACAAAATAGACGAAAGGATGGCGGCTCGATGAACGTGCGAAATAAATTCGGACGAATGAGGAGAGCTGTATACAGACGAAATTTATAAATATTTTCGAACAAGAACGAAATTTCGTCCCTATGTACAATTATGTCGTCCGTAAATACTGACGGATTGCAGACGAATCCACATATGTCATCCATAATTCGTTCGTATTTATAGACGATGTTTAATTATCCATCCGCAAATTTGGAAGACCCTTATCCATTTGCAGTCCATCCCTAAATTTTATAGGACGTCGTAATATAAGATAAAATAGAGTTTTAAGAGGATTAAATGATAAGTTATTGAGATTATAACTTGTATTTTTAGTGGTCTACCAAGTTTAACAAAATTAATTGATAAGTTCTTGAGATTATAACTTTTTTTAGAGATATATCAAGTTTAGTAAATTGATAGATCTTAGTTCAAGAAATAGGATATTCACATTGATTAATATTAACTCGTTAACTTGTTTTATTCTTCGTCTACAATCGAATAAACTGATTTCATAAATCAATAAGAAATATAAACTATTCTTTAATTATTTTCAACATTTGATAACAAAGTTAACATGAATCATCTTCAGAGCCGCATAATTCTTCCGTCGATTCTTGTGTTTTTGAATTTGATTCAAATTCTTCTTTTTCTTTTTCTTCTATCCCTTCATAAAGATAATCTTCATTTGTTTCAATTTCTTCGATTTCACCTTGAGCAAGTTCTTTAACAATAACTTCATTAGTAGAAACAATCTCTCGGGTTTACTGTTGCATTATCAATTATTGTTCTTCTGTATTGTTGATAAATTTACCCCTTGGAAGTATCATCATTGTGACACGCCAACCAGAAAATCCCTCGAGTCTGTGGATATGAAACGTAACAAACTTGATCGGCTTGTGAAGTAAGAATAAACTTATTTGTATATCTTCATGTTGAGGTGACTTCTACAACGCCTAACTTGTTTGCTCTTGTTCGATGACCGATTATTGGATCGAACCAATCACATCAAAATAATATCACTCTTAAGCCGACGTAACCTACAAAAAATGACAAATATAAGTCAATATAATATTAATGTCTTACGAGATATGGGAAAAAAAGTTTTAGAGTAGTAATAAAACCTAGATATTCCAATTGAAAAATTTAATTCAAGATCCCATAAATTTCGGTTCGTTGGTCGATTCACAATAGCTTTCACCTTTAAAACATACACAATATTTCATAGTTGACTTAAATTTCTCTTGTTCATAAGTGTGAAAGTTGTAACCACATGTAAAATACATTGGCCAACTCGTAACTTTCACAATCGATCCTTTAACAAGATTATATAGCCACAATGGATGATTGATCATCTCAATCTGTGCACTACGGATGATAAAATCATCGGCAAGTGTCAGAATACTTTATAAAGTTATTTATACATAGTTAAAATATCATTTTCTTACATATTGTTTGATCCATATGGAAAAATCTCTTTGTTTAAGTTATTAGAGTTGAGATTAATCAATGTTCATATATATTCTTCAAAATATATCTTAAACATCGGGTACTGGATATGAAAATACCACACCACCATCAAAATATTTGTTTGTATTCCTAGTTTGCGTTTGAACATGTGGCTTAAATTAGTAAAAAGTGAAGAACGATATTTCCTCATTCACGTATTGTTCCACATTAAACCCTCTAGATGAGCTTTTTATTTGTTTCTTTTTTTGCTCCAAATGAAACATAAATCTCCTAAATGGATACATCCAACGAAATTGAACTGGACCTCCTAATACGGCTTGGTGCGGTAGATAAAATTTCAGATGCTCCATAAGATCGAAAATTAATGGTTGAAAATTTTTCTCTAAGTTACATAGTATATGTAACTATATTACTTTCCAATCTACGAACCACATGTATACTTAAATTTCTCACACATAAATCTCGAAAAAACATGCCAATACTCGAAATTGAAAGTCTTAGAATATTTAACAATTAATATATTTAAATTATTAATCATTAAGTTTCAAAAAATCAACCATACCTCCTTCTTCGTGTGCATCTTTGTCCAGCAATTCAGAAAAATATATGAGAAGTAGTCTTTGCATTAATATATGACAATCACGATTTTTCATCCTTGATAACTTTCCTCCAAGAAGTCGACGCACCTTCCAATGTAGACACATAACCATCAGGAAATTGCACGTCTTACTTCAATCATTTCAAAATTTATGTTTCTTCTCATTCGAAAATCTGAATATCGAAAATGGAGCTTTACCTTCATCACTTATATGTAACTCCTTCCGTGAGCATACTCTTCTAGATTCTTGCATGATTTAATGTTACCTTTTGTCTTTCCTGTAACGTTTAGTACCATGTTGATGATATTATAAAAAATATTTTCTATGTGCATGACATCAAGATTATGTCGAAACTTTAGATTTTTCCAATACGAGATATCCCAAAATATGTTTTTCTTATACCAATTATGAATAATTCCATTACCACCAATTTTCAGATGATTGTTCTGTCTGTAACCTATACTCCTAAGAACATCCAAAGCAAGAAGTCGTTCATACAAAATCTCTTCACGGTCAAAATTGGAGTAGAAGATTTTGGCATAACTTTATTCCTTTTAAAATTTCTCTTGTTATGTCGTAATGTATCATCAATAGGAAGAAAACGACGATGACAATCGAACCAACTTTTCTTTCGTCCATATTTCAACGGAAAAACATCTGTTTCTTCCATGCCATATAGATAATCCAATCAACTATTCATTGTTTATCAAGATAACATACCATAAGTTGAGAAATCACTTCTTGTCCATATAAGAACACATCATAATATAAAATTCTATCACATCGAGACGTCGTACATTTGAAATACTTTCCACAATTCTCTTAATTCATATCAATCATTGGTTAAAGAAATATATCCAAAATTATTTTCGGAATGAATCAGTATTGTTAAGAACAAAAACTCCCTTTTCATTTACATGTCAGGTGGTAAATTGTACGGTGTCATAATAACTTGCCACAACGATTAATTTCTTACAGACATTCTGAATGGATTACAACCATCAGTGTAAAGGCCTAAGTAAATATTTCTACTCTCCGCTGCAAAATTAGGATATACCTTGTTAAAGTGTTTCCTCGCCTCACCATTTGAGGAATGACACGTTTCTTCTTCATGAGTTGAATGCTCAGCATGCCATTTCATCTCACTATTCTTCTCTGACTGATACAATCTTTTGATTATGTCTATACGATGATAAAAAAACCAATTTTCCATTCCTTGTCAAATAAAATCGGTGTCTCTTTCCAAAAAATCATGCAATTGTCTTGACAAACATTAATATTTGGATATGGAAACAAACCCATTAATTTCATCATTTTCTTTGTCTCATAATATGACTCTACTACATTGTTATCTTAAGACAAATAATCTTATACTAATTACGATATAAAATCTATGCAATTCTAAGAAAGATTATTTTGGCTTCAAATTAATCAAACGTGCATACAAAGAAAACTGTGAAAGATTCATTCAACAACCATCATAAAGTGGATGTCTAACATTTTCTAACATTTTAAAAAAAAAAAATTGCATCTTCATTCAGATCTTCTTCAATATTTTTCTCGTTTCTTTCACCGAATACATGTTGCACCGTTTCCACATAAAGATTCATTTCTACATCTTGAGTTGTCTCAAACACTTTAGATGTACAATACCCTTACTAAAATCTTCCATAATATTACTAGGTCGTGGTGCAAAATTCTCTCCGTGAGATAACCACATGAAATAATTTGAAGTAAAACCTCTTAAATAAAGATGATTCCAAACAATTATCTCGTTAACAAATTTTTCATTTTTGCATTTGACGTAGGGAAAAATTAACTTACCGGGTTCTGTATAAACTTGTTGATTGTCTTCATAAACTGCGTAACGCCTTCTATAAACTCTTTCGATACACTTTGAGTCTCTGGATCAACTCTTCTCTACATCCATTGTTTAGAAACAAAAATATTTGATCTCGACGATTATGCCATTGTAATAAGAAACAATAAGATGGTATGAAGTAAAATGTATGATAATTTTGTGTGGAAAATGGATGGAAGTAGGATGGATTTAAATAGATAATTTCTGGATCGATTAAGGACGGATTACAAACCAAAACTAATATTTGGTCAATGATTCGTCCCTAAAACGTCCTTAAATCTAAATGGATTCTCGTCAGAATGCACCTGTCCACAAATTTACGGGCTTTTCGGATTACGAACGTCTTTTCCATCCGTAACTTTGTGGATGGATGCTGTTGTCGTCCGCAATTGGCGAATGGGTACACAATTCGCCCGTAATCCGTGACGACCTGTGTACCCGCCTTGGTTATGTCCATAAATACAGACGATTTGCGGACGACGTATCCCTCCGCAAATATGCTGGCGGATTATGAACGTATATTTTGGTTGTCGGTAATCCATCCGTAATCCATTCGGCAATTTGCGGACGGATTAAGCCGTTAAGAAATTCCGTTTTGAATTATCAAATTTCTAGCAATGCATGTTATTTTAATATTTAAATAACATTATTATAATTCTAAAATAAAAAAAATAAATAAAAATTTAGTATGTTTTTTTGTAAATATTAATGTTTTAATAAAACTAAAAAAAAAACATTGGGTCAAATGAACCCAAACGACATAATGTTGCGTCCCTCTCTCTCTATATATATATCATTCTTTGAGGTTATGTAAATCAACCAATCCAATTTGGATATATCCCTCACCCAAATCTTTAGAGATAATATATATAGATTAACGATCATGGGTGGAAACCTTTCTGATAATTGCGACACAGTTTTATTTTGTATTATTTTATATAAGATGACAATCTATTTTAATATGTATTGTATAATTATATAAGATAAGATCAATAAATATAATGGTTTCATAGTTTAAATTGCTTCCTGGTTGTGAGTGTATAATAATACATCATCTTGTGCACAGTCAATAAAGGCAAGGGAAAACTATTGAGATGAGTAAATTATCCACACAAACCGGAAATTTGATCGAAATCCATCCCAAAAATAAAATATTCGTGAATTCAAATTTAAATATTAAAATTAGAATATACGTTAATACTTAATATCAAATTTAACTTTATTAACAATAAATGAAGACTAATAACTCTATCCGATTGAAAGACCTATGCCTAATATCTAATATTCAATAGTTATGGGTTTAAGGCGTAATTATTAAAGAGTTAATAATTATAAATAAACGCGTTACGAGGTTTCGTAAACATACGATTCTAAGACGAAAACCCTAGCCGCCAGTAAAAAGAAAAACCCGAAGAACGAAAAACAGTTTTTCGTTCTTCCGAATCCCGCATCAAAGCAATCCCGATCTCGGCGTGGATACGCGTAGAGGGCTTGCATCATCAAGTCTCACATCCGATCATCCGTTTCAACGCAACAGGTATCACTGAAACCGTTTCAATATTTGTTCGCCGTTGAAATCTGTAAAACTAATCCGAACATGACTAGATCTAAATTCGGGTTGATAAAAACACGCTTCCGCAACTGAAATCAACCCTAAAGTGGTATCAGAGCATCTGGCTGCATGTTTAGGATTAGTTTTTTTTCGAAATTTTTATGAAAATTGGATCGAAAAATTGTGAAAATCGCGCGCACCAGAAATTCACGCCTTCGCGTGAAAGAGAAACCCTAGGGGCGGCGGCATAGGGATGGCGGTGAATGGGGGCAGATGGAGGCGAAGGGTCGGCGCTTCCTGGGCTGACCGGCGCGGCACAGGTGAGTCGATTCGCGGCGGTCTTCGTGCGACGGAGGCGAGCGATTCGATCGCTCCCCCGGGTAAACGCAGAGGAATCGTCGGATTCGCGCGAGGGGAAAACGCAGAGGATACAAGGTGATGACTGTATATATATACTCTTTGCAAAATCCACCAACAAAATGTAGGGTTTATTTCAATTGCGGAAGCGTGTTTTTATCAACCCGAATTTAGATCTAGTCCTGTTCGGATTAGTTTTACAGATTTCAACGGCGAACAAATATTGAAACGGTTTCAGTGATACCTGTTGCGTTATAGGGACGGCAGCTAGGGGTAGGGTTACCCTAACCCTAACCCTAACCCTAACCCTAGTTAAAAAAAATTAAAAAAATTTAAGATTAAAATTAAATGAATTTTAATTTTAAATATTAATAATTGATTTATTAAACGATAAATTGGTTATCGTTAAGGTTTTTCCTTCACCATAGGCGGTTTTGAATAAATTCTCGTTTACATGGTACGGCCTGACTACCAGGAGGCATGTAGTTCGAGAATACGATTCGTACGTCTATGACATCAGATGTCGAGTGGGAGGAATCAATTAGTTTTTTGTAAACGTCAAGACTACCCGGGGGACATAAACTTAATTGATATCCGACCATGAGGTGAATGATAAAACTCGTCTATATCGATAGGAACGACCTGACTACCAGGTGACTATCTAATATAGAATGATATTAAAATTAAGAATTTTAATTAATAATTGAGTTCTAAAACGATAAATTGTTTATCGTTAGGCTTTTCCTTCATCGTAGATGTTTTGAATAGGTTCTTGTTTACATGGTACGGCCTGACTACCAGGAGGCATGTAGTTCAATAATTTGATTCATACATCTACGACATCAGATGTCTAGTGGGAGGGATCAATTAGTTTTTGTAAGCGCCTGGACTACCCGGGGGACATAAACTTAATTGATATCTAACCATGAGCTGAAGGATGAACTCAACTATATCAATAGGAACGACCTGACCACCAGGTGACTATGTGATATAGAGCCAAATTAAAACCAACCTGTTTAATATGCTTAAGAAACGACCTGACTACCAGGGAGCTTATGCATGATTAGTTCAGGAAATATTACTGAAAGAAATACGATTTCTGAATACTATTGTAGTATTAGTCAGTAAAATAATCATTTAGATGAAAGTCCATATCTATTTGATTAAATAAGTGTTCAAATAAATGCTGCAATTTTTCCTTCTAGATTTCCCGAAGAATGTCTTCAATTTCCCTACGTGCCATTCTCGATGTCCACAAGCTTGTTGGGGAAAATTTCGATGATTGGTACCGCAACCTTAAGATCGTCCTCAAGCAGGAGAAGATACTCGATTCGATCGAGAATCCTATCAAGGAACCTGCTGATAACGATGTGGATGGCATGATTGCTTGGGCAGAGCAAAGGGATCGCCTTGACACTGCCAAGTGTATCATCCTAGCCTCAATGAGTTCAGAACTCCAGCGCCAGCATGAGGATATGGAGCCTGCTGCTATCATTGAGCATCTTAAGAAGATGTATGGTGCGCAGAGCCGAACGGCAAGATATCAGTTGTCGAAGGCACTATTCAAGTCAAGATTGTCTGTGAACTCTCCGGTGGGGCCCCATGTTCGTAAGATGATCAGTCTTATTGAACAGCTTGTGAAGCTGGGGTGCACACTAGGCAAAGAGTTATCTCAAGATCTGATCTTGCAGTCATTGCCTGAGACGTTCTCTCCGTTCATTGTTAACTTTAACATGAACAAGATGGACATGGATCTGCATGAGATGCTGAACCAACTGATTGACTATGAGAGTCAGTCAGTGTCTGAGACGTCTAAGGGACATAGTGCCGTGATGATGGTCGGCTCTTCTTTCAAGAAGGGCAAGGGCAACAAAAAGCCCAAGAAGAAGCTCCTTGGGCCCAAGGGTGGTGTGACCATACCTAAGGCAAAAAGGGGCAAATCTGACCAAGCTGATGCTGAGTGCTTCTTCTGTAAGAAGAAGGGGCATTGGAAGAGGAACTGCAAAGAATACCTGCAGTCTCTGAAGGGCAAGAAGCCAGGTAAGATTCTCATGGAAAATGTTTTCATGATTTCCTTAACTACTATTGATTCGTCTAGATGGGTATTGGATACCGGTAGCAGTTTTAACATCTGCAATATGTTGCAGGGGCTGAGGATCAGTAGGAGGTTCAGGAAGGGAGAGTTCAGTCTGAAGGTTGGAAATGGCGCAAGTGTTGCTGCTCTAGCCGTAGGATCAATTTCCCTTGTAATGCCTACGGGCAAGACCTTGTTGTTAGACGACTGTTATTATGTTCCTAAGTTTGTTTCGAACATAATTTCTATTTCTATGCTTGATAGACGTGGATTTCGAACAGTTTTTAGTAATAACATTTGCTCTATTTATCATGGTGATGAATTTTGTGTGAATGGTTATTTACAACAAGGGCTGTATATCTTACCTGATGTTAATGTAGAAGAAATTAACATGCATGTTTCGGGCCTTAAGAGAAAAGTAGATGATCGTCAAAGACAGACGTATCTTTGGCATTGTAGACTTGGTCATATCGGTGAGAAGAGGATAAACAGGTTGCATAAAGATGGTCTTTTAGGCCATTTCGATTATGAATCTTATGCAACTTGTGAGTCCTGTCTCACTGGTAAGATGACCAAATCTCCGTTTAGTGGAACCGGGGAAAGAGCTACAGAACTCCTAGGGCTGATACATACTGATGTGTGTGGACCTATGAGAGTTCAAGCCAGGGGTGGATATTCGTACTTCATCACATTCACTGATGATATGTCGAGATATGGATTTGTGTTCTTGATGAAACACAAATCCGAATCTTTTGAAATGTTCAAGAGATTCCGCAGTGAAGTGGAGAAACAAACCGGAAAGAGTATCAAGGTGTTGAGATCTGACCGGGGCGGTGAATATCTTAGTCATGAATTTGTCGATTATCTAAGGCAAAATGGGATTTTGTCTCAGTGGACTTCTCCCGGAACACCACAACATAATGGTGTATCCGAACGGAGAAATCGAACCTTATTAGATATGGTGAGATCCATGATGGGGTTCACTGATCTTCCAATGAACTTATGGGGCTATGCTTTAGAAACAGCTGCCTATCTGCTAAACAAAGTTCCCACCAAAGCAGTCTCGAAGACACCATATGAGATATGGAAAGGACGTAAGCCAAACCTGAGGCACATCAAGGTTTGGGGGTGTCCGGCCTTCGTTAAGAGACTTCAGCCAGACAAGCTTGATGCTAGGTCTGACAGATGTAGGTTCATAGGTTATCCCAAGGAAACTATGGGATATTATTTCTACCACCCGTCTGAACACAAAGTGTTTGTGGCCAGAACGGCAACCTTTCTTGAAAGGGAATTCCTTGATGAAGGAATTCATGGTGGGGAAGTAGTTCTTGACGAGATTCAAGAACCCGATGAGCCAACACAAGCTCATGGACATGAGATGTCAAATGAGCGTTCTTGGCTGAGTGATATAGTGTTAGGCTCCGGCGCTTCATCTTCAAATGTTGAAGTGACAGTGCCCGTTCAGGAACAAGTTCAGGAACCTGTTCAGGAACCTGTTCAGGAACAAGCCCAACAAGATATCCCAGCGCAGGTTGAACCTGCTACACAGGCTTCCTTGAGAAGGTCAACACGTTCTCGACGTGCACCTGACAGACTTAATCTGATGGTGCAAGAGGATGTGGTCGGTCATATAGATGACGACCCTTTGACTTTCCAAGAGGCTATACAAGGCCCTGATTCTGAGAAATGGTGGAAAGCCATGGAATCCGAGATGGAATCTATGAAGATCAACAAAGTATGGACTTTGGTTGATTCTTCACAGGCTTCCAGACCGATAGGTTGTAAATGGGTTTACAAAAGGAAGATTGGAGCGGACGGGCAGGTAGAGACCTATAAAGTTCGTCTAGTTGCCAAGGGGTATAGTCAACGAGAAGGGATTGACTATGAAGAAACGTTCTCCCCTGTGGCAATGCTCAAATCTATTCGGATTCTGCTTGCGATAGCGGCATTCCATGACTATGAGATTTGGCAGATGGACGTGAAAACAGCTTTCCTTAACGGAGAGCTCCAGGAAGAAGTCTTCATGATTCAACCTGTGGGTTTCACGTCGCCAACTCAAAGTCATATGGTATGCAAGCTTCAGAGGTCCATTTATGGACTCAAGCAAGCTTCTCGAACCTGGAACATTCGCTTTAACAAGGCAGTTGAAGAGTTCAACTTTGTTAGATGCGAAGAAGAGCCTTGTGTGTACAAGAAGTTTAGTGGGAGTGCGGTTGTCTTCCTTGTGCTTTATGTGGATGACATATTGCTCATAGGGAATGACATTCCGGCGTTGCAAGAGACGAAGTTCTGGTTATCCGAACAATTCTCCATGAAAGATCTGGGAGAAGCAACCTATATTCTGGGAATAAAGATCTATAGAGATAGATCAAGGAGGTTGCTTGGACTATCGCAGTCCCAGTACATTGATACAATCATGAAGAGGTATAACATGGAAAATTCCAAGAGAGGTTATCTACCGATAGACACTGGAATTACTCTCTCCAAAGAGGATTGTCCTCAGACACAAGAAGAGAGAGAACGCATGAGTAGGATCCCATATGCTAGCGCAGTGGGAGCCATCATGTATTCCATGACATGTACGAGGCCTGATGTAGCCTTCGCGCTAAGTGTAGCGAGTCGGTATCAGGCAGATCCCGGTGAGGAACATTGGAAATTGGTGAAAACCATTCTCAAGTACTTGAGAAGGACTAGAGACCAATTCCTCGTTTATGGAGATTCTAACTTAGAGTTAGAAGGGTTCACGGATGCCAGCTTTATGTCTGATAAAGATGATAGCAGATCGACATCGGGGTATGTCTTTTGTCTCAATGGGGGTGCAGTGTGTGGGAAAAGTTCCAAACAAGCTACTGTAGCTGATTCGGTTACTGAAGCAGAATACATAGCGGCTTGCGAAGCTGCTAAGGAAGCGGTCTGGATGAGAAAGTTCATAACTGAACTTGGTGTGGTGCCTTCGATAAAGGAACCAGTTCCTTTATTATGTGATAATACCGGGGCAATAGCCCAGGCGAAGGAACCAAGATCTCATAAAAGATCAAAGCATGTTCTACGAAAGTACCATCTGATAAGGGAAATCGTTGCGCGTGGGGACGTTCAAATTCAGAAGGTAGAAGGAAAAGAGAATGCAGCAGATCCGTTCACAAAGGCGCTTGGTTCAAATGAGTTTGACAAGCACAAGTTAAGGATTTGTTCAAATCCAGAAGGTAGAAGGAAAAGAGAATGCAGCAGATCCGCTCACAAAGGCGCTTGGTTCAAATGAGTTTGACAAGCACAAGTTGAAGATTGGATTGAAAGACATGGCATGGTGGAATTAGTTCTAGGAATAGTACAATTGTTGTAACTATTTAAGAGCTATTTTATGTCTTGTATTTTGAACACTTATAAATAAATGAAATGGCATTATTTTATCATTTTGATGATATTTGTAAATATATATGTGTATATGTTTTCATAGCTAGTATGATAGAGTCCATGATTAAGTTTAGAAACTTGTCATCATGATAGAGATCATGATAATGAGAGTCAAGTTTTGGTAAAACTTAATCTAAATCGTTCTTGATCATAGGATAACTAATTGGACGTTAGTAATCCGGATAGATCAACATGGATGTGATGTTTCTATTTGATAGAAATTAGTAGATCTCTTTTACTAAATCACATGCATGGCTGATGCACATAGAGATGTGATCATTGAACTGACCCAAAGGGAGAATTCCTAATGGTTACATTACCATTGAACTGTCAATAGGAATTTCTCTGGAAGGATTGGAATATTATATTTCCTTAGACCTGAGATCAACATGGTAACTGATAAGTTATCTATCATTCTTTGATTCTGGACACCTTATGTCTTGGGATATAAGTTGAAAGGATATTGGGAATGATGAGATGCTTGTGCAGTTAGTGATTGATCAAGATGGAATCCGTCAACTCTAGGTAAAGAGTTTGAGCTCTATGTTGTCAGCAACATAATGACTGAAAAGAATTTGGCCAGGGCATTTGAATGAGAGAAGAAAGGAGTTTCTTACGATCATTCACCAGTCAGTTATGTTTGGCATGAAACATAGTTGATAATCTATTAGGACTTGACAGTTAGACCATGTCCTAGGATTATCCGGAGCTGTAAAGACGGAGGGAAATAATAATATTATCATTCTACCATGGTTCTACAAAGTAAGGATGTTACTTCACACTATCTGGTCGTTGAGGAGTGTTGCTAGACGCCAACCTCGATTAGTTAATTAGTAAGACTAATT
>CM071865.1:11486376-11518004 GCA_036759665.1 Gynandropsis gynandra | reverse complement strand
CAAGTGGGATTTCTTTGGTTTAGCTTGATATCTGGCACAAATCCCTACACTCAAACACAAATCAGGCCTACTTGCAGTAAGATAAAGAAGACTACCAATCATGCTTCTGTATAATTTAACCTCAACATCTTCACCATCTGCATCTCTTTCAACTTTGTTGTTGTCGACATGGGGGTACTTGCCGATTTACTGTGATCTAGTTCAAATCGTCGTCGAGTTGTTTGACTTGTAGCCCAAGAAAGTAGCTTAGTTCTTCGAACATGCTCATTTCAAACTCTCTCTTCATGGTTTCCACAAACCAGTTCACTTTTTCCTGCGATTTCGAACAAAAAACAATGTCATCAACGTAAATATGAACAACCAATAAAATACCATCTGAATCATGAATGAACAAGGTTTTATCAACTCCCCCTCTTTTGTAGCCGTTCTGCACAAGAAAGCTTGTGAGTCTTTCATACCAAGCACGAGGTGCTTGTTTTAGTCCGTACAGGGCTTTCTTAAGCTTGTAAACATGTTCTGGATTATGTGGATCTTCAAATCCTTTTGGTTGTTCTACATATACTTCTTCTTGAAGTATTCCATTGAGAAATGCGCTCTTCACATCCATCTGAAACAATTTGAAGCCAAAGAAACACGCAACACCAAGCAATAGACGAATTGATTCTAGTCTTGCCACTGGAGCAAAAGTTTCATCGAAGTCTACTCCTTTTACTTGAGTGTAACCTTGTGCAACTAACCTCGCTTTATTCCGGACAATCTCACCTTGCTCATTTGTTTTGTTTTTAAACACCCATTTCATGCCTATCACATTCAGATGTAGTGGTCTAGGAACTAAAATCCAAACATCATTTCGAACAAATTGCTCTAATTCCTCATGCATAGCTTTGATCTAGGATTCATCGTCTAACGCATCACGAACACACTTTGGTTCTATTTGTGAGGTAAAACATGCAAATTTTACCATGTCATGATAGTTTATTCGTGGTTTATTACATGTGCGTATTCCATCCTCAAGATTACCAATAACATCCTCTATAGAATGATTTTTGTGTACCGTTATTTGCTCAATATTGGTTCGAGGACTCTCATGTTCCGAAACATCTCCATCTGTCTCACTTTCAATCGTATAATGGTCAGCAGGTGCACTTAAATGTTCATGAGTTGAATCTGTCTGTTCTTGTACAGTTCCTGTCGAGAAAGGAAAAATAACAGCTCTAATACCAAATTGAAAACTTGTAGAAGATGACAGGTAAATCAATAACCAAAGAGATCAGAAAATATCAAACAGTATTCATTTATTTACTTGTCAATCTTTAAGTACACTTGCCAGTTTATACAATGTACTAAAGACCTCCACGGATAACTCCCCCTGAGTTAGACGTAAATACAACCTCAACTGTTTACTTGCTCAGTACAGTATCCAATTAAGTACACCTAAATCTAAGAACTCTCTTTTTCTCTGTTTCGTGTACTCTGATGATACTCCTCAGATTCGTTAACCTTGTTTTTTGATTTCCAGGTCAACTTATCTGCCTTGCTCTCGGCTCAGAAGCCATTCCCGGTTCTTCCGCCGCGCCGTCATGCTGAACTCTCTTCAGCTTTGAATCCGCTCGATTCACTTTGACTCCTCCTTCTTCTCCTTAGTCTTCTCGTTGACTCACTCTAATCCTCCTCAATTTGAATTCAAGCTTCCTTAATTGTCTCAATCTCCTGAAACAACAATTATAAACTCCGATCCTATTTTTACTGCATTCACAACTTTAACCCGCGCAAAACGCAGGATCAATACTAATACATATATATTTAAGTGGGATGGACAAAACCTTTTGTATTCTTATTTGAAATATTCGAAATTGCTATTAATATTTGTATTAAAAAATTTTGATATCGGACCAAATTTTTGTAATTGTATTTGAACTTAAAAATTATTAAAGATCTTTATATTATTCACAATTCAATCCATATATTTTAGGATTTAAATTTTATATTATTTACATTTAGCAATTTATTTTGATGTTATATATATTTATCTATATAATTAATAAATTAATCATTCAATATTTTTGGATACAAATAATTCATCTAATTGAACATAATATTTATATTCATATTTAATTTTACTTATTTATATTTATATATAATTATCTAAATATAATAATTTTCCATTCTTTTTCGGATTCAAATATTTAAAATATTTTAGTCATCATAATCTTAGGTAATTCTAAATTTTTTAATTTAATTGCATTCAAATTTATTGTTCTAACTCCCAACTCAAACTTCCGTTGATAATAAATAAACAATCAATATTATTTGTATATTATATCAATGTTTTAATATTTTCGATTTAAATCTCCTGAAATAAGAATCATTGACACAACTGTATTTAAAAATGGTTATTAATTAATGAAAATTTGTTGGGAAGAACCGCGTGATTTAATGAAAATTTGTTGGGAAGAACATGAACCGCGTGATCTATACGTCTGTCAACCGAGAAGACTTAGCTTTCACAAATTATAATATAAAATAATCTTAAAATTAATATATTATTAAAGTAATAATATAAGATTGATTGGACATATTCCATATTAATTTGAGAAATTGCCTCTTGTCGAGTGTTCTTCCACCTTTCTTACAACTTCACACACGAGTGACAGCCATACCATTAATTATTAATGCACCATTTAGCATAATATTACTAGGAATATATCATTTTCATAGAAAATGAAGGAAAAAAAATTCCCCCACCAATAGTTGCCCCTAGTTATAGATAATTTTGTGATTTTAGCATGAAATAAAAATTTATTATGATTTTCCATTAAATACAACATTATATATATATATATATATATATATTATGGGTGGATAAATTACCCGAATAACCTGTCTCGACCCACAACCCGTTCTGAACCCCCGAATTCGGATTCGAGTAATGAAATTTCATTATCTATGGATTCAAGTTCGGGTTTTTAAATCACTAAAACGGATACCCGCGGATACCCGTATATATATATATATATATATATATATATATAATTATACACATATATTACAATAATTACAAATATGTCATTAGGTCTAGGTTTCATTTTACTTTTCTCTTTTCTTCTCGACGCCGACTTGACCACCAGTGGCAATGACCTCTCCCTCTATCCTTCGACTCCCTCTTTTCTTCCCGACGCCGACTTGATCAGCGACGCTCGCCTCCATCACCACTGTCGACCTGACCACTGACCTCTCTATCCTCCGTCTCCCTCTTTTCTTCCCGACACGGACCTGACCAGCGACGCTCACCTCCATCACCGCCAACCGTTTCATTCTCTTCGCTCGCCTCCATCACCGTCGGTAAGCACGTCTATTTTTGTCGATTTCATTTTGTTTTTCCATCGATTTCATTTTGTTCTTGTTTGTTGCAATCGACCTGGATGAGTCAGTCGCACTTCGTGTTAGTGTTGTTGTTGCAATCTCTTCGTTCATGTTAGTGTCGCCATCCAAGTCTGTGTCGTCGTCCAAGTCTATGTCGCTGTCCATGTTGGTCTGCAATGTCGTTAGTGTGGGTTGTGTCATCGTCCATGTTGGTGTAGTTGGGGACATGTTTCTCTTCTTCTTCGATGTTAGTGTCGTCCATGTTCGCTGCCAAAATGGGATGCAGATGGCTTCACTATCAAATTGAAATCCTTTTAATCCTTGTAATTTTTTTTTGCATTTGTAGTTTCTATCGCCAACGAGACGATGATATCTTCTACCGTAGAAAGTTCAGATGTACCTCCTTTGTCGCAAACATTGGTTTCAATTGATGAATCAACAAAAAATGAAGAGGATAAATCTAATCAAGTTGAACCGTCTTCAAAAATCAAGGTACCAAAAACATCTTCTAAAGCTTGGGTGCATTTTAGGAGAACAAAAGAAAACAAAAGAGCTACTTGCAATCATTGTGGTACATCTATTAGTTGCATATCATAAACAAGTACTTCAACTAGTTCGATGTTGAAACATTGAAGGATATGCAAAAAATTACCTCGAGATGATGATGAAGTTTCTTGTAGTAAAAAGCTAAAACAAACAACCTTGCATCATCAATTGAGTAAAAATGATGGTACAAAAGGTGTTCCTTCATATGTATCATTTGATCAATGTGTTCTCGTAATATAGAGTCATCTAGTACTCGAGTGGAAAAAAAATATTGAGATTGGGACTAATGGTATGAATATCTCTCGTGATTATATGAATTATATGTTTGAGAAGTACGAAAAAGATGGAGGAGAAGAGTCATTGAAGAATGAGCTAGAATCTTATTTTTCAAATGTATGTGAGAAAGAAACAGATGAAAACTTTAATTTATTGTCAGTACTAGAAATTTAAACATTCCAAACGGAATTTAGAGAAATCCGTCCACAAATTTTCGGACGGAAAGATAAATTCGTCCGCATTTTTCAGACAAAAAATAGTCGAGAAGTCATTCGTATTTGCGGATGACTTCAAGATGGATTCGACGAACGTTGCGGATTAAGGACGACGTCCAAGCCCGTCGTAAATTTACGAATGGAAACTGGGGTCGTCCGTAAATTTGCGGACGAATGTTGTTGACGTTTGTAATTTTTAATGACTGTATAAGTGACCGTTGGACGGTTGCGGGCGTACCGCTTGGATTTAGAGACATTTTCAGGATGGTTCGTTGGCAAATATTTATCTTAGTCTATAATTCATCATTAATCAATCCATAAATTATCTATTTAACCCCTCCTACTTTCATTTGTTTCTCATAGAGAATTCTCATATATTTTGTTACATATCTTCTTATTGTTTCTGATTATAATGACATTATCGTCGAGATCGAATATTTTCGTTTCTAGATAATTGATGTACAAAAGAATTGATCCATAAACTTAAGGTATATCGAAGGAGTTTATAGAAGGCGTTACATAGTTTATGACAATGAAGACAAATCAACAAGTTTATAAAGAAACTGGTAAGTTGGTTTGTCCATGAGTTAAATGAAAAAAATGAAAAATTTGTTAATGAGAACCGTTTGAAAACATCTTTATTTAACATGTTTTACTCCGAATTATGTTATTTGGTTATCTCATGAAGAGAATTTTACACCATGACCTAGTAATGTTGTGGAAGATTTAAGTAGGGGTATTGTACATCATGAAGTATTTGAGACTTCTCAAGATTTAGAAATGAACCCTTATGTGGAAATGGTGCAAAATGTATTCAGTGAAAGAAACAAAGAAAATGTTGAAGAAGATCCGAATGAAGAAGCGAAAAGTTTTTTGAAATGTTAGAAAGTGCTAGACAACCACTTTATGATGGTTGTAAAATAAATCTTTCATAGTTGTCTCTATCTGCATGTTTGATGAATTTTAAGACTGAAAATAATCTTTCTGAGAATTGCTTGGATTCTATATAGCAATTAGTAAGAGATTATTTTCCTGAAGATAATAATGCAGTAGAGTCATACTATCAGATAAAGAAGATGACGAGATCATTGGGGTTATTTCCATATAAAAAATTGATGTTTGTCAAGACAACTGCATGATTTTTTGGAAAGAGAATCATATTTTAGTAATTGTCAATTTTGTGGAAAAGATCGGATTTATTTGACAAGGAATGAGAAATCGGTTCCCTATCGTCGTATGTAGTATTTACCAATTATAGAAAAAATAAAAAAGATTGTATCAATCAGAGAAGACCACAAGCGACATGAGATGGCATGTGAGCATTCAAGTCGTAAAGGAGAAATGTGTCATCCTTCATATGGTGAGGCGTAGAAACACTTTAACAAGGTATATCTTGATTTTGTAGGTATAAATCGAAATGTTTATTTAGGCCTTTGAACTGATGGTTTTAATCCATTTGGGATATCTGGAAGGAATTATTCGTTGTGGAGAGTTATTATGACACCGTACAATTTACCACCTGATATGTGCATGAAATGAGAGTTTTTGTTCTTAACAATACTGATTCCTCGACCTAATCATCCGAAAAAAAAGTTTAGATATATTTCTTCAATCACTAATTGAAGAATTGAAAGAATTTGTACGACGTTTCGAGGCGAAAAAATTTTATATTACGAGGTGCTTTTATGTAGACAATAAGTGATTTTCCAACTTATGATATGCTATCTGGATGGACAACACATGGTCGATTGGCTTGTCATGAAATATGGATGAAAGACGAGTTGGTTTGATTGTCATCGTCATTTTCTTCCTATTGATGATACAATACGGTGAACCAAAAGAAGTTTTAAAAGGATTATAGTTGTGCGGAAATCTCCTCCTCCAGTTTTGACCGGCGAAGAGATTTTGTATGAACGACTTTTTGCTTTAGGTATTTTTAGGAGTATAGATTGCAGAGGGAACAATCATTTGGGAATTGGTGGTTATGGAATTACTCATAATTGGTACAAGAAGAGCAGATTTTGGGGTATGTCGTATTGGAAAATTCTGAAGATTCGATACAATATTGATATCATGCACATAGAGAAATTTTTTTCGATAATATCATCAACACGATACTGAATGTCACACAAAAAACGAAAGATAACTCTAGTTTCGATATTCAGATTCTTTAATGATGAGAAATATAAATTGTTGAAATTATTAAAGGAAGACGCTAAATTTCCTTATGGTTATGCGTCTAACATCCGAAGGTGCATCGATATTCATGGAGGAAAGTTATCAGGGATGCAAAGTCATGATTGACATGTATTCTTGCAAAGACTACTTCCCATATGTTTTTTTGATTTGATGGACAAACATGAACACAAAGCGATTGGATGTATTGTTGATTTTTTAATAGTATAATGATTGATAATTTAAATATATTAATTATTAAATAAACTAATACTTTCATTTTTTTAGGTATTGGCATATTTTTCCGAGATTTATATTAGAGAAATTTGAGTGTAGATGTGGTTCGTAGATTGGAAAGTAACATCGTTACTATACTATGTAACTTGGAGAAGATTTTTCCACCATCACTCTTCGATGTTATGGAGCATCTGATAGTTCATCTACCGCACGAAACCGCATTAGGAGGTCCAATTCAATTTCGTTGGATCCATTCGAGAGATTTATGTTTCATTTGAAAAAAAACCAAACAAAAAGCTCGTCCAGAGGGTTCAATTGTGGAAAAATACGTGAATGAGGAGATATCGTTCTTCATTTCTTACTACTTCGAACCACATGTTCAAACACGAAGTTGAAATCCAGACATATGTTTTGATGGTGGTGAGTCATTTTAATATCCGATAACATATTTTCAAGATATATATTGCGGAATTGGTCAAACTGCTGGTAAGGCGAAAGATGTATGGCTAATACAACGAGATCTACACATCGTACATACGCATGTTTTACTCAACTGTGAATATCTACGATCTTTTGAAAGGTAACATATTATAAATGTGGATTTAATTACATATACATATTCTATTTGTAATATTTACATAATTTTCTGACACTTTACAAGATATTGATGATATATTAAAGATTACATATGTGAACATTGATGAATCTCAACTATAGGAACTTAAAGAAAGAGGTTTCTCCACATGAATCAGATAATATGTAAGTAAATGATATTTTAAATATAAATAAATTACTTTTATATAATATTCCGACGCTTTGTGGCTACGAGATCTTGTAATATGTAAGTAATGCAGACTGAGATGGGCAATCACCCATTGTGGCTACGAGATCTTGTTTTATGACCGATTGTGAAAGTTATGATTTTTCCAATTTATTTTAGACGTGGTTACAACTTTCATACTTACGAACATGGGAAATTTAAGTAAAAAAACTATGAACTATGATATATGTGTGAAAGGTGAAAGCTATTGTGAATCGACCAATGAATTATGGGATTTTGAAAGAAAATTTGCAATTAAAATATCCAGGTTTCATTACTATTCTAAGACAATGTCATCCATACCACGTATGGTATTTTGGATTATATTGACTTATATTTGATATTTTTTATCGGTTACGTCGATCTAAGAGTGATTCTATTTCGATGTGGTTAGTTCGATCCAATAAGTGGTCGCGAAACACGAACAAACAAATTAGGCGTTGTAGAAGTTAACTCGACACGAAGATATGCAAAATAAGAGCATTTTATCCTTGCGTCACAAGTCGATCAAGTTTGTTACGTTTTCTATCCCCATATTAGACGATCTTCAGGTTGGCGTGTCGCAATGAAGATACTTCCAAGGGATAAATTTTTCGATAATATAGAAGAGCAACAATTGGAAATGCAATAACAAATCATCGAGATTGTTACTATTGATGAAGTTACTATTGAAGCACTGACGCATGGTGAAATCGAAGAAAGTGAAGCAAATGAAGATGATCTATATGAAGGGATAGAAGAAAAATAAGAAGAAGAATTTGAATCAAATTTAGAAACACGAGAATAGATGGAAGAATTATGTGACTTTAAAGATGATTCATGTTAACTTGTTATCGGATATTAAAAAAAAGAATTGTTTCTATTTCTTATTGATTTGTTAAATCAGTTTATTCGGTATTGAGATTTTGTACCATAAAAGTATTTGAAAACGAACAATGGGGAAGGGTTGGATGGCAAGAGACGAACGATTTCGGATATTTGATCTTTTGTCCCTCTGTCCGTCCCGTTCTGTCCCCATCACTCGGTCTGTCCCTCTTTATCCCATCCCTCGGTCTGTCCCTCTATCTCTTCATGTCCTTCGGTCTGTCCCTCTCCATCCCTATCCCTCGGTCTGTCCCTCGATCTATCCCCATCCCTCAGTCCGTCCCTCTCTATCCCTCGATCCATCCCTATCCCTCAGTTTCTCCTCGTCCCTTGGTCCATCCCTCTCCGCCCCACAATCCATCTCTAGGTCTTTCTTTCCGTATTACGCACGGATTGCGGACATAAATTGCTCGAGACGCGTATTTAGGGACAGATTATGGACTCAATGTTTATGGACGGTCGTCCTGAAACCGTCCCTCTATACAGACGGATTTAAGACAACACATTTCCCCGTCTGTGCGTAGGGAAGGTTTGTAGATGAATTTTCTTGCCCGTCCGTAAATTTCTATAAATTCGGCCCTGCAGTTCCTTCCCCCTTGTTCCAGATTTGCCTACCTCTCTTTCGTCATCCGTCAAATCGAAACCGTCCGCCCTTCTATTGGTGCTTCTCCGTCTGTACGTCCTAGTCCGTCCGTCCGTCTTTTTGTCCCGTCCATGTGTCCCAGTACATTCGTCCGTTCATCCCTCTGTCCTTGGTCCGTCCGTCCCCCTTTCCGTCCTTCGGTCCGTCCGTCCATCCCCCTTTCCATCTCTCGGTCCGTCCGTCAGGTCGTCATATTTCATATCTAACATTATTTTTAGATATGAAATATGTTTGCTAAGATATTTTATATAGTTAATTCGATTTAGACTAAATTTAATTAGATTTCGAATAATTAAGTGAAAGTTTGATTATATAAAATTTTATTGATTAAGTGTAGTTTAAAATCTGATTAGTTTAGGTTAATAGCATATATCTTAAATTATATGTGCTTGTTAAATTATATTAGAATCATTTTTAGTATATTTTTTTAAAATAAGTAGTGAAAAAAAAATTAAATTAACAACGATTAAAATATTTTAATTTACAATTTTATTATGTCTCGTCGCTTTGGAAGAGGTGGTAGCACGAGAAACCGTTCTACTTCGGAGGAAAGTGCTATCGGTCCATATCCTCCACAACAAACGCGACTATCTGATACGATATTTTCGGAGTTTATGAATCCGAATTTATTCCCGAACTCTAGATCGACATAATATATGTCGTATCTTTATTATCAACAGATGCCACCACTAGACGAGCCAATGATGCATCACGAACCAACGGTGGAAGAAATTCTATCAATGAATGAGGAAAGGCGTAAACTTACTCGTTTAGACCCGAGTCATGAAAACGAGGCACATTGGTACTTATCACTAAATTTAAATATAAATTTATAAATAGTTATTTAATTAAGTTATAATTTATCTTAATTTTTATTTATAGGTTTGATTACGATCAAAGTTTTTGTCATATAACAAAGACGATGAAAGCTGATTACGATCATCCATGTTATAATTGGATGCGGATGAACTCTGATATTAAGGAACGTTGGTGGAAATATTTTATGGTACATTTTTAATAATAATTATTTTAATCAAAATTCTAAATAATAGTTTAAATAAAATAATCATTTGATTATTTCAGCAAAAGTTTTATTGGAACCCCGAGATTAATGGACTACTAAAGTCTGAGTTTGAAAGGGTTGCAGGAGTTCATCTCAAAGCTCTCGTAAACGATTGCAAAAAAGATCGAGAGAAAAAGGGAAACCCGTTTGGATGGTAGACAATGTGTGGGAATAAATGTGCGCTTATTGGGATGATCATAATTTTAAGCAAAGAAGCCAGCGAACAAGTCAATCTCACCGTTCTGATAGAGAATGATACGAGATTAGTGCACATATCACTGTTTCTCTTTCTTTCGTGGAAGTTTATGAAGATTTGGTAAGATTTATATTATTATCTAGGATTTTATACAATTGAAATTTGATTAATATTAAATGTATATATTTGAAATTTATTTTAGACGAAAGAGAAGGGATCCGAACCATCATACGTAGAATTGATGGAACGTACGCACATTAAGAATCTGACGATTCATGGGTAGATGCCAGAGTAGAACGTGTTCATGAGGATATGCAAAACATGACATCAGAACAAGTATTACAAATTTCGCTGAGAGAAGACGGAATATAACCTTCTTTAAGTCAGGAAGAATACATCGAGTTGTATCTCGAGGTAAATTTATTGCAATTTAATATAATTTTATTGCATTGTAATTTAATTTTGATATTTCTTTCACAACAAGTTACACCATATAAAGGTCGCATTTTTGGTCTTAGAGGAATGACATCACAACATGCAAGTTCCACCAAAGGTAAGGCAAAAGCGATAAACAACGAGGTACGAAATATCGTATCTCAATTACTCGAGTCGCAACAAGAATACGAAAGACAACATCAACGATCAGAAAAGACAACATCAACTGTTGATGAGCTTGTTGAAGGAACCAATGCCTTCTATCAATTGGGATGCGTGCGAGAACGATGGTTCCGATGACGATAATTCGGAAATACCACCGATCAATTTGTAATATACGTTAATTATGTATAAGCATTAATTAATTAATATTATTTTTAAAATTTAGAAATTTTAATTATGTAATTATAAATTTTTTTATATTTTTATATTTTTTTAAAAAATTTCGGACGAAATATGTCGTCTGGAAGCTGTTCTAAAATTTTGCGGATGGGTCGTGTCTGTCCGAAAAAGTTGCAACGTTTTCCTGACGATGTTTCTGTTTGCATATTTGTCGCCTTTGCCGTCGATTTGCGGATGACCTTGCAGTTCGAAATTATGGACGATCTTGTTTGGCGACACTCTTTTGCGGACCACTGTCTTCCGTTCCTAAATGGTTAATTTCTAGTAGTGTGTGGTGGTGGAAAATAACTAGTGTTAAGTATCTTATTCTCTCTCAAATGGTAAAAGAAATTTTGGCTATATCAGTATCTAGTGTTGCATCGGAGTCTGCTTTTAATACGGGTGGTCGTGTTGTAGATTCATTTTGTAGTTCTCTAACACCACAACTAGTTAAAGCACTTGTTTGTACTCAAGGCTGACTTCAAAGTGATTATGAACCGCCAACATTTGAAGATACCTTGGATGATTTTGAAAGGTTTGAAGAAAATATGTTTCTTACATTATTTTATATTATTAACATTTTTAATATATGAACTAATAAATTGATTTACTTTGAAGATTTTCTACCATCAAAGATGAAATGAGCTTCAACCTCGGTTGATGGAGGGTATTCACTACAAGAAATTTAACGATTCCAGACTGTCGAATCTGTCCCAAAACAGGTTTAGGGACAAATTAGGGACGATAGGCAACCGTCCGCAAACGAGCGTCGCCAACACACATCCGTCCGCAATCTGTCTGCAAATACATACGGAATATTTAGTGTGCAAACTGTCCGCAATTTTACACAAAAGGGTAGTCCGGAAATAGACGCGAAACCCAGACGAATATCGTGCTTAAAATTTTCGGACGGGAACAGTGCCGTCCGGAATTTTTTTTTAAAAAGTAAATTTTAAAATTAAAATTTAAAATTGAAATTGAAATTGAAATTAAATAATCTGTATTTATAAAATATTAAAATTATCAATGTACAAACTAGTTGGTGGTAAGTGGGAATTATCATCGTCATCGTCATTGTTTTTGGCCGTATCACAATTGATATCGGGCATGTGTTTCTTCATCATTCTAAGCCACTGCTGACGCTCCGTTCTTGATCGTTCAACTTCTCTTTGCAGAGCGTTGAAATCTAAACTTTGTTGTTCTAATTGTAAACTTTGTTGTACTAATATTGAACTTTGTTGCTCTAATTTTTCTTGCATCTTCGAGATTGTGTTTCGAAATTCATCGGTCGCGACCTTTTCCTTGCCTTTGGAGGAACTCGCATGTTTTGATGTCATTCCTCCAAGACCAAATAAACGACCTTTGTACGGTGTTATGTGCTACAAAAAATATTGAAATTTAATTTAAATTTAAATTAACAATAAAAATTTTGTGGTAAAATTATAATAAATTTATCTCGAAATACATTTCGTTGTATTCTTCTTGAGAAAAAGTCGGTTGCGTCCCATCTTCTCTTGGCGGGATTTAGGACACTCGTTCCGATTCCATGTTCACGACATCGTCGTGAATTTGTTTCACCCTGGCATCTACCCACGAAACGTCAGATTTTTTCTTGTGTGTACGTTCCAACAATTCCATGTACGACGATTCACATCCCTTCTCTTTCGCCTAAAACAAATTTGAAAATCATATTTTACCTATTAAGCAAATGTCACTCATAATAAAACTTAAAAAAAATTTAAATCTTATCAAATCTTCGTAAACCTCCGTGAAAGAGCAGATACCAGCAGTATGCACACTTATCTCATATCCCGCTCTATCAAAACGACGAGATCGACTAGCGCGCTCACTTCTTTCCTTAACGACAGGATCGTCCCAATAGACAAGTATTTGTTCCCAGACATTATCTGGGATCCAAATAGGTTTGGCACTTTTTGTCTCCCAGTCTATTTTCACGTCGTATACAAGAGATTTCAGTCGTATTGCCGCATACTTTTGAAATTCGGACTTTACTAGTCCGGTTATTGCAGGATCCCAATAAAATTTTTGCTGAAAATAATGAAATAATTATTTATTGAAATATTATTTGAAGTTTAAAATTTATAATGAAATGAATATTTAAAAAAACATACCACGAATGTTTTCCACCATCGTTCCTTTATTTCGGGATCGATTTGCGTCCAATTATAACATGGACGATCATAATCAGTTTTTATCGTCTTTGTGATATGACGATTAAGCTGTCTAATACCAAAACTATTAAAACAAAATTAAAAGTAAATTAAGACTTAATAATTAGTTAGTTACAAAATTAAATTTAAATTTTGTTTATACCAAAGTGCGTCGGATGAAGAATCCGGATCTATATGAGGAAGTTTGCGTCTTTTCTCATCCATCGCTAAAAGCTATTCCACCGTTGGTTTCTGATGCATCGGAGGCTTGTGATGCATCATCAGCTCGACCGGTGGTGGCATCTGCTGATAGAAGGAATACGACATATATTGTGCCAATCCAGTGGTCGGAAATAAATTCGGATTCATAAAATCCGAAAATACTGCATCCGATTGTCTCTGGTGTTGTGGACCATTTGCACTTTCTTTAGATGTTGAACATTTTTTGGTGTTACCGCCTCTTCCAACACGACACGACATACTAAAATTGTAATTTAAAAGATTATATAAAAATTTAGTTCAATGTTTATATTAAAAAATTTAATTGCTAATTAAATATTGTTTATATTAAAAAATTTAATTGCTAACTAAATATTAATTAATTTTAATTTAATTTTAAAATCACATATAATTTAATATATGTGTTTTTAATTTTAAAAAACATATACTTTAGTATATGTTTTTAATATATGTTTTTTAACAAAGTAACTTAATAGTACGTATGTTTGAGTTAGGCATTTCATCGAACATTTAATTTATATAACTTAATATACGTATATTTCATTTAGACATTTAATCGAACAACTAATCTACATAATTTAATACATGCATATATATTCCACTCTTTCAAATTTTCTTCATTTGATACATTCATATATATTATACTATAACAAATTTCTATATATACTATAACGAAATTTCTATACATACATATTATACTATAACGAAATTTCTATACATACTATAACGAAATTTCTATAACGAATGCATATAGATATATTCACTTATATCGGGAAACGGGCGGCGGACGGGAGGCGGACGGGTGGCGGATGGGCGGTGGACCGGCGGCGGACGGCTGTATATATAATCGAGACAAATGTTCAGATTATGCCATCAATTCAACCATATACCGAGAGAAACACTTACCTCGACGGACGGGCGATGGACAGACGGTGGACAAGCGGCGGACGGATGACGACCAAGCGGCGGACGGACGGTGATGGCTGGGCGAAGGAAGGTTGGGCGAAGCATATTCTGCCGAAGAGAAAGTGAGGAAACAGTGTATTCGGCCAAGAATTTATAAACATTTCCGGACGGGGTCGTGAGCCGTTCAGAAATTAGAGACTGATTTTGGACGGATCTCGTGACCCGTCCGGAAATCAGAGACCGATTCCGGACGGGTCGCGTGACCCGTCCAGAAATTAGAGACTGATTCCCGACTAGTCGGGACCCGCCTGGAAATTAGAGAAACGGGAACAAACCGAGGGATGGGAATCGACTGAGAGACGGTAATCGACCAAGGGTTTATATATATTTTCCGAGTAACGAGAAGCGACTGATATATATATTTCACGAGTAACGGGAACCGACCGATATATATATATTTCGCGAGTAACGGGAACCGACCGATCTATATATATATATATATTTCGTTGATTCAATATGAAGTTAAAAATAAAAATTCTTTAAATATATCCAGAACATCTGGTACTGGATATGAAAATGCCACACTACCATCAAAACATCTGTCTGGATTTCTACTTCGCGTTTGAACATGTGGCTCGAAGGAGTAAGAAGTGAAGAACGATATCTCTTCATTCACGTATTGTTCCACAACTGAACCCTTTGGACGAGCTTTTTGTTTGGCTTTTTTCTTCAAATGGAACATAAATCGCTCGAATGGATACATCCAACAAAATTGAACTAGAGTAAACTCTCTTAAAGAGAGATGATTCCAAAAGGTTCTCTCATTAACGAATTTTTCATTTTTGCATTTGACGCATGGACAAACCAACTTACCGTTTTCTCTATAAACTTGTTGATTTGTCGCCACTATCATAATCTGTGTTAGGCCTTCTACAAACTCCTTCGATACACCTTGAGTTTCTGGATCAATTCTTCTATACATCCACTGTCTCGAAACGAAATATTCGATCTCGACGACGATGCCATTATAATAAAAAACGATAACAAGATATATAGAGAAATATATGAGAATTGTGTGTGAGAAACGGATAGAAGAGAAGAGATTAAATAGAAAATTTTTGGACCGATTACTGATGGATTACGGACTAAGATAAATATTTCCCGATGAACCGTCCCGAATACGTCTGCAATTTGCGGACGGATTGCTATACCGTCCGTAATTTGCAGAAGGATTACTGCACCGTCCCGAATCCGTCCGCAAATTGCGAACGGATTGCTATGCCTTCCACAATTTGCGAATGGATGGTGAATCCGTCCGCAAATTGCGGACGCCAGTGAAAGTAGTCCCGAATCCATCCACAATTACGGATGACTTAGAGACTACTATGCTGTATGCAAATTTGCGGAAGGATTAGGGACGAATTTATTATTCCATCCTTAAAACGTTCCTAATCCGTCCCTAAATTTAGGGACGATTGTTTCATTCCACAAAGTCAGTCTCGAAATCTTATTTTTCTTGTAGTGATTTGTCGGAATGAAGTCGATTATCGTCGTAAGATTCGTTTATTTTTTATATCGTTTTGATATTTATTTATTCAAATTGTTTATTTATTTAATTGTTTCATATCTTTTTATATGTAGGTATTACCATGGAAGATAAATGAAGACTAATTTTAAGTTTCTATTTCATATGTTTAATGTTTTGTTGTAAATTTGATTTAAAGTTGGAATTTTATTTGGTTTGTAAGATTGTGGATTTTTATTTATTGTAAACTTGATTTAAATTTTTTATGGTTGTTTTAACATTTAATTTGACTTAACACTAAATTAAGATTCGGGTTCAGATAATCGCATGTACCCAATGCATTTGACGGGTATCTGAACCCCTCGGGTTCAGGTTCTTGTAGAAATATGTCTACCCCCGTCCGGGTTCTAGTTCAGATACTCTAAAAATCCGAGTACATGATATATGCCGAGCCCTATATATATATATATATAATCAAATTTTTGGTTTGAACTTTTCAGCAATATGTTAAATCATTGCTCATTTATCTTTATTGATAACAAAATTGTTTTTCTAAGAAAGGTTTTGAATATATGAGATTACATATTTTATTGATGTTTTATATATTGTTTTATATTAAATTGTATTGATTATAATGAATTTTAATAACCAAAAAAGTTATAAAAATATACGATAGAGTTATTAAATATAGATGCATACATTGTAAAAAATAGGAAAAACGGCTTATTCCCCTTCGAAAATACTGCTTTAGTCCTATTCCCTCTTGATTTTGACCTCATCCGATCCCCCCTCGAATTTTAGTTTTCATCCGGTTCCCCCATCTACTATAAAAAATCTACATAAAATTCCCTTCGTTATTTATCCGTTAATTATCCGATTTTGACCCAATTTTGCCCTGAATTTAACTCACTTTTGACCTAATATTGACTCAATTTTGAATGGATTCTAACCCGAATTTGTACTTAATTTTAACCCAAATTTTAACAATAAATCAAGTTAATTATTCAGTTTATTCGATTTACTTGATTTAATTGATTTCGAGTAAAATTGAGTACAATGTTTTTTACTTTAAATCAATTAAACGGTCCGATTAACTCAATTTAATTTGATTTTGATACAATTAACAAAGTTGTATTCAATTTTGATTTGAAATTAATTAAATCGAATAAATAACTTGATTTTTATGAAATTATCTAAAAATTAACATTTATTTTTTATGTGTGTAGTAAATTCACATCTAATATACTAAAATATAACATTTAAAATAAAATCTTAAGTACAAATTCGAGTTAAAATCAAGTCAAAATTGGGACAAAATTGGATTGGTTTCGGGTTAAAATCGAGTTAAAATTGGGGTCAAATCCGAGTCAAAATTTGACCCGAATCCGACCTAATTTTTACTCAAATTTGACCCCAACTTTGACTTAATTTTAACCCAAAACCGATCTAAATTTTGACCTAAATTGTAACCTCAATTTTGACTCGATTTTAACCCGAAGTTTTTACTTAGTTTTGACCCAAAATTTACTTAATTTTTAACCCGAATAACTATAATGAATCAAGTTAATTATTCAATTTAATTTATTTCGAGTCAAAGTTGAATACGATTTTGTTAAATATATCAAAATTGGATCAAATCGAATTAATCGATTTGCCCCGATTTTGACCCGAATCTGATTCGATTTTGACCTAATTTGTGACCCCAATTTTGATTCGATTTTAACCCGAATATGTACTTAATTATGACCCGATTTAATTTTAAATGTTACATTTAGATGTGAATTTACTACACACATAAACAATAAATGTTAATTTTTAGATAATTTTATCAAAATCAAGTTACTTATTCGATTTAATTAATTTCGAATCATAATTGAATACGATTTTGTTAATTTATCAAAATCGGTTCAATCGAGTTAATTGGACCGTTTATCGATTTCAAGTAAAAGACCGTACTCAATTTTACTCGAAATCAATTAAATCAAGTAAATCGATTAAATTGAATAATTAACTTGATTTATTGTTAAAATTTAGGTTAAAATTAAGTAAAAATTCAGATTAAAATTGAGGCCAAAATTGAGTCAAATTCGGGTCAAGATTAAAGTCAAAATTGGGTCAAAATCAGATCGAATCTGAGTAGAATTCGGATCAATTTTGTATCAAAATCGAATCGGTTAACGGATAAATAACGGAGGAGGTTTTAGACAGATTTTTTATAGTTGAGGGGAAAATCGGATGAAAACTAAAAATCGAGAGAAAAATCGAATGAGAGTCAAAATCAATGTGATAATAGGAATAAAACAATATTTTCGAAGAGGATGTGTTGTTTTTAATTTTGCCTCCGAATTTATACTTTTTTTAGAAAGAATTTATGAACGTTATGATCTACTTTTTAGTTTGTATTTTGATTACTGTGATGACCATCTTCAATATAAGAATTTAGACATGCGTTGAGATGAACCATCTTTCATTGTAAATGCATCTTTTCATTGTTGATAGCCATATATTCTTAATATTTGAATTCTAAACGGTAAATTCAGATTATTTATAAATGTTGACGTATGAGCCGTAAATTCAACGTCATGGCGAAGAAATCATGAGCAAATGATTTTTTTATTATTTAAAAATATTACATTAATTATAATAATATGGAAAAAAGGTAGACCACAACACAAGAAACCAAACACATGGAACTTTTGCATCTTCAATGTGTTGTTTTCTTGATGTGATATAAATTTCAATATTTTCCCTAAAATTTGGGTTCGCAGGGTCAATAATGGTGGACCTATGAAATAATTTAAATAAATTAAAACAATATGGGTGGGGTTTTTATTTTTTAAAAATATATAATTATACTGTTACAACGTCTTGTAAAGTATTAATTAATTATGAATTTGATCGTTAAATTAATCCTTATGAATCTTTAGTGATGTGTTAGTGATTATTAATTTAATATAACTATATAGAATGTAAAAAGTAGTTGGTTTTAAAGAATAAAACTTTGTGGATGATAGATGTAATTCAACTGATAAAAAAATAATATGAACATATATTTTTTATTTTCGTTTAAACTTTCACGAATTGAGAGACAAAATTTTATATTGATTTTCTCGATTCGATTAAGATAATGTATGGAATGTATAAAAAATGAGATATAATTTTTTTCAATGGATTAATTGAAACAAATTGAATATATTTAAAATTGATAGGCCAATTAATTTTGTAATACAAAATTTTTGTCTCCTAATTCAGAATTCAAACCGTAGAAAAAAAAATGGAAAATTTACATGACACAAATTGATTGAATATTTAATATATTTTTCTCATGCAAATAAATATTAAAGATAAAACTTTAAAATAGTAATTGTTAATTTAGACTAAGAAAATAATAATTTAAAACAAGGATGATAACCCAAAACGGAGGAATTGGTCCCTACATGATCACGCAATTTGAAACACACGGGCTTTTTACCCCCAAATTTTCCTATTTATTCATTTTTTTGTTTAAATATTTATTATTATCTTCTCTCCTCCTATAATATTTTATTTATTGCTCACCCACTTTACTATAACCATTCAATTAATTTTACCATCTTTCACATGACCCATATCCACATTTTTAAATAAATTATTTTATATTCTAATCTTTATATTTTTCTACTAATTAAGTTTTTTAATAATATATGACATGATTTCTAATGATCATTGATGACAACTAAGATAAAACTATTTAGAAAACATTTAAATTATCGACGTAATCGATGGAAAAAAATCGATCGTTAGTGATCAACAACCATCCGTTAATAATTTTAATGTGCATCCGTTGAAAATTACAATATTAATACATCAATCTCGAATTCTTTAGCATTGAATTATAAATATAATTTCAAACAATACCATCCTCTTTAAATATAGATATATACAGATCAAAAGAGTGGATGTAATGAGAAAAAGATCCGGTAACTGTGGAGATTATACAAGAATTCTAATACGGATTGGAATAATTCATAAGTTTTGCGTTGATGCAACATTTGTTTCAAGAACACGGAACAATGTTATATCTCTGTGAAAGATGAAAAAATATGAAGTATCGAAGTAAAAAAGTTGTTTGCAAACATCTTTATAAGGTAGATTTTGTGGACAATGATCTTTGTTTCTTGCACGGTGTAGAGTGGGCAAAATACCCGAAAAGTTCATCCTAACCTAAACCTGTCTCAAACCTAAGAAATAAAATACTCGAATCTACGGGTTCAAGTAATAAAATTAAACCTGAGGTTAGGATTTATATTTTTCACTCTCACAAACTGATACTCGTGGGTACCCAAGTATATATGTCAATTTACAAAATACCTTTAATTTTATGATAATTAAGAAAATATCATTATTATTAGGTTTGGTATGGGTCGGGTACCCAACCTCGAACCCGACCCGAATCCAAACCAATATATGATCTAATATTTAAAAAAATTAGCTTACTGTTCGGATATCCAAGCCTTGAATACTAGGTCTCACGGGTTCGAGTTTGGATACAAAATTGACTAACTATTCGGGTTCAGGTTTGAGTTTCACGGGTTCGAGTTTGGATACAAAATTGACTAACTATTCGGGTGAATGTGCAAGAATCGCAAGCAACGAAAAGAAATAAGGAGGGTCGTATATAAACAACAACGACCAATCCATATGTTGAAATGGTGTCAGACATTTTTTTCTGGAATTATTGAGCAAACACATTAAGAGATGTCAAACAATAAGAGATGAAGATTTTTCAACCTGTTGGATGCGTAATACAACCTATATATGAAGGTTTTCGTGAAGGCCCATCTCGTTTAACTTTAACATCCAGATTGATGGGTATAAAAAAAATATATTGTGGCGGAAAATTGCATGGATTCATTTTGCCAAACAATGTGTGAATATTTATTGGAATATACTCAAACTCTAGAGATATGTATGAAACAAAAATGCTATAAAGGATGTGGGTATACTACATGAGAAGATTGATGTTTGTAGAAATAGTTGTATGTTATTTTCGTGAGAAGTAAAGTCCTTTTGAAATGTAAATTCTGCAGCGCAAACAAACTTCGTCCGAAAAAACCATATTCATGGAAGTATGGATTATACAAGAAGATGTTCTACATGCTATAGCAAACATGTTGATAATGTTATACAAGTACAAAAAAGCACCGCATCAATGAGATGACGTCGAAATTGACGGATACCCCACCACTTAGACCCAGGCTACCATATTGGTATACTCTTATGATTTCAATCATAGCGGAATATTTAGGTTCATTTTTACCTTATTCCTTTAGGACGTCGAAGTTGGATATCTGTCCCACCACTTAGATCCGAGCCAATGTATTCATTGCACTCATATCAACTATCGTGCATTCATAATTTCTATGCAGTATTTCCATTGATAGCGGAGTGTAGTAGTGTTGTTCAACATCTGCATACTTTAAAAGGCGTTATGTAAAAAAATACAATTTTCAAGGTATACTTTCCGAAACCTCGGGTGTAATGCTTTTATCTTCACTCGTATACTTCAACTTTCAGATTTTCACGTGTAATTATGCATAACTTCACTTACCTCATAATGCCATTCATCACTACTGAGTTTAGAATTCATAAATCCCGAGGGATTTACGGAAACACACAAAACGATTCAAATCTAAAGGTTTTGTAAAAATATCAGCCAATTGTGGGCACATACTCTATCTGTAATTGTTTTTCTCAACTTGTTATCTAAGGAAATGATGACGGATTTCAGTATGCTTAATCTTAGAATGTTGTACTGGATTCTTAGAGATATTTATGGTACTCGTATTATCACAATGAGCTATAAAGGTTCCATAGTCCTTACCATAGTCTGATAACATTTGATTAATCCAAATGAGTTGCGTACAACAACTTTCTAATGCAATGTACTCTGCTTAAGCTATAGAAAATGAAATAGATTTTTGTTTCTTACTGTGTCAAGAGATCAGATTATTTCTTAAGAAGAAACATCCTCCTGAAGTACTCTTACGGTCATCTGCGTTGCCTCCCCAATATTCTTCACAATAGCTAACCAATTCACAATTAGTGTCTTTTGTGTAATACACACCAAAATTTGTAGTCCCTTAACATATTTAATTATTCGTTTAACAACTTGTAAGTGGGATGCATAAATTACAATACTATCTGCAAGATTAGGTCTACATACAGTCAGTTAAAGTAGACTTCCAATCATACTACAGTACAATTTCTGATCCACATCTTCTCCATCTAAATCTTTTGTTGGTTTTGTTGTGGTGGACATCAGAGTATGAGCTGATTTGCAAGTGTCCATCTCAATCTTTTTACAGTATCACGAACGTATTTGCATTGATATATAAAGATTCTATCATTCATTTATTTCACTTACAATCCAAGAAAGAATGTTAATTCATTGAACACACTCATCTCAAATTCACTTGTCATTGTTTTGACAAACCAATCTACTTTATTTTGAGATGTTGATCCTAAAAAAATATCATCAACATAGATTTGAACCACAAAAAGATTGCCATCAGATTTATGAATAAATAAAATTCGATCCACTCCCCCTCTTTTGTATCTGTTGTTGATGAGAAATGATGCTAGCTTTTCATGGAGCTTGTTTTAGTCCATAAAGAGCCTTTTTAAGCCGATACACATGATTAGGATGTCTATGATCTTCAAATCCACGAGGTTGTTCTATATAGACTTTATTTCGGGTTATTTGACCATATTCATTAGTTTTGTTCTTGAATATCCATTTTGTCCCAAATACATTAGTGTTGGTAGGTCGAGGAACAACATCCCATACATCATTACACACAAAGTTTTCCAATTCCCCATGCATAGTCGTTACCCAAAATTCATGATTCAATGCTTCATTCACATTCTTAAGTTCAAATTGAGATGTAAAACAAACAAATCTAACCATTTCATTGTAGTTTATGCACGGATTGTTTCGTGTTTTTCTTTCATCATGAATATTTCCAATGAAATCGACACTGTAATGATTTTTGTGTACTCGAACAGTGTCACCTTCCTCTTTTGTGTCACATTCATCAACCGTGTGTTCTGGTGAAGATTCTGTTTCAGATTTTCCAACGCGCTCGTCATGTAAGCCTTGCAGTTCAGAGGGTGTTTTTGTTGGCAATTCTGCATATATAAAAGTATTAGGCAAAACTTCAGATGCAGTGCTATCCTCATCAAATACAACATCAATCGATTCAATGACACTCTTGGTGCAAAGATTATATACTCTATAAGCTGTAGAATTGGTACCATACCCGAGAAACATACCTACATCGCTTTTAGCATCAAATTTATCAAAGTAGTCGCAATCATTTAGGATGTAACATGTACACCCAAATACGTGAAATAACCAAGATTTAGTGTCTTACCTTTCCATATTTCGTAAGGGGTTTTGGAAGTACCAGTTCTAACGTAGCCCTTATTGATGATGTAACACACAGTATTGATTGCTTATGTCCAGAATCGAGGTGCAACTCCTTTGCCATGCAGCATTTCTCGAGCCATTTCCTGCAACATTTTGTTCTTTTTTCCACAACACTGTTTCATTGTGGGGTTTTAGGAGGAGAAAACACATGTGAAATACCAAGCTTATTGCACAAATTTAAAAATAAACTATTTTCAAATTCACGTTCATGATCACTTCTAATCCTTACAATGTTTCTTTTCACATTTATTAATTTCAAACATAAGTAATGAAATGCATCGAATGTCTCACTTTTTTCTTTCAGAAACCTCACCCATGTAATTTTTGAGAAGTCTTCAACACATACAAATACATATCGTTTACCTTAAATACTTTTCATTTGCATATGTCCCTACAAATCCATATGAAATAATTCCAACACACGATCGGTTCTAATTCCTGGGATTCTTTTGTGATGAATTGTATTTACTTTTCCATTTGACATGATTTACACACATCGTCCTCTATTCTGGATAACCTGGGAACACCTCGAACTAGATCTGAATTAGATAACTTTAAAAGTGTACGATAACTTATGTGTTCCAAGCGTTGATGCCACAAATGAAGTGGATCTTGTGTGACTCTATAACATTTCAACTCTTGGATCCATATGTAACAGTTATTTGAAGCTCGAATCCCTGCAAGAATATACTATCCATTTGCATTAGTAACTTCAGAATTCTCATGTGAGAATTGAATTTTTAGTCCTTGGTCACATAATTGGCTAATGCTTATTAGATTTGCTTGATAACCCTACACAAAATGTATGTTAGTCAACTCAGATAGTCCAATTCTTTTAACATCACCTTTCCTTTGTATTTTTCGTTTGCGTCCATCTCCAAAAGTCACATATCCTCCTTTGACATTCTCTTTGAAATTTGATGGTACTCTAAAATTTTATGTCATATGTCTTGAACAACCACTATCAAAATACCACATTGAAACTTGTTCATCTTGAATGGAGGTGAGTGCAGTATTGCAATTGAGATCGAATTTCTTAACCTAAATTTGCTTAAAATTAGGAGGTTGCTAAGAAGACTACTTACCTCGAAAATATGGAGATATCCAATAGTAATTTTTTTCAATTACTTTTTGATAACCAATATCTATATTCATCATGAGTTCTTCGAGGTATCCATAAAGAATAGTTTTTTTGTACTCGTCTTCTCTTGAGGTAGTAGCATTTGGACTGGATATGTCCTTTCTTTCTATAGTAATAAAAACATCTTTATCTTATTTGCGAATTACTTTCAAGTTGACCTTTGTTCGATATACTCAGTGGAACATGAGATATGACTTTGTCATTTAGGGATCCACTTGAGATGAATTTTCTTTGTGTGCTTGATTCTCCACCTTCATAACCAAGACCAAAATTATTTGATTCCTTCTTTCCTATTGTGAGGAGATAATCCAGTTTCTTTGTTCCGCTAGTTAACATCTTTAAATTTTTTCTTGTTTCTTTAAGTTGGCTTTTAACTAACGTCACCTCTTCTTCTTTTTCTTTGAACTTCTCACAAGTATGTTGTAATTGTTAACGTATTTCTTCAATTTATTTTAGAATCTCGATGATGAGTTTGCTTATCTTGATGTATTTTCCATATATTTCTTCTATGGTGAGGTCATCATCACTATCTTCTTCATCTGTGTTTTCTCCTTCGTCATCGGAGTCAATGATTCCAATGAATGTTATATAGTTCATTATCTCCTCATCATCACTTTTTTCTTCAGAATCTAACTCTTTTTCTTCTTGAGTGAGGAATGATTTACCAGATCTTCTTTCCTTTTTTCCATATTAATTTTTTGTATGTCCAAATCCTTGACAGTTGAAACATTTTGTTGCATTCAAGGTTTTCAACATGGATTCTCTTTTCGAATACTAGGACACTTGTTTTTCATATCTCATACCCCTTACATTCATGTCATTGTGTTCTTGACTTTCCTTCTTTCTCCTGATATGCCTTAGATGACTTAAGGTACACTTCCGGCTTCTTCAGAAACATTTAAACATTTTCGCCAGGAGAGAAATATCTTCCGCTACTTTCTCAATCCTAGATGCTTTTCCAACGACTTGTAAAGATATTCCTTGATTGGATTCTTTGTTGGTTGATCGTTGTTCCAAGTATAGTTCCATCTCATATGTCGAAAGAATTCCCACAATCTCCTTTAAACTTGTTGTATCGGTGTTAAGAGTCATATTCATGGTAACCTTTTGAGCAAAAAATTTTTGAGGGATACATCGAAAAAATTTATTTACCAGCTTTTTATCTTCATATGATTGGGCAAGCACATGTGCTTCATTTGCCAGCACATTGAGTCTTCCACTAAACTCCTTTACATTCACGTTTTCTCCCATTTCAAGCTTCTTAAATTGGTGTTATGGAATTTCTAGTCTTGTTCTCTTCACACTTGGAGAACCTTCATGTATTGTCTCAAGTGTTTCCCAAACCTTTTTAGCAAATTCACATCCTTGTATTTGCTTGAATTCGTCCATATCAACTGAAGCAAATATGGCAGCCAATGCTTTTGCATTGTAAGTGGAAAGTTTCTTTTCGTTTGGAGTCTATTGTTCCAATGACTTCTCCTTCTTATATCCATGTTCATCATCACCATTGGAGGATTCCACCCATACTTGACAGCTCCCAAAGCGTCTTCATCGATTCCACGAATGTTTGCCTTCATCTTAACTTTTCAATACCAATAGTTGGATGAGTTTAGCATTACCGGTTTGCAATACGAGTAGATATCTCGTGTTGTGTCCATCTCTCCTTTTCGATCTCTCACAGATGTTTGGGTTAACTCCTCTAATCTGTTGCAAACTCTGATACCAATTGAAAGTTTAGAGAGAAGACACACAACGATTTTCTACGATCACTACAAAAAAACACGTAATTTCCAACGAATGGGACAACGGATCCGTCCGTTGGAAACGAGAACCAACGGATTGCAACGGATGTGGGGATATTGCAACGGGCAATGGATTTGTAACGGATACCCTACGTTAGAAAATCCGTTGGAAGTCCATCGCAAACTTTAACGGATGGCAACGGAAACAATCCGTTGGCAATTTACGTTGGAACATCCGTTAGAAAGAATGGAAACGGTCGTCCGTTGCAACTTCTAACGGATGCCCGTTAGAAATGGCAACGGAAGACCGTTGATTTTGTGAAGGCCACCGGTTTAAATAATTTCACATGAACCTGCAACGGATGTCCGTTGAAACCTAAACTATTTAGTTCTTACCAAAGAGTGCATCAAACCATCAATAACAAAAAAATTTTCGAAAAAATGTCGTCGTCTTCAAATCGAAATATATATAGATTAAGGGAGTGGATGTATAGAAGAAAAGATCCTGTAACCGAAGAGATTACGCAAGAATTCTTACACGGATTAGAGCAATTCATGAGTTTTGCATCGATGCAGCCTTTGTGTCAAGAAAGTGGGACAATGTTATGTCCATGCAAAAGATGCAAAAACATGAAGTATCGAAGTCAAGAAATTGTTTGCAAACATCTGAATAAGGTGGGTTTCATTGAAAATTACGAAATTTGGTTTTTTCACGGCGAAGATTGTGGTGTTAGCGATAGTGTGCAAGATGTACAATTAGAACGAAATGAAGAAGTTATTTATGAAGCATCAACGACCAATCCATATGTGGAAATGGTGTCAAATGCTTTTCTTGGAGTTGTTAATGAACAAACGCATGAAGAGATACCGAACATCGATGCACGTCGATTCTTCAACCTATTGGATTCGGCGAAACAACCTATATATGAAGGTTGTCGTGAACGTCAGTCTCGTTTATCTTTATCTTCAAGATTGATGAGTATTAAAACAGACTACAATGTGGCTGAAAATTGCATGGATTCATTTTGTAAAACAATGCGGGAATATTTACCGGAAAATAACCAAGCTCCCGAGACATACTAAGAAACAAAGAATGTGTTAAAAGACTTGGGAATGCCACATGAGAAAATTGATATTTGTAGAAACAGTTGCATGTTGTTTTGGGGAAATGATAAAGACTTGTTGTAATGCAAGTTTTGCGGTGCAAGCAGATTTCGGCCTAAAAAACCATCTTCATGGAAATATGTACCATACAAGAAAATATTTTATATGTCTTTAGCAAACAGGTTGAGAAGGTTATATGAATAAAAAAAACCGCTTCAGCAATGAGATGGCACGCAGAACACTCCACGGCCGAAGGTGTAATACAATATCCATCGGATGGTCAGGCTTGGAAAGATTTCAATGAAATATTTCTCGAGTTCACGTGTGAAACGAGAAATGTTTATCTTTGCCTGTGCACGGATGGTTTTAGTCCTATGGATCTAGAAGTCCATTGATATTACGTCATAATTTAGATGTTATGCATATCGAGAAGAACTTTTTCGATAACATCATAAATACTGTTTTGAATGTGACGGGTAAAACGAAAGATAATATACAATCGATGAAAGATTTGAAGTCAATATGCCGACGACCAGAGTTGGAATTACGGGATGGAAGGTCACCTATCCCGGTATTCAGATTGTCTAGTCCGGCCAAAACAGCATTATTAAAGTGGTTAAAAGAGGACGTTAAGTTTTACGAAAGATTGAACACAATGGAGTATTTACAAGAATCAGTAGAATGCGGTGGAGATCGTGGGCATCGTAAACCAAAAGGTCAAGGTGAATGGCATAACTGGTATAAACGTAGTATCTTTTGGGAACTACCATACTGGAAATCATTGATATTACGTCATAATTTAGATGTTATGCATATCGAGAAGAACTTTTTCGATAACATCATAAATACTGTTTTGAATGTGACGGGTAAAACCAAAGATAATATACAACAAGAAAAGATTTGAAGTCAATATGCCGACGACCTGAGTTGGAATTACGAGATGGAAGGTCACCTATCCCGGTATTAGGATTGTCTGGTCCGGCAAAAACAACATTATTAAAGTGGTTAAAAGAGGACGTTAAGTTTCTCGATGGATATGCATTGAACATTGCTCGGTGTGTGGATATTGTCGGTTCGAGGCTGATCGGATTGAAAAGTCACGATTGTCACGTTTTCATGCAACGGCTCATTCCAATCGCATTTGCTGAGCTCTTACCACGTAATGTTCACGATGTGTTATGCGGAATCAGCATATTTTTCAGAGATATATGTTCGAGGAATTTAAAAGATGATGACTTGAAAGTAATGATAAACAATATTTCTGAAGTATTATGTGCATTGGAAAAAGTTTTTCCGCCTTCATTCTTCGATGTCATGGAGCATTTGCCAATACATTTACCAGATGAGGCAATACTCGGTGGGCCAGTTCAATTCAGATGGATGTATCCTTTCGAAAGGTTTTTCTTTCATTTAAAGAAAAAAGCAAAAAACAAAGCAGCGGTCGAAGGATCTATTGTCAAACAATACTTGCTGGAAGAAATCACATATTTCAGCACATTTTATTTCGAGTCGCATATTCAGACGAAGAGCGACATGCAGCGGATGATCATACAAATTATCTGTATCAATATAATCTGAAGTTTGACACAATTTCTGAGCTGTTTACACCGATTGGACGTACAGGAGGTAAATTCGATGAATATTGGTTAACACCAGAGGAGTATAATCATGTCCACACATATATACTACTTAATTGTCAAGAGTTATTACCGTTCGAAAGGCGTACATGGTGTACATATTAATTTCAATCTTTTATATATACATAGTAAAATGTAAAAAATCGTATAATTCAGGATATTTGACGACGAAGTGCTTGGTACATATCCTCATCTAAATGCAAATGAACTCACAGACATGAAAGTTCAACATTCTAGATCGTGGTTTAGAGACTACATAAGTACTCGTATACCCATCTATGTAAATTAATTGCATATAAGAGTATTAATTTGTTTTTTGATACATACAGATGAAATGTTCTGATGAAAGACTTCCTACGTGGATAAAAGATTTGGCTAATGGTCTTGCACGAAATGTCATGTGTTGGCCAATCTTGTTTACTCGCGGCTACACGTCCCACACGTACGAACACGAAAAACATAGAAGCACATACAACTATGGCGTTTGCGTTAATAGTGATATAGAGGGTGATAACTTCTACGGTATTTTGCACCAAATCATACAACTGGAATATTCCGGTCTCGTTGGGTTGAAGGTTATGCTTTTTAAATGTCAGTGGTTTGACCCAACCGTAGGACGTGGAATACGAAAAAACCGTTGGAGAGGAATTGACGTCAACCCGACACGACAACATGGTAAATATGATCCATTCATCACAATAGATCAAGCAGATCAAGTATATTATGTGCAATATCCAACAACATTGAATCGTCGAAGAGAGGTGGTGGGTCGCAGTAAAGATCAAGCCACGAGGGATCATAAGCTCTGATGATAAAGAAGATCCGTTGCAACCCGATCATCCGCAGCCGATTCGTTTAATTGATACAGATCGCGAGGAGATTCTTGCGAGGAATGACATAGACGGAGAACTCATACGCGATTATGAAGACGCTGAACCAGAAGATGCTGAAGATGAGACGCTGAACCAGAAGATGTTGAAGATGAAAACGACGATGAATTCAATGAACAAGCGAAAGACGACTCGTCCATCGATGAATCTACTGAAGAAGAAATGTAAATACAATAATGTTTACTATGTGTAATACATGTAGATGATGTGTAATGTAAATGACGTATAACGTCCATGAACGATGTTTCACGTTTGATGTATGATGTGTAATCGAATAATCGAAATGTTAATACAATCGAACATGTTATATAAACGATGTTTGATGTATAACAAATTAAAATAATCTAATACCAATGTTGAAAATGTTAACGGTTGCCCGTTGAAAATATTAACGGTTGTTGAAACACGAATTCGCCCCCGACACTTAGAAAAAATTTCAGAATTTTCAATAATCCCAACGGACATCCGTTGGAATTACCAACGGATGACCGTTGGAACGTTATAAGGGTAAATTGACGCCACGTGTTGACGCTTGACGCCACGTGTTCGTTTCCAATGGACATCCGTTAGAATGCCAACGGATGTCCGTTGGAAAAGTGTAATGATGACTGTAGAAATTGCAGCTTTCCCAACCGTTTTTCAAGTTTCCAACGGATGACCGTTGGAAGGGCAGACGAGCCGCCTTTTAGCTGTCCGTCGCCTCGGGAACACGCATTCCCAACGATCATCCGTTAGAATTTCCAACGGATGGCCGTTGGGAATGCGAAACGTCGCGTCAATTTAATTCGTCCGTTGCGATGACGTATTTTCCAATGGTCATCCGTTGCAATTTCCAACGGATGGCCGTTAGAAATTCCGATATATATATTGCGACGGAACTGTTCTTATTTCAACACCAAAACACAAATCCAGAATTCAAACCGTTATAAAACCTTAGAAAAAATGAGGCCTAGACGATTTATAGGATCGGGGAGTAAGTTGGCTGGTTCCGCGGGAGCGCCTCCCCCGCCGCCACCACCACCATATCGTCCTTCGTCTCCAGTATCGGCACCGTCGATATTTGTTGATGAGGACGATATGGTAGACATCGATGCATTGATCGATGATTTCGATGGGCGTCCAACCCTTCCGATCATCGATCCCGAACGTTCTCCTGGAACGTTATGGTAAATTGTACATAATTGTATTTAATTTTATTTAAATTTCGTAAATATTATCTAACTTTTTATTTTTGATATGCAAGTTTGATGAGGATGATGTGTTAAAACACACCAACAATAACATCACCAAGGGTCGTTACAGGACGATCTATACTACTCCTGGCAAGTGACGCCAGAAGTTGTGCGCAAGCGATGGTGGCGCACTTTTATTGTAAGTGTATTAATTATATTTCATTTTATAATTATTAATATAATTGAAAACTAATAATTTTACAACTTTGTTTGCAGCATTCATACAGATGGCGTCGAACTCATACGTTGCGCATCTACACAGCATGGATGCGCGACATGCAGGTTCGATTGCGCCTAATGATGAACGGTACAAAGCGCAACTACTACGCCAACAACAGCAAACCGCGATGGGCAA
>CM071865.1:11468089-11486095 GCA_036759665.1 Gynandropsis gynandra | reverse complement strand
TTTGTAAATTATTAATCAAATAATTTGTTAAAATCTAACATTACTCTTATTTGTCTTGTAGTCGGTGAGACCATATAAGAGACGTCTATACGGTCTCGGAGCGCTTCAAAAGGATATAATCGAGGACGTCACGACGGTACCTCCAGCGGTGCAAGAGAGTTTTTCGCAACAACGGCGGATCGAAGATCTCGAAACACAACTTTGAGAAACTTGAGCCCAAGTGGCGCGACAAACATCTCAAATACAACAATTGGAGAGCGTCATTGAGTTGATGTTCGGGCAGGTGAGGGGATCAACACCTCAGCAAGAACCGGGGCTCGATTCGGATGCTACTCCGTCTAGAGGTGGTGGTGATGGCGGAGATGATATAGACGCAACCGATCTAAACGATTTGTAATAGGAAATAGTTTTAATTGTGTTTTGTTTTGTGTTTTGTAATATAATTTTTATATTTTTATTAAAAACTCTTTAGTTTTAAAAATATTTATATTTTTTTTATTTTTTTTCAAACTTTCCAACGGGCATCCGTTGGCAGTGCTAACGGGCATCCGTTGGAAAATATTTCCCGCCAGTTTGTAACGGGCATCCGTTGGCATTGCTAACGGGCATCGGTTGGCATGCATTTCCCGCCAAATATTTCCCGCCAGTTTGCAACTGGCGTCTGTTGATATTTCCCGCCACCTAGCAACGAATGTCCGTTGCAAAAATGAATTTTCCCCGCCTAATTTGCAACGGACAGCCGTTGCCTTCCAACGACCGTCCGTTGCAAGCTTGCAACGGTGATCCGTTACAATGTTTTCTAACGGGCTTCCGTTACAATGTTTCCAACGGACGTATCATTTGCCAAGCCGTTGCAATTTTGTAACGGATAATATCCGTTGAAATTCCGTCGCGAATTGCAACGGATACTCATTTGCAACGAACTTTTCGCAACGGCCCGGAATCCGTTGGCGTCCGTTGGAAACGGCCGTTTCCAACGGATTTTTGGTACTTTCCAACGGATATGTCCGTTGGAAAGTGCCAGTTTTTTTGTAGTGGATGTTCTTGCAACACCACACTAAAACAATGCTTTATTTAGATTTCAAACGGTTATCAGATATAACTCGATTTTTCTGTGAGTATACTTGGATTACACGACTCAGACACTCCCCCTGAGTACAACACTCGTCTTGAAACTGAACTACAAGCAAAACGCCACACAAAAACTTGTGTGAACCGTCTAGAACTATTCTCACAATAATCCTATATTTTCGAATGACTCTCACTCGAATCACTCTCCCATAAGACTCCAACTTTAATGATTTAAGGCTTATGTTACAAACACTCTTCTCGAATACTCTCAAACGAACACAAAAACACTTTGTACTCTCTTCTCTCTTCGTCTTGAATTTCAGCGCAATAATATGATTGAGAAAGTGGGTTTGATGTGCATCTACTTCCTCCTTTAAATACTAAGTTCATTTCCAAATTACTCCTTCATTTCTTTTCCATAGAATTATTAATTTGTTTGATTTTATCTTTTTAGAATATTTCTAAATATCTTGTGAATATTTCCAAATCTACAAATATCTAACACAATTAAAAATATCAATGGTAATGAAAAATATATATAATGGAAATATCACAATATTGAATTTCTATAAAAATAGAAACTATTTATAACACAATAAAAAAATCTTCATAAAATAGAAATTTTAATAAAATAAAAATCTTAAAGAATGTAAATTTTAATGCACTAACATTTTTCTATATTTATATTAGTGGATAGTTTTACGTTTTAAATATTTGTTTATTGTGAGATGAAATCATGTGATTGTGAAAATTGTTATTTTTGTATTTTGTATTACGTTTAATAATAATAATAACAATAACAATAATAATAATAATAATAATAATAATAATAATAATAATAATAATAAATGGGGGATTTTGAAATTGAGCAAAAATGAGTTTATATAATAAAAAAAACCATAATTAAATTAGTCTATTAATATGCGGTACAATACCACATGAGAGATATATGCATATATATATATATGTATGTTTTGTATATTTTTGGATGTTCATAGTAAAATATTACCCGTGACTGTACGTATTATCGTATATATGTATGTACCAATCAAAGTTATCAGGCTTCCTCGTTTTTACACAGACATGAAAACGAGTGGGACATTGTAAAAGTGGAGAAGTCTTTGATTTATCTTTATGTAAAGCTTTGATTTATCACTAAAGTTATCATGAGAAGTTTCTCTTCATATATTTTTCGAAGAAGGTAACGTTAGAGCAATCCATGATTTAAAAGTTATATATATATATATATATAACTTTAGGAAAATCATTTAAAAAATGATTTTATATCAATTTATCTAAATTATATAAGGAGAATAGATTTATCAAATGTATACACTTGTTTATAATGTGTCATCGTAAATTTACACGATATTATTATATATTATTCTAAACATACACAATTTAAAATAATATTTTATAAGATGATATATAAAATTAGTTTATAAATCAGATGGAGGAAGTGAATGATGTTCGAACATTAGACGATATTAATCTATTAATTTGTTTTAAAGTATCATAATTATATATCAAAAAACTTTTTTTAATTTTATACTTGAACAATTTTATTTTTTTCATATTAATATACAAAATATACTTCAAAATCAAACTAATAAATGTAATTGTCAAATGTTATACATAGCCTATAAGTTAATTTATAAATAATAATTATGACATACTATTTTAGAAAATAATGTATAATTTATATATAAAAAATTTATTTATATTTAATTATTATATTTTAAAATATATTTAAATATTTTATGAAAATTTCTCAATTATTATATGTAAATAATATTAATTTATACAAAATAAATGGTTTATATTTGTAAAGTTTATAAAACTAAAATATTTCAGTTTATAGCACCAAGGGGTGGTGGCGCAGTTGGCTAGCGCGTAGGTCTCATAGCTATTGAGTAATCCTGAGGTCGAGAGTTCGAGCCTCTCTCACCCCATTTTTTTTCCTGTTATTTTTTGTAATATTATTAAATACTTTTATTGCGTATTTTTTAGTTTTTTTTTTAAATATGTACTGTTGCCTGCGTACTCGGAATGAGATATCAACTTATGATAACCTTTTTATTATAAAATTGGATCTTAATGCCAAAATACAAGTTATGAGGTATCAGGGTATATTATAAGTGAAATTTATTGTAACGTTAGCGACTTTTTACATTTGTAGATAAAACAAAAACCCATTGATTATTTCACAACCAAATGATTGATATAAAATGCAACTGTGTACACGTGTAAACTTATTGGATGTACATATATATATATATATGTGACTAATAATATTTAAAAAATTTAAATTCATAGTTAGCCTATTTTTGCGTTAAATCGCTATTGTAAAATTTGATAACTGATCGTCGCAATTTTAGTCGCTATTAAACGCAATATTATAACCGGATAATGTCTCTAGATACTGATATATAAATTCAAGTTCTTCATTTTTATTTTCAGTTTATGGTATTTCAAGTTCGGGTCAAAAAAGTGATCCGAATCCGATAACAATGAAAAGGGATCGCTATGACCCGAACTCATATTGGGTGTTTTAACTAATGGATATGGGCTCGGTTACACCGATTCTCCAATGGATCGCCTACTAACAAGACGACGGCATTGTGGTATTTTATTTTGTTTTTACTTACTAATAATTTTAGAATATATGGAAAAAATAAAATTGGAAGTATCAGATATTTATAATTTATTAAATGAAAAAATAAAATTTAAATATGATGTGGAGGAAAAGCCCTTTTGCTTTGTTGAGTAAAATCAATACAATGGTAAGGGAGATATAATCTCCTTTTCAAGTTTGGGAGATTGTAAAAGTTAAGGTAAACTAGAATCTTTAAAATAAAAATATAAAATTCGTAATCCATGTTAACAAGAAATTAAGGAGACGTTAAATTGAAGAAAAAAAATTAGAGATTTATAAAAAATTGGTGGCTAGGTAAGATGAATATTAAACCTCCATTGACAATACAACAAAATAATGTGCAATATTACAAATGTGTAAAATATATATAGATCTCTTCGTCTAAACTTCACAGAAGAAATATGTTTTTGATATCCATCTGCAAATATTATATAAGGTTAGTAGCAACAAAAAGAATAATACGGATCGTAACTAATGTTTTTGTATAGTCCTCTTCGTAGGTTTGTGTGAACCCTTTAACCACAAGATGCACTTTGTATCGTTTGATTTTCCGTTGCTATGGTACTTGATCTTGTACACCCACTCGCACCCCACGACTTTCTAGTTCTTTGGTAGATCAACCAGTTCCCAAGTATTTTGTCTTTTCAAGCACTTCAATCTCTTCGATCATAGCATATTTTCATCCTTTTCATGTTTGCTTCTTCGAAGCTCCTTGGTACATGTTCTTGATCAATTTTGCTAAAATCGCTTGACAATGAGTTGAGGGGTCAGATATAGCATAATATTGTTGAATAGGGTGAACAATAGCAATGCCATTATGGTAGACTCTTCAGTCTATCACTTCTTCGAAGTTGGTAGCTTAAGGAACTTGTGGCTACTCCATTTCTTCCCGATTGTGATGTATTTCTTGCATTGCTTGAGAAGTTTGTTGGAGTAAGTTCAGTCTATCACTTCTACGAAGTTGGATTGCTTGAAAAATTTGTTGTCGCTCCACTTATTCCTGATCATGCTTTGTTTCAACTACATAGTTAACTTCTTGTGTTCGTGTTTCGCTAGGCTCTGTTTTGTGTTCAAAATCACTTTTATGGTGATATGATTTTGTTGTTTTGGCTTCCAATCTCTCCGAAGGGTCTTCATTACTTTCTTCCTGTTTATCTCAATTTTTTCTTGCTTTGATGTGTTTTCTGTAGGTTCACGATCTACAACAACAGTTTTATTAGTAGAATTTAATGTATTCGCAAGGGTGTGGAGAGTCAAACCGATATTTGAGAGTGTGGCAAGGTTCTCCAACTCTTTCTAAATGTGACTTCTCATGATATTATGACCCTTCTTGTTTGAGGATGATAACATTTGTATCATTTATGTATTGTTGAGTACCCAATGATCATGCGCTTGATGCTTTTTGTAACTATCTTGTTTCTCTATCCTTCATCTATAAACACATAACAAGCACTCCTAAAAACCTTTAAGTAATCGATATCGGGTTTGGAGTTGTTGAGTACATTGTATGGTGCCTTATCATTTAGGCACTTTGTGGGAGTTCGATTGATCAAGTGGCACGCGATAATGACAACATCTCCCAGTATCGCTTTGGCACGTTCCTTTAGGACATCATTATTCATGTGACATCCATTAGATAACAGTTTTTTCTCTCGGCTACTCCATTCTATGGTAGAGTGTAAGCTCAAGATGTGTGGTGGACGATGCCATGGTACTAAATATATTTTTTGAATTGATTGCTAGTGTATTCTCCTCCATTATCCGTTCAAATAATTTTTAGCTTGGTTCGTATTGAGTTTTTACAAATCTATGAAACTTAAAAAATGTTTCAAAAACTACACTTTCAGACGACACTAAGTAAATTCCTGTGTATTTTTATTTTCCGTCAATGAAAAAAGAAAATATTTCTTGTTATCTCGGGTGTGACATGGTGAAATCCAAACATCAAAATGAACAAGATCAAAACATGGATTATATTTTGTTTTTGAATTTGGAAAAAAAGTTAAACGATGTTTATCTATGATACAAGTCTCACAAATTTCATTATCAAGATGAACATTTGGAAGTAAAATATTAAGTGCCTTGTGATGAGGATGCCCTAGTTTAGCTTGCCATATCAAATAAAAAGCTTTATTTGATGGAGATTTGAAATTAAACTTGTGGAAAGTAGAAGAATCGAAGTGTTCCAGAATGTAAAGGTCGTCTTTGAGTGAACCTCCTCTGATGATTCTCTTTGTCTTAATATCCCGAGTCTAAAACTTTTTAGACTCAAATAAACTAAGCAGTTGATATCTTGAACCATTTTGTGAACATATAGTAAGTTATTCGAGAATTTAGGAATATAAAGAGTTGAGAAAGATTTATCTAGCACCTTAAGGTTTTATGTGCCTTTAATAGGTACACTTAGGCCATTTGCAATTGAAATAGAACTGAAATACAGTTTTATATCATCTAAAAAATCTGACTTATTAATCATATGATTGGTTTCACTAGAATCTAATATGATTCTATGTTTAAGAAGATATATGTTACCAGACTTAGATTTACTTATCATTGCTAAGCTAAAGCATTGGAGAAGTTTGCGAATTTCCTCAATTTTCATCTTGAGAGCATGAGTTTGATCAGTTTCTCTATCTAGAGGGTTGTGGATGTAGGGGTGGGCACCCACGGATACCTACGAGATTCTCACTACCCGTACTCAAACCCGTCTTGCACGGGTAACTGGTATTAGTACCCATACTCGTACCCGCAAGGCATGGGTACCCGTTGTTCGAGTACCCGCAAAAACCCGTTAAACTTTTCAGTACCCGCGAGTATCCGTCCCACAAAAAAATATTCTTTATCTTTCAAAAAACTTAAATTTTCCACGGTATCTTAATGGAAAGCGAAGCAGAAGGAAGAAAGACGGTCGAGCAGGAGGGATACGCTTGCGGAGATTGATCGGACAAGGAGATAGCGAGCAGCGAGCAGCGAGGCGTGTAGCGAGCGGCGAGAGGCGAGCAACGAGAGGCATCAGAGAGAGAGAGAGAGAGGAGAGGGATGAAAGAGAGAGAGGAGAGAGATAGAGAGAGAAGAGGTTGGCGACTGGAGAGAGGAGAGCTAAAAGGGAGGGTAACCTAATGATTTTATGAAAATATTAGGATATTTAGGTAATTTATTAAAATATTAGGGGTATTTTTGTAAATATTTTCGAGTATCCGCGGGTACCCGTTTATAAAATTATAATACACGTCCCAAACCCGAACCCGTGGGTAATGAAAAAATATTACACGAACCCGCACCTGTGGGTACGAGTAATTTTTTGCGGGTTCGGGAAGGGTTGTGCGGGTTTTTTGCCCACGCCTAGTCGGATGAGCGGCTTCTCTCGGTTGATTTTGCTCTTTTATGCGTGGTTCTGTGTGAGGGTGAAGAATCCAACATTTCTCCTTAGTGTGACCCTTCTTTTTACAATGTCAACATCATATGACTTTCCTTTCGGTTCTTGTGTTGCTACGACTATAGTGAGCAATTTCACTCGAAACTCCACGAAAGAGTCGAGTAGATCTTTCCTCCTTTTGAACCATCATACACATTTTGTTGAATTATGGAAATGGAGTTTAACGAAGGATGTGATAAGATCATTGAAAGATCTGTCTAGGGATTAGAGTAGCTCGAACACTTGATCTTGATTCTCACGATCAGCTATCTCATTTGGATCAATCGTTGCTGCTGACAGCTCGCCTAGTTCAACCCTCAGATCCTTGAAATCTCTGAGGTGGTGATTGAAAGGCTTTTTGTCTTGTTGCAGGCAGCTCAAGACCTTCTTCAGTTCGAAAGCTCTTGCAAGATTGGACATGTTGCCATAAAGTTGCTTCAACTCGTCCCAAAGAGTTTGAGCATTCTCCTTATGCCCATATGCATAGAGAATATGGGGACCGAGTGTATACTGAAGGAGCACCATGGTATTCAAGGCTTCTTGCTAAGTTGCTATGCTTGATCCAAGGATTGCTCAGTGAGAGTTGCTCCATTGGTGCTTTGAACATATTTCTATAGCCCCCTTGCTACCAAGAATGGTTTTGGCTAAACAGTACCATATCATATAGTTATCTCCACTGAAGACGATCAAAATTCCTCATTGATATTGTGTCGCCATGGAAAAACATAATAGGGTTTGAAGGACTGAGAATGAATATAAAAGAACATAAACAAAAAGTGATACGGGAGATTATGTCCGTCGCTCTGATATCATAAAGACTTTTAGAGACTGAACACGAATAGAGATATATTGATAAATTAAAATCGAGATTAAGAGAAGAATAAACTGTTGAGAATAAAAAAGAAGAAGATTAGAGAATAGTAATTCCCTATTTTTGTGTAATTTGATTACAAAGGTATGAAAATCTATTTATACACAATTTAAAATGTCTAGAACAAGAAGAAATGAAAGAATCAAATCAACATAGTTCTATACAAATTAAGGAGTAGAATCTGGTTATTTCCTTTTTTCCTTAATTAGGAGATTGCCCACGCTCCATATCTGCTATTCATAGCTCGTCAAATAGCTTATCCACTATTTTTGACACCATCCATAACTCATTTACAATTTTGGACGGTTCGCAAACTGTAACTCACATATCTTGACGCATACGAAATTTACAGACAAAAACTTATGATGAGGAAGAGATCTTGCATAAATAAATGCAACCTATGATGATAGCATTTTCGTAGGGCGTTTCAAGATAAATTCACTATCATACATCGACGTCTTGATTTGGTAGAAGGCACAACTCATGGATTTTTTCAAGCACAACCGATGATGATACTAGCTATCGCTAGAAATCAAGAATCTTGGATATGGATGCTGATGAATACGCGCAACTTTGGGCACCACAACATGTTCATTGAGTTAGGAAATGAGAGGACAATAATATCATGCTAAAGATTTTAACTTTCATGGGATGGAGCGATGTGGAAGTATACTTAGGGTGAGACAAAAAGTTGAGATGGTTTTAAATCGTCATTAGTATTTTGAACTCAAAAAAGTTAAACTAGTTTCAGCGAATTTTATTCAATATCCGCTTTAATAATTATGTGGGATGAAATGAGTGCAATGATTATACATCGTTTTGTACCCTATACCATAGAGAAGCAAATCAATATCTACAACGATTGGTAAAAGAATCTCTAAGCTTAGAAGACTCCTACAAAGAGACATCCCCATCGAGAACATAAGGTACCAGTCAAATCACTACACCCAACTGCGACAGTATATGTTTCTAGGTGTGTAAAATGAGCAGGTTCGGCTCAACTTGTTGCCAACTCACCAGAAAATGAACTATCCAAACTTAGCTTATTTTCTAAATGAGATGTAAAATCCCATCTCAACAAAACTCGCTAGAAGACGAGTTGACTCATGAGTTAAACCATTTAATTTAAAAGCTCTTTAAAAAACGTTAATTACCAAACTAAATAAAATAAGATATCTAAATATTAAGATATTAATTCGAATACAACGTCATTGAATATCAAAATACTAAATCGAATACAAAGTTATCAAGTATGAAATAAATTTGAAAACATAATCATTATAAATTTGGTTGCTCGAAACTCCCCTCGTAACATTCTGTCAAATGTCTTTTTGTAATAATAGTTTCATCTCAATATATATATATATATATTATATGAATTAATAAAATAATAACCTATTTTTCCTTAACGTGCAAATCAATAGATTTTGTTCTTTAGGTCGCGAGCCAGTTCGCCACATCGCGAGCTGACTCATCTAAACCCTACTCATGTTTTACTCAAATCACTAAAAAACCATTCGAGTTAGATTTTTCTCGCGAGTCGGCAGTTCATTTTAAATCCCTATATATCTCGAATGCCAAGGTCGAGGTCACAACACCGAAGACTGTCTAAACCAACGAGTAATGTTGGTACGAGTGGATGACGAATATGAGTTATAATCGGACAACAAAGTGGTACAAGGGATTGACCATATATCTCACAAGTCATGTGAAATTTAACAAGAACATGAGGCAGAAAATGAAGCATCACTTGTAACACGACAAATCTCTAAAATGCACAACACAAATGATACAAGGGAACAACTATTGAAGGATGAGAGGTGTAAGAATAGGAGAAACCATGAGGTAGATCACCACAAAAATAATGTAGTCTTGAGAATAACCCAGATAAATGTTTGAGAGAGTACATCTGTGAGAATATTAGTTCTTTTAGAGTATGCAAACTCATCAACTGTAACACATCCAAAAGCAAGTTAATACGTGAGTACATTGTACATTCTATTTTCAATATCATTGATATGGCTCATTTGAATATAGCTGAATGACTAAATTGGAGGTAAAATCCTTTTAGAGAAGGAGGGATTGATGAAGACGAGATCTTGGATCCTCCATAAGTAGCACGAGGACCAACAACGAAGGGTAAGGTAAAGAGATTCGAGACATGTTCGTTCTCATGGATATTAAACGGATTGATAACGACCCCATGAAGATGTCAAACAACACTGAAGTAAAACTACAAGAGGTTCATACAAGAAGCAGAGGCTGATGAAGCAAGAAAATCGCTCGACTAGAGTGTTCGGACAAAGCAAAAAATCGCTCGACCCGAGTGATTTCTTTGGACCAACATACTTCATGGTTAAGACTTATACGACGCTAGTATAAAGAGTATTAGAACATTATTGTACATAAGGGTATTATTGTAATTTCTTATTCCGTAATTAGGTTTAATTCTTAACCTATTGTACATATAGCCGTTTAGGGCTATTCAAACTCATTCATTCAGAAAATACAATTCAAATTCAAATCACCATTCACATGGTATCAGAGCTGGTTGTGTCTCACGACTAAACCTAGCCGCTGCCGTCTAACCTTCTTTCTCGGTCAAACTCTGCCGCCGCACCATCACCGGTCCGGCCGCCCACCCTCCACCACTCTCCGACGACTCACCCCCAGGCTCATCTGCCTTTCCGTCGCCTCACAAGCACGGATCTCCCTGTCCGCTGCATCTGCGCCCCGTCGCTCAAAGAACCCTAGGCCGCGTTCCGCTAAACTGCACCGCCGGCCGTCTACACCAAATTCCGGCATCCCCCCCTTACCTCCGTTGTCTCATCACCACGGATCTGCCCTCCCACATTCCGCTCACCACCACAAACCGCCCTCACCTTCGGCACAACAGAATCCCTTGATTCTAGGCCGCGTCCCAACCGCTTTCCTTGATTCTTAGGTCACATGAGAGTAGCATTTCCTATTTGCGTTTTTTTTTGTTGGAAGTAAATTTTATTGCATGTGTCCCATACAGGGATGAAAGGAACGATTACAATACATCCGGTGTCGTGAACATAAACGGGATAATACGCAGATTACCCGTACTATGCTACGACTACATAACCATATAAAGCCACATCGCAGCTATGAGAGCAGGGTACATGACACCCCGGGTCTCATTAAAACCTCAATGCGGTAAACCCATAGGGAAAAACCCGTCAAAGAGGAAAAAGAGCACCCCTGCGACGGAAACTAGCCAACACAAGTAACCAAAAGACAAAACAACACAGGATAAACAAAACATAATAGAGTCAGCCTGATCCATCTTCATACAGTACTACCACCCGTCTAACTGTGAAGTCTCAAGGTCTCGACTACGGCTGTCGGGGACTTGTCATGTAGCACCAAGGATAAGTGGTCCAGAATCAGTCGGACTACTACCTCTATTGGAACTCTCTTGTTGTCGAATATGCTCCCATTCCTGGCACGCCATAGGTGGTAGACCGAGGCTGCAAGTGCATATCGTCGTGCTCGCGCTAGACAATCATCCCGAACGGAGTTTCTTCGCAGCCAGGTAAGTGCGTCTTGGATTGTCATGTTGGACCGTGGGAGGTGCACCCGGTCACACACTTGGCACCATATTTGTTGAGCGTAGACACACTCGAAGAACAGGTGCCTGTGACTCTCCGCATGCTGGTTGCATAACCTGCATGTTGTGTCGATATCTAAAAATGTAAGACGATCAAGGGTAGGGAGTTTACCTCGTAACGCCAACCATAGGATGAAGGAGTGCTTCGGCGTGTTGTGTTTCGGCCACACCTCTTTTACCCAATTTACCACCGGTTGCCTGGGCCGGATATCTTCATATGCCTTAGATACCCGAAACCGTCCCATCTCACACCAGTCCTCCATCCTATCCATGCTTCTAGTCTCGTCTCCTGCTAAGTCACTCACCATGTCTCGGGCTTGTAGAATGGTCTTTATCAAAGGGGAATCCCGTCGAGTCGCGCTCCATTCTCAGGGGCCTATCCGTGCCAAGTACCTATGGTGGACCCCCCTTACCCATAGGCTGTCTCTTTGCGTTGTGATGTGCCACCAGTGCTTAATCATGAAGCTTCGATTCCATGAGCTAAGGTCCAGAAGACCTAATCCTCCTTCTCTCTTTGGTAGGCACACCTCAGTCCATCGTACTCGGGGATGTTTCCACAAAAACCCTCTACAAATAGAGGTAAGGCTATGGATAACACCCCGAGGTACTGCAACCATGGAGAGCCAGAATCCGGCGCTTCCTTGTAGCACTGACCCAATAAGCTCCCTGCGACCAGCAAAAGTAATCAGATTCTTTGCCCAAATGGTGGGATGAGAACTTATCTTATCTAGTAGTGGCTTGAAATGTATCCCTCTAAGTCCTGTGGGACCGATTGGAATGCCTAGATAGCGGAAAGGAAAGACGCCCTCCCTGAACCCTATGGCTCCCAGCAGTGCCACTCGTTCCTGATCTGATACCGACGCCAAAAACATGGAGGATTTTCTTTCGTTCACTTGGAGACCAGACATGGCACTAAACCGCCGAAGACATTCCATTAGCACCCCTACGGACCCTGCGTCACCACGACAAAACATAACAATATCATCAGCAAATATTAAATGTGATAGTCTTAGAGGAGCACAGTGCTGATGAAAGGAAAATACGTCCCTTTGAGTCTCTTCTTATGTATTTGTATATAATAGAACGACCGATGGTCTCCCGCTGTTGGACCCATGGATCTCGGCCGAAAGTCTCCCGCTGCTTCAACCCCATCCCTTCTCCATCGAGGTCCAAAGACTCTACGATTCCACCTTCCATGGCCTCAACGAATCGAATGCGAGGGCGGTTAGGAGATGCAACAAGCCTGGAAAGTCTTTGCAATGGTGGCTCCTCCCACCTCTACTGCTATTTCCATTGCATGGGGGATTCCATTATCGCAAACAGAGAGAAGAATTATGTGCTTATGGTCAGATTTTGAGAGAAAAGAACCGAAAATAGGGTTTACGGAATGGGTTTCAAAGCTAATGGCAATGGCGATGGTTGATTCGGAGATTTGGCAGAGCGACTGATTTTTGGGGTTTATACCAACAAATGTATACATTCGCCTCTGTCCTCTGCTGCTATTTCTATTGGCATGGGTTATTCCATTGTCACATATAGAGAGAAGAATTACGTGATAATGGTCAGATTTTGAAAAAGAAGAATAAAATAGGGTTTACGGAATGAAGTTTCATCTTTTCTGGTATGTTCCTTCCCCTTTTCATCACTTTGATGGATATTGCATCACCGTAAAACGGTAGATTTGACCGCAAGTTCGTGGTGAAAATTAGGGGTTTTGATCGTGAAATTCTCCCCCTGTCGTCACCGGGTCAGGAACGAGTCAAGCTAATCCAGCACGGTCGTTTCATAGTTTTGGAAATGGTGGAACTTAGTGGGAACCGTATCGAAGTGATTTAGGAAATTGTTTGAAACCAATATCTATGTAGTTATCAATGATTATGCGATCCAATATCTCACTTTTTGAGTTGTGGTATGTTTAATCAATTGATTATTCAATCGAATAACTCACATTTTGATTTTTGATTTTCTTATCAATTGATTATTCGATCGAATAACTCGTATTCTCATTTGTGGTTTGTTTGATCAATTGATTATTGATAGAAAGAATTCAGATGAAAAATTAGTCAAAGGTTGTCATATGTTTGAATACAAGTTCTATAATCTCATGAATGCGAACTTGTGTTCTTAGTTTGGGAAGAACACTTTTTGAAGGAACATGCTTTATTTTATTGTTGAGTTTTCCTATGAATTGATCTTCGGAAGGTATGTTCTAAAAATTGGATTTTGGTGGCATCTATGGTGTTTCTCACACTTGGTTTCTTTGTTCATAAATATGGGTATTTATTTTGATGTGTTTCTTCTTTTTTGTGTCTTCGCTTGAGTTTTTTCTGGCAGTTGGGAACATTTCATCAAATTTCCAGGTTTCAGTCTCTACTCCATGCCCTTTGTCCCTCCTTCTTTTCGCTAATACTCGGATTCTCGAGATGTCACTGATTCCATCCAACCAACACAAAACACCAGAAGGGTTTTACCCTTTCATTCACGAAGTAAACATCTATGTCGCAGATGCAACCAAATGGAGGTCCAAGAAAAAATCGGTATTCTGTGGCAGATGCAAAGAATTAAAGGTCGTAGAGAGAGACCATGGGAGAAGTGAGTAGAGAGGACGCATTGTCCCAAGCTCAGGAGTTCGTTGAAACTGAATGAGCCATTGTGTGATTAGTATCATAATCATCAAGATAACTCAACCGAAGTATGAAATTCACATTTGACTTGTATCATAGTAGAGCTTGATGTGTTGTTCTTTGACAACGACAAACGTAAGTATATCATACATCTATGAGTATCATCACTTTACAAAATCTTTGCTAAATGTTCAATTCAAGATCATTGTGACCGAATCAGTTGATATAACATATGTGATTTCTAAGGCTCTTTTAAAATAAAAAAGGTAATCATTTGAGCTTCATCCAATATCATCTTTTCATGGTTATTTCCGATTTAAGAGATTTAAAATATTTTTTCCATTTAAATGTAATGTTAGGTCAAGGGAAGGAGCATGCAAACGTGAGTCGAGCTCGAAGTTCGTTACAAACTTCCAGTCAGGCACCACGTTCCGCATCACCCTTTCTACATTACCACTAGTACACTTGGTTTCATATATACCCGCTAAACATGATTGAGTGTTCCGAATTACCTCCCTTAGGCCGCGTTGTTTCAGGGCTTGGCCTAGCCCTTGTATATTCCAAGAGATGATCTTCATGAAATCAGGATAGGGTTGCCCTTCCCATCATTCTCCTTTGCGCCGCTTCGAAGATTCCGCATCTGAGGCCACTTGGCTGCCGCCAATGCCTGTACTACGGGGCGGGCCGGTGGTGTATCCGCCTGCTTTTTCTTTGCCTTGTCTCGATCCCTCTTTTTCTGTGACTTAGTCCTCTTCCGGGTGAGGGTGAGTTCCCCTTCCTCTCTATCCTCAGTGACATAATCCCCAGCAGCCTCAATCTCGAGTTCTACACGGTCTACACCGTCTTCGCATGCCGGAACCACCCCAACACCCTTTGCTGCTCCTTCCTTATTAGTTGCCACGTTCATCCTCGATTTTTTGCTTAATATTTCCTTCTTTTCTTTGAATGAGCAGGTCTCATTCTCATGGCCGAAGCAGCAGCAATTCTATTTGGATTTGGGTTCGTTTTCAATAAGAACCGAACAAAGAATCTCCTCCCCGTCATCAAACACAATCGGGATCTCTCTCGCGATAGCAAAATTTAACCGTCTTTTGGGGGATAGAGGCCCTAACCTCTGCCATTCCATCGCCTTCCGATTGATCTTGCGTTGGTTTGCTCGTTCCTCCCTCCTCTTGCCGAACCGGAACCACCCCAACACCCTTTGCTGCTCCTTCCTTATTAGTTGCCACGTTCATCCTCGATTTTTTGCTTAATATTTCCTTCTTTTCTTTGAATGAGCAGGTCTCATTCTCATGGCCGAAGCAGCAGCAATTCGAGCAATATTTAGGTTCGTTTTCAATAAGAACCGAACAAAGAATCTCCTCCCCATCATCGAACACAATCGGGATCTCTCTCGAGATAGGAGCAGCAACATTTATCTCTACGAGGCATCGCGCGTATGAGCCTCGGCGTCGTCCTTATGTCACTGGATCGGTAAAGAGTGGATTCCCAATGTGAGAGGCCAGCCTACCTAGTATATCCTGTGTCCAAAAATTGCGTGGAAGGCCAAATATACGAATCCATAGCGGTACCGTGGCTACATCCCTTCGGTTGAAAGCAAACATGTCGGGAATGTTCTTCAAAATCATCGGTTTACCATTAATGAAATAGGGGCCTCCCTTAAGCACTTTGTCCTTATCATCCTCCGAATCGAACTGAAAGAAATACCAGCCCTCCTCCACAGAAGCTTCTTTTCGCTTGCAACATGTCAAGCGTCACGAAGCTCACCCCGACGAACTACCTTACGTGGAGCGTTCAAATCCGATCCCTCCTCGAAGGGTACAATCTTGAGTGCTTCATCACCGAAGACTCTATTGTACCACCGTCCATGATCCAATTTGATGGGATCCAGCAACCAAACCCTGCCTTCAGCCCATGGAAACACCAAGATCGATTGATTTTCAGCTCCATGCTCGGCGCACTCTCCCTCCCGCTTCAACCGGTCATTGCCCGAGCACAACTACGAGATCAGATCAAACGATGTGTCAAAGGATCTCAATCAATAGAAGAGTACCTACGGTTTATCACCACCAAAACCGATGAACTCTCTCTTCTCGGGAAACCGATGGATCACGAGGATATCCTTGAAGCCGTTCTTGACGGACTCCCGGAAGAGTACAAGCCTATTGCTGATGTGATCAATGCCAAAGACACCGCCATCTCAATTGAGGAGCTGCACGAAAAACTCCTCAACCACGAGGCAAAATTGGTCGTTGATCTCCCACCACCCGCCGCTGCCCTACCGGTCACGGCTCATGTTGCTGCTGCTCGTTCTCGCCCACGCAATCCTAACTCTCAATGGGGTCGCCACAACAACAACAGGAACTCCTCGGGTGGTTACCGAGGCCACTGCCAATTGTGTGGAATTCAAGGACACAGCACCAAATTCTGCTCTCGCTTCCGCTTCACAACCGCGCCCAATCCCTCCGACCCCGTCTCACAATCGTGGACACCTCCTCAACGCCCATGGCCGCCAGCAGCGAATGTTGCTACGTATCCTACGTACGACACCTCTAATTGGCTTCTAGACAGTGGTGCCTCGCATCACATCACCTCCGACTTGCAGAACCTATCACTTCACAATCCGTATCACGGCGGCGAAGAGGTCACCATAGCTGATGGCTCCGGACAGCCCATCACTCATACGGGTTCCTTTTCGTTATCCTTACCAACTCGTTCCTTATTGATGGATGATGTGCTTTGTGTTCCCTCGATGCACAAAAATTGGGTTTTCGTTCAGCGTTTATGCAAGTCTAACAATGTTTCCGTTGAATTCTTTCCTCATATGTTTCAGGTGAAGGATCTAAACACGGGGGCGTCGGTTCTTCAAGGCAACACTAAGGATGGAGTGTATGTGTGCCCGTCCTCTACTACGAATACCAAACCCACTGCCGCATTCTCAAGCCTAAATCCCACCGTCTCCACTTGGCATTCCCGTCTAGGACATCCGTCACTATCCATCCTCAAACATGCCTTGTCCAAGGTTCACATTCCGTTTGTTAGAGAGTCTTTTGTTTCTCCATGCAATTCATGTCTTAGTAATAAGAGTCATAAACTTTCGTTTAATGACTCATCAATTGTGTCTTCAAGACCCCTTGAGTTTATTTTCTCTGATTTATGGACATCTCCTATTGTTTCAATGGATGGTTTCAAGTATTATGCTCTTTTTGTTGATCATTACACGCGCTATTCTTGGCTTTATCCACTCAAACAAAAATCGCAAGTCCGAGCAACCTTTATTGCCTTCAAATCCCTTGTCGAAAACAAGTTTAGCGCTAAAATAGTCAACCTTTACACCGACAATGGTGGAGAATGCATAGCCCTCCGTTACTTTCTCTCGGACAATGGCATCTCTCACTACACCACCCCACCTTACACTATCGAGCATAATGGGATATCCGAGCGTCGACATCGTCACATTGTCGAAACCGGATTATCTCTTCTTATGCACGCCTCTCTACCCCTATCCTATTGGTCTTACGCCCTTACGGCTGCGGTTTACTTAATCAACCGCATGCCCACCCCACTCCTTTCATATGCCTCGCCCTATGAAGCTCTCTTCCAAACCCCACCGAACCTTCACAAACTTAAAATCTTTGGTTGTTTGTGCTATCCTTGGCTGCGTCCTTACGCCTCTCACAAACTTGATCCTAGATCCACCCCTTGTGTCTTCCTTGGCTACTCTAACACCCAAAG
>CM071865.1:11444286-11459014 GCA_036759665.1 Gynandropsis gynandra | reverse complement strand
CTACCAACAAAGTTATATCAAGAGCCATCCCAACCTCTCATATGGCAACACGAACAACTTAGCGAATCCGCAAGACTTCCAACCGCAGATAATGGCGAGAAACCAGAATCAAGGTTTCCAACCGAGAGGAAGTGGCCAGAATTACGGATATCAGCCAAGCGCACAATCTTCGGGTGATTCAAAATTCTTTCGATGCTCCAATTGATGCACCAAGAGTAGAAGAGTGCACTTGGAGGGATTAGGGCTGAGCAAGAGGATATGAAGAAGAGAATGGACGGATTTCAGACGCATTTGAGACTTCTCGAGATGCAAGTGGCACAATTAGCCCAAGGTTCGAACCGACAACCCGGACAGCTTCCCGAGAAACCCGAGGCGAACCCCCGCGAGCAAGTGAATGCTATTTTCCTAAGGAGCGGGAACACGGTAGGGCAACCAATGCCTCCCATGGCTGCAAGAGAAGAGCCTATGAGGGATAAGATCGAACAACCCATCGCTCCAGCCGTGGAAGAGAAGGTGACCGAGGGAGAGGAGAGGGAGTTACCCTATGTAGCACCTCCCCCGAGGGTACCACCATTTCCCTTTCCGCAGCGTCAAATTCAAAGGAAACAAAGTGACGAGATCCAATTCTCTCAATTCGTAGAACTCTTGAGGTAGCTACAAGTCACTATCCCATTCTATGACGCTCTCACACTTGCTACCACTATCCCTTGTTGAAAAGCTCAATAGAGTAGGAGATCTTCAACCACGCGGATGCAAATCACATTGGCTGATCAATCCGTACGGAGTCCAGTGGGTATATTGACGAACTTTGCCGTTCAAGTGGGAGAATTCTGGTTCCCCGCGGATTTTGTCGTTGTGGATATGGAGATCAATCCGAAGATCCCCGTCATATTGGGACGAACATTCCTCAACACGACAAAGATGGTCATCTACTGCGCGGAAGGAAGGTTAGTCATGAAGTTCGGGGACGAGTCTATCGAGTTCAAACTCGACGAGGCGTTGAAGAAGCTATTCATGACCGAACCCGTAATGAACAATACCACAACGGATGCATCAACGGAGGAGATTGGACATGTACATCGAGACACCCATTCTGAGGAGATACCATTGTCCGAGTGCACCGGGAGTCAGTTTCAATCACCAGCAAGGTCGGACGCACTCATGCAGCTCGAGGAGAAGCCGAAATTCCCTCAGCAGGGAAATGACCCGAGCGGGCAGCATACTCCACCCGTGCGGGCACAGCTATTTTTAGGCGATCCGGTCGGGCAACCTCATAGCCCGACTCGGGTAATGCCTACGGGGGTAAATTCCTCAATTGACCACCCGACCGGGTGGGTGCGTGAGCCCGATCGGGCAGATGGATTGAGTGATAACCCGCCCGGGCGACCAGACAGCCCGACACGTGCACACCCTACGGGGGTAAATGACACATATTTGGACCCGACCGGGGCACCAAAGGAGCCCGATCGGGCATCAGAGAAACACCATGAATCGTACATTTTGATCGATACTTCCACGCGAGCAACGGTTCTAATGCCACATGCATCATCTCCTACACCCTCAGTGACCCACGTACACTCCTATCCCGCATGGAATACTGAGGAAACGCTCAACCTTAACCGAGTTCGAAGGAGATACGAAAGAGTCACGGGATCGAAAGAGAAGGACCGAGGATCGCATTTGAGAAGTCCACCAGGATTCGAGTCGCGTCACGCAGATCAGATAGAGGACGGAAGAGGCATAAATTCTCTTTCCGCCACCACAAGCGTATGAAGACGCTAGGGTCGAGCTAAAGACCTTAAACAAGCGCTTCTCGGGAGGCAACCCGAACCCCATATCCTTTAGTCGTTTTCGTTTTATTTTCATATTTTCGAACTTCTTTTCATTTTTTTGTTTAGAAAATTCTCTAGGATCTAGGAATTTAGTGGTCTATCAAATTTTTGCTGCATGTTTTCCTCGTATAATTTTTCTGTTTTGCAGCATCACCCGATCGGGCAGACACTTCTACCCGATCGGGCACGTTCAGATTCAGGAGAACCCGGTCGGGCTTAATCAGATGACCCGAGCGGGAAGGTCATCACGGGAGACACTCAATCGGGCAACAATACTACCCGATCAGACACCGTAAAATCTGCACGGGTAAGTTATATTTCGAGTAACCCGAGCAGCCGTTCACTTCACAAAAATCATACCCGAGCGCGTTCCCTCACTTCGCAACCCCTCACTCTGCAATCTCTTCGCCGGAGTCGTTCATACGCCGCCGCCGTTTCATTGTCGCCGGTTGAGACTCGGTTACTCGAAATGCACTCTCCCCTCTCTTGAAAAATCTGAAAATTCCTCAATCTCCTCTCGAATTTCAGGTATACCCATGAACTATTTTGAGATTTGAACTGCTATGGGTTAGATCTAGGTCTGATTAGGAAAGATTTAGGGTTATTTGGTCGATTAAACCATGAATCGCGAACTGCAGGTCGCGATTTTGTGATTCTACCCGACCGGGCTAGGTTTAGCACACGGTCGGGTGACCTGGACATTCACCCGATCGGGCGGCTTTCTCGCCCGAGTCGGGCACTACCCACGAGGGTACTTTGATGAATTGCTACCCGACCGGGCTACCTCCCGTACCCGATCGGGCACCATGCAAGACTGCGCCTAACACTTATTTTTCGTATTCGATTGTTTTGCAGATGGCCCCTAAGATCTTTCAGAGTTCCAAGAAGCGCCGATCTGACGCATATGACCCAGAGCAAGGATGGTCAGTGAGGTCGGATGTAATTACGGAGTTGACGCCTTACATGCCTATCACCACATCCCACCAACAATACAACTACCGGACGACCACGTTCTTGTCCCGTCAGAAGTCGAGGTTTACTGAACATCAGCCATGGATCTTCCCGTCCCGTTTCTTATTAGCCGAAGCGATGAGTGCTCTCCACATCGGGGAACACATAGACGCCATCTTCAACATGCTAGGATAGACGGGACTGAGAGACACTCAGGAGTACACATACCGTAACCTCACGGCGGAGTTCCTCGCATCGTACGCAACATTCTTTACCGACTCTGGAGATCGGGAAAGAGCCTTCATGGAGTTCCACCTGCTGGGGCAGATTTATCGGCTCACCGCGAGACAGTTCGCGATCATCCTTGACGCTCCACACTGCAACTTCACGAAGATGCCAGAGCACAACCAGAGTCGTCAAGCACAATTCTGGGCTCAGATAGCGTACGGCGAATACTCGACGAGGTTGAAGGCTAGCCATATACGCCACCCCGCTTTGAGATATTTTCACTACTTCCTACTCTCGTCAATACTAGAAAAGGGAGCGCAAGGTGGAGTCAACCACACAGAGTTGGCGTACCTGAGGCGGGGGGTGCAATCAGGCTTTGAGCCCGACGAGTGGGACATTCTAGACGTTGACTTGGCGTTGTTGGTGATGAGGCACTTCCTTGACATAGCCACCGAGAAGTGCAGCACAGATACGAAGATCATGTGCGGTGGCATAGTTACGATGATCGCACGGAGAGTCGGGATCAACCTTGGCATCCTCACTGAGGATAAGATCGATGAAGAGCCCGAGTTGAACCTCCAAAACCTACGCAACCGAAGAGCAATTACGTTAGAGAGGTACAACGTCATCTGGTGGTGTTACAAGGACGAGCATGGTCGCAACTTTGAAATCGACCTACGAGAGATCCAGATGCCGAGTCTAGACGAGGAGGGGTCACGATTCAGGATTGACCCAGCCATCGGGTACATTGGCCCTAGGCTAGCTGAGATGGATCCACCTCCAGCCGCTGCACCAGGACCATCCATGTCGAGGCAGCGTAGCCGACGCGCCACACATTCGCGTCCCCGCCCAGAGTATCCTCACCGCCGCTCTGACTTCCCTTCGATGGAAGGAGTCTCTGACGTCCTCAGGTACGTAGTGGAGGAGACCAGGTATCAGTCATTTATGACAGAGCAGAGGTACGACATGGAGGCGGCGAGGCACGACATCGAGGCTGCGAGGTATGCGGAGCAGCAACAGTTCCAGGAGCAGTCGATCCATCATACATACTACCTCACGGAGTCCGTCCGTCGATTTCAGCAGCTCAGTATGCAGCATTACCAGGAGTCATACATACCGATCCCGCAGGACTATCATACTGGAGCCATTCTGTACCGTCCTCACATCCCCTACGAGCTGCAGTCCTTCTACTTCCCACCTGGGGAAGGGACACCCGCGGAGCCAACAGACCTACCGGTCACCCACGATGGAGAGGATGAGGATTAGACCACTCTTCCCTTTTTCCTTTCTTTTTCTTTTTCTTTTTTATCTTTTATGGACCTATTTTTCTTATTTTTCTTGTTTTTAGTTTTAGCGATTATGTACGCTCTTTCAGACTTACTTATGTAGTGCTTTTTGCTCTATTTCTTGCATTGCATGGTTTTCATCTCAGGTCTTTCACGCTAACACATGCATTAGAGCAGAAGAGTCACACGATCCGGATGTATCACAATTCGAGAAAGCCACACACACACACACTAGGTGTATTCGTATTTCTTTTTATATTTTCTCGAGTTTTTGCATGCGGGTATCCCTCATAGGTATCGAACACCGGGACTGTGTTCCGTTCAGGTCTGGGGGGTACTCTTTGTCTAGAGTGATACGGATGTTACATTAGAGCGACATATTTGCACTTAGGATTAGGTTTAGGAATAAGATAGATACCTAGTGAAAATTTTTTCGAGCTTTAGTCATGTTTTGCGACATTGTTGAATCGTGGATAATGGTCTAGGTTTGCTTAGAAGCCTTTTGATACCGATTAGTCGAGTAGTTATGTTTGAAACTTTTATCTAGTTGAATTCGCCTCTTAGATTCAGGTACCAAGTAGTCATATCTCCGTGTATACCTTCTAGCCTTAGCTTAGTTGATATTTTTACCGTTCATGAGTTAGATTCCACACGCTTATACTCCGTTGTCATCTAGGATAAGTTTTTCACTATTCCGAGTTAGGATTGACATGAGTACATCGAAGTTCGATGGTTCGGGTCTAAGTGGTGGGTAGAGGCGCTTTTCGACGTCCTAAGGGCTAGAGTGTTGCGTAATCAAGAAAAGAAAAAAAATAAAAACCGAAAAAAAATAAGATCTTCAATAACGCACCTCTTCACTCCGCTAAGGTCACGCGACCTTATGAGTGTGCCATAGGCAGCCTGGGTCTAAGTAGAAACCCATCCCTCTTCGAATTCGACGTCCTAGGAACAAAGCGTGGATCTATGTACCGAAAAGAAAAAAATGAATAAGAACGAGAAGAAACGATTTTAATGATATCAAAAGCTTAGGAAATAGGTATGGAGATTGCTTGGACGTTATCTAGGGTTGTGAAGTAGACTTAGATTTTTTGTAGGATTTCATGGCTCAACACTTTCGGTAGATATAAGGCTATACTCGGTACGCTTAGGCTCTTATCCATGTGACGCGTTGATTTGCGGAATGACTAATTCTTCGATATTTTTATGCTAGTATCCATCGTTATTAGATTCTTCTTGCACTTGACTTTAGTTTTGTTTGAGGACAAACAAAGGTTTAGGTCTGGGGGAGTTTGATAACACTGAAAGTGTATCGATTTTAGACTAGGTTTTAATACCATTTTCGCATATATTTCATAGATCGATTTATATATCCGACACGATTATTCGTTACATACGCCCGTTTTGTTGGTTTCCAGGTTTTTAGGTGACAAGGCCTAATCGAGCGTAAATAGACGAATTCCTGAGCAAAACCACGCACTTTGAAGATAAATTCATTCGGAGCCAAAATCAAGCTTCTGAACTCAGCGGAACACCCGAGCAACGAGCGGAAAAGAGAAAAAATCAAGTTTCAAGGGTGCCCGGTCGGGCACCAAGGTCTACCCGCTCGGGTAAAACCTACGGAGTTTATTTGCACGCCTTGCACGACACGGGCACGAAGGCAACATGATCGGATAGCCATACCCGATCGGGCACAACAAGGATACCCGCTCGGGCATTAATTCGTCCCAAAAATCCCCGAGAGTTTGCACGACTCGGGCCGCTCAACCACACGATCGGGTGCTGATGCCCGATCGGGCATGAAGGTTTACACGACCGGGCGCGCCTCTGCACGACCGGGTAAAAGTGGTGCCCAAGCGGGCCGCGTTTCTCGCAACCAACTAGATCTTGCATTCAAACGACCTAATGTATAGACCAGAAGAGATCTAGAGCAAAGGGGGCGACGTACAGGGCAAGGAAAGGCTTGGAAAACATCAGGAAAAGCTCGGGAGACGCTAGAGAAGGAGAGAAGCATCAATCCTCACATCGGTAACACAATAGGGAAGATCGAGACATCGAGTTTCCTAGAGTCTATCATGTTTAGGGTTGTGTTATCTTCTTGGTTTGTATTCTCCATGAGTGAGTAGGTTCCCAACTATGGGTTAGGGCTAATGAGAATCTGACCGGTCGGTTAGTCGACTTAGGAATTAGGATTGCGTTCGTAAAGCTGCCATAGTACGGGTTAATCACTGCTGGAAGGTAGGATTGCACGTACTCATGGTTAGGAGGTTTAGGCTCGGAAGAATCATTCCTCACCTTAGGGCGTGAATTTTCTGTTGTCAAGATAATTCGATAGGTTTATGATCTTTAGTTGTTTCATCCATACGATTTCCGGTATCCCGACACCCGTAGTGTTCGTCATATCCAAGCTTACCCCAATCTACTATCGTTGTCACCACTTAGCTTAGTTTTTAGGTATTTCGCACCACACTTCCATCTACTTCCATTCGTCTTAGTTTAGTGTTATTCTTAATTTTTGGCTGCTTTAGTCCCTAGAGATCGATCCTGGTACTACACGATCCGTATACTTGCGGTGAAGTGGTCTAGGAAATTATATTGCTTGAGTCACACGTCATCATACAAAAAGAGAAGATTAGACCTAATTACAAAAATATTTTTATGCCCTTGTATATATACATCCTTTACAACTGCCTCTCCCCACGCGACGCGACATACTAAATTTTAAATTAAAATATTATATAAAGTTTTAATTGAATATTTATTTTAAAAATTTTAATTTCTAATTAATTATTAATTAATTGTAATATAATCATAACTCATAAATCATAAAATTTCTCTATTTTCCCACGTGGCTTTTGTATTATTCGTCCAATTGTTCATTATCCAATGACATTTGGACACGCAGATCGATGAATATTAATTTCCTTCTTTATTTATTTATTCTAATAATACATCTACTAATATTAATTCACCTCTAATTACGATTTCCAACCTTATAATATGTTATACAAATGTCAGTATTTCTATATCATTAAATATAAAATTTAATCGGTTCTAATTTTATTTTCTTTCCTAACAATCTATATTTATGAAATTAATTTTGTTTTCATGAGGTAGTAATTATTTACACTGCATATATATATATGATTAGAGTTTTACCACTATCCTCCCTATATGACACATATATTTAAGAATTCATATGTGTATATAAATGTCGTATTTTGATAACGTAAATAAACAAATATTTGGTTATTTTTATCAAACTAATATAATAATATTAATATGCATGTACAAAAACTAAAAGTCGCTTTCTGATATAATCAAATGATTTCGTATAACTAAAAGTTCATTAAATAATTATTTAATCTGTCATATGATTATACGTGAACATTATTTAGTGCATAACTCACATAACTTAATATGTATCCAAATTATAATCATAATTATTCTTACCGAACACCTTATCTACATACTTACATACGAGATATCTAATGAAATGCCTTAATTAGAAAAATGGTTCGAAATGAAACCTGGCGACGAGAACGGATGGCCGAAAGAACCTAACCATGAAACGAACGGATGAGATTAAAAGTTTGAAAGTATAAACGAATGGAAATCGGCGGCTGGACGATGTTACCCTTACAAACGACGAGAGCTGTTGGGCGAGGCGGCGGACGAGAGCTGCTGGGCGAGGCGGTGGTACATCTGTCTAGATTTCTACTTCGCGTTTGAACATGTGGCTCGAAGTAGTAAAAAGTGTAGAACGATATCTCCTCATTCACGTATTCCACAATTGAACCCTCTGGACGAACTTTTTCTTTAGCTTTTTCTTCAGATGGAACATAAATCGCCCGAATGGATACATCCAACGAAATTGAACTGGACCTCCTAATGCGGCTTCGTGTGGTAGATGAACTGTCAGATGCTCCATAACATCGAAGAATAATAGTGGAAAAATCTTATCCAAGTTACATAGTACAATAACTATGTTACTTTTAAGTCTACGAACTACATATATACTTAACTTTCTCACACATAAATCTCGGAAAAATATGCCAATACCTAAAAATTCAAGTATTAATTAGTTTAGTTAACAATTAATATCTGTAAATTATTAATCACTAATTATACTATATAAATAAAATAATCAATGATACCTCCAATTGCTTCGTGTGCATGTTTGTCCATCAATTCAGAAAAACATATGGGAAATAGACTTTGCATGAATACATGACAATCGTGACTTTTCATCCCTAATAACTTTCTTCCATGAATATCGACGCACCTTCCAATGTTAGATTCATAACCATCAGGAATTTCACATATTCCTTCAATCATTTCAACAATTTATATTTCTCATCATTCGACAATCTGAATATCGGAACTGGAACTTTACCGTCTTCACTTATATGTAACTCCTTTTGTAAGCAATACTCTTCTAGATCCTTCTGTGATTTAATGTTATCCTTCCTTTTTCCTGTGACATTCAGTACCGTATTGATGATATCATCGAAAAATGTTTTCTCTATGTGCATGACATCAAGATTGTTGCGAAGTTTCAGATTTTTCCAATACGACAGATCCCAAAATATGCTCTTCTTGTACCAATTATGGGTAATTCCATGACCATCAATTCTCGGATGATTTTATGTGTGGATGACCATGTGACAAAGATTTATGAATCATTCTTGCCTATCCTTAACCAATTGTCAAAGGATTCTTTACCAACACAAAGAGCGACCGAGGTACTTGAGATGATCAAGGGAGTCCTGTTGGATCTCAAGAATGCATCTTACAAAAGAAGGAAGGCTCATCTGGCTTTAGATTTAGATGATTCGAGTTCTTTTCCAAGGCAGTTACTGCCTTCTTTAGGCGATTTGTTTCATGCTCTTTCGTTGAAGAGCGAGAGAGATCGAGATGATAAGATCGAGATGATAAAGGCCTGACCATAAGTTTGGACGGTGAACCCACAAAAACTTCCTTAGCGTTGCCAGTTGCATTGGATGCTTTGGAAGAACTAAGTCGTGACCTCAGCAAATGCCAGAACTTCAACAAAGATGCCCTTTCTCTTCCACTTATGAAACGGAACAGAATATGTTTGGGCTCTGTCCTTGCAAGTGGGGAAGAGCTTCCTTCTGGTATTGTAAGTATTACATACACATGCTCATCCATCACTAAGAACATCTCATAGCTTTTTGTAAACACCAATCCTACACATTGTCTCAGGCAACCTCGGCATTTGATGGGATCCGCGAGTCCAAATGGGAGGAATCAAACAGTGCAAGAGGTATAAAATGCACTGAAATGTTAGAGTCAATCCCGATGTTTGTTACACTTTTTACAGAAATATCGTTGTTGCACCAGGTTGTTGGATCATGTTCAAGACGTTGGAAAACCATATGTGTAGGGTTGATTTAGATGCGGAAACGTGTTTTATCAACCCGATTATAGATCTAGTCATGTTTAACGAGTAGTTTTTCGGGGTTTCAACATCGAACAAAACTAGAAACGATTTCGTAGTACCTTTCGTGTTGAACGTGTGATAGTCGGATGCAAGGCTTGATAATGCAAGCCCTGTACACGTATCCACGCCAAGATCGGATCTGCTTTGATGCGGAATTCGGGAAGAACGAAAACTGTTTTTTGTTCTTCGGTTTTCTTTCTAACGGCTAGGGTTTTTAGTTTTTAGAAAATTCTGATGACAAAAACTCGTTTTGTTTATTTATAATTATTAACTTTTTAATAATTACAACTTAAACCCAAACTATTGAAAATATTACATAAATGGCATAATACTTACAATCTCCCACTTGCCTTTACGTAATATCTCATATAGTCTATGCTAGGGTCTTTTGGACTTCGCGAGCATATGCCCGAGCTAGAGTCATGTGGGCTCTGTGCGTTATGATCTAGTGTGGTACTAGTCTTAGATTTTAGATACTCAGTCGGGTTGGGTAGATTTATCTGTATATCTTTAGTTTAGACTTTGGATATATCATTATTTTATGATATTCAGTTCGAGCGGGAGAATACGTGGCACAGAGTACGTACACGTATTGATCTCACTGAGTGTGTATGTCGTACTCACCCAATTTTTGGGCTGTCGTGGATGGACAGGATATGGCGAGGAGAAAAAGTAACGAGGTTGAGCAGCAACATGAAGGTTCACAGCGGACTGATGGGAGAGGCGTGCACGAGGTCTCGATGAGTTTTATTTTGCATTTCGTTTTCTTTTATTTATCGTGACAATGATATTTACATATTGTTTTGCTATTTGGTCCGAACCACTCTTATTTCGAAATAAATCATTTATATTTATTTTATAAATGCGTTTGAGCGATGACACGTGTAGCCACCTCTTGGAGTTAATGGTGGACACTCTTTACCTAGAGTTGACGGATTCCATCTTGATCAATCACTAACTGTACAAGCATCTAATCATTCTCAAAATTTATTTCAACTTACATCCTAAGACATAAGGTGTCCAGAATCAAAGAATGGTAGATAACTTGTCAGTTAACATGTTGATCTCAAGTCTAAGGAATCATAATATTCTAATCCTTTCAGAGAAATTCCTATTGACAGTTCAATGGTAATGCAACCATTAGGAATTCTCCCTTTGGGTCTGTTCAATGATCACATCTCTATGTGCATCATCCATACATGTGATTTAGTAAAAGATATCTACTAATTTCTATCAAATAGAAACCATCACATGCAAGTTGATCTATCCGGATTACTAATGTCCAATTAGTTATCCTATGATCAAGAACGATTTAGATTAAGTTTTACCAAAACTTGACTCTCTTTATCATGATCTCTATCATGATGTCAAGTTTCTAAACTTAATCATGGACTCTATCATACTAGCTATGAAAATATATACACATATATATTATGCAAATATCATCAAAATGATAAAAGAATGTCATTTTTTATTTATTCAGAAGTGTTCAAAATATAAGACATAAAAATAGCTCTTAAATAGTTATAACAGTTGTACTATTCCTTGAACTAATTCCAACATGTCATGTTTTTCAATCCAATCTTCAACTTGTGTTTGTCAAACTCTTTTGAACCAGGCGCCTTTGTGAGTGGATCTGCTGCATTTTCTTTTCCTTCTACCTTTAGGATTTTGAACGTCCCCACGTTCAACGATTTCCCTTATTAGATGGTACTTCCGCAGAACATGCTTTGATCTTTTATGAGATCTTGGTTCCTTCGCTTAGGCTATTACCCCGGTATTATCACATAATAAAGGAACTGGTTCCTTTATCGAAGGTACCACACCAAGTTCAGTTATGAACTTTCTCATCCAGACTGCTTCCTTAGCAGCTTCACAAGCCGCTATGTATTCTGCTTCAGTAACCGAATCAACTACAGTAGCTTGTTTGGAACTTTTCCAACACATTGCACCCCCATTGAGGCAAAAGACATACCCTGATATCGATCTGCTATCATCCTTATCGGATATAAAACTGGCATCCGTGAACCCTTCTAACTCTAAATTAGAATCTCCATAAACGAGGAATTGGTCTCTAGTTCTTCTCAAGTACTTGAGAATGGTTTTCACCAATTTCCAATGTTCCTCGCCGGGATCTGCCTGATACCGACTCGCTACACTTAGCACGAAGGCAACAAGGTTTTCACCAATTTCCAATGTTCCTCGCCGGGATCTGCCTGATACCGACTCGCTACACTTAGCACGAAGGCAACATCAGGCCTCGTACATGTCATGGAATACATGATGGCTCTCACTGCGCTAGCGTATGGGATCCTACTCATGTGTTCTCTCTCTTCTTGAGTCTGAGGACAATCCTCTTTGGAGAGAGTAATTCCAAAGCCTATTGGTAGATAGTCTCTCTTGGAATTTTCCATGTTATACCTCTTCATTATGGTATCAATGTACTGGGACTGTGATAGTCCAAGCAACCTCCTTGATAGATCTTTATTCCCAGAATATAGGTTGCTTCTCCCAGATCTTTCATGGAGAACTGTTCGGATAACCAAAACTTCGTCTCTTGCAACGTCCGAATGTCATTCCCCATGAGCAATATATCATCTATATAAGAGCACAAGAAAGACAACCACGCTCCCACTAAACTTCTTGTACACACAAGGCTCTTCTTCGCATCTAACAAAGTTGAACTCTTCAACTGCTTTGTTGAAGCGAATGTTCCAGGTTCGAGAAGCTTGCTTGAGTCCATAAATGGACCTCTGAAGCTTGCATACCATATGACTTTGAGTTGGCGACGTGAAACCCTCAGGTTGAGTCATGAAAACTTCTTCCTGGAGCTCTCCGTTAAGGAAAGTTGTTTTCACATCCATCTACCAAATCTCATAGTCATGGAATGCCGCTATCGCAAGCAGAATCCGAATAGATTTGAGCATTGCCACAGGGGAGAACGTTTCTTCATAGTCAATCCCTTCTCGTTGACTATACCCCTTGGCAACTAGACGAGCTTTATAGGTCTCTACCTGCCCGTCTGCTCCAATCTTCCTCTTGCACCATCAGATTAAGTCTATCAGGTGCACGTCGAGAATGTGTTGACCTTCTCAAGAAAGTCTGTGTAGCAGATTCAACCTGCACTGGGATATCTTGTTGGGCTTGTTCCTGAACGGGTTCCTAAACTTGTTCTTGAACAGGCACTGTCAGTTCAACATTTGAAGATGAGGTGCCAGAGCCTAATAACATATCTCCCAGCCAAGATTGCTCATTTGACATCTCATGTCTATGAGCTTGCGTTGGTTCGTCGGGTTCTTGAGTCTCGTCAAGAACTACTTCCCCACCATGAATTCCTTCATCAAGGAATTCCCTTTCAAGAAAGGTTGTCGTTTTGGCTACAAACACTTTGTGCTCAGATGGGTGGTAGAAATAATATCCCATAATTTCCTTGGGATAACCTATGAACCTACACCTGTCAGACCTAGCATCAAGCTTGTCTGGCTGAAGTCTCTTAACGAAGGCCGGACACCCCCAAACCTTGACGTATCTCAGGTTTGGCTTACGTTCTTTCCATATCTCATATGGTATCTTCGAGACTGCTTTGGTGGGAACTTTATTTAGCAGATAGGCAGCTGTTTCTAAAGCATAGCCCCATAAGTTCATTGGAAGATCAGTGAACCCCATCATGGATCTCACCATATCTAATAAGGTTCGATTTCTCCATTCGGATACACCATTATGTTGTTATGTTTCGGGAGAAGTCCACTGAGACAAAATCCCATTTTGCCTTAGATAATCAAGTAAATCATGACTCAGATATTCTCCAACTCAGTCAGACCTCATCATCTTGATGGTCTTTCCAGTTTGTTTCTCAACTTCACTGCGAAAATATCTTGAATATTTCAAAAGATTCAGACTTTTGTTTCATAAGATACACATATCCATAGCTAGACATATCGTCGTGAAAGTTATGAAATAAGAATATCCTCCTCTGGCTTGAACTTTCATAGGTCCACATACATTTGTATGTATGAGTCCTAGAAGTTCAGTAGCTCTATTTCCAATTCCAATAAACGGAGATTTGGTCATTTTTCAGTGAGACAAGACTCACAATTTGCATATGATTCATAATCATATTGACCAAGAAGACCTTCTTTATGCAACTTCTTTATCCTTTTCTCGCCTATATCACCTAGTCTACAATGCCAAAGGAAGGTCTGATTTACTGAATTATCTTTCTTTCTCTTCAAACTAGAAAATATGCAGGTTAATCATATTAACTTTTGCATTGGGTAAGACATAGATGCCTTGATGTAAATAACCATTTGCACATAATTCATCATTATGAAAAATATAGCAAATTTTATTATCGAAGATTGTTTTATAACCACATCTATCTAACATAAAAATGGAAATTATGTTCGAAACAAATTTGGAAACATGGTAACAATCTTCTAAAACCAAGGTCTTGCCCGGAGGCATATAAAAAAGAAATCGATCCTACAGCTAATACCGCAACGCTTGTACCGTTCGCAACTTGTAGGTTGACTTCATCTTTCTTCAACCTTTTATTGATCTCAACCTCTGCAACATATTGCAGATGTTAAAACTACTACTGGTATCCAATACCCAAGTAAAAGAATCAATAGTAGTTAAAGAAATCATGAAAACATTTTTCATGGAGGTCTAACCCTCTTTCTTTTTTAGAGATGCAAGGTATTCCTTACAATTTCTCTTCCAATGCTCCTCCTTCTTACAGGAGAAGCATTCAGCATCACTTTGGTCATATCTACCCCTTTTGCCCTTGGGTTTGGTCACACCACCCTTGGGCCCATGGGGCTTCTTCTTGGGCTTTTTTTTGTTGCCCTTGCCCTTCTTGGAAGAAGAGCTGACCATCATTACGGCACTAGATCCCTTAGATATCTCGGACATTGACTGACTTTCATAGACAATCAATTGGTTCAGCATCTCATGCAGATCCATGTCCA
>CM071865.1:11425426-11444054 GCA_036759665.1 Gynandropsis gynandra | reverse complement strand
TCATCGTCATCAGCAGGAGATTCCTTGATAGGATTCTCGATCGTATCGAGTAGCTTCTCCTGTTTGAGGACGATCTTGAGGTTGCGGTACCAGTCATCAAAATTTTCCCGAACAAGCTTGTGGACATCGAGAATGGCACGTAGGGAAATTGAAGACATTCTTCAGGAAATCTAGAAGGAAAAATTGCAGCATTTTTTAGAACACTTATTTAATCAAATAGATATAGAATTTCATCTAAATGATTATTTTACTGATTAATACTACAGTAGTATTTAGAAATCTTATTTCTTTCAGAAATATTTCATGAACTAATCATGCATAAGCCCCCTGGTTGTCAGGTCGTTTCTTAAGCACATTAAACAGGTTGATTTTAATATGGCTCTATATCACATAGTCACCTGGTAGTCAGGTCGTTCCTATTGATATAGTTGAGTTCATCCTTCAGCTCACGGTCGGATATCAATTAAGTTTATGTCCTCCGGGTAGTCCAGGCGCTTACAAAAACTAATTGGTCCCTCCCACTAGACATCAGATGTAATAGAAGTATGAATCGAATTCTTGAACTACATGCCTCCTGGTATTCAGGCCGTACCATGTAAATGAGAACCTTTTCAAAACGTCTACAATGAAGGAAAAGCCTAACGATAAACAATTTAGGGTTAGGGTAACTCTAGTCGCCGCCCCCTTTGCCGTCGCCCTTTTGTCGCTGGAGGCAGGGCTGGGTCGGGCTGAAGAGCTGCCGGTCAGGCGCCTTGGAACCGCCGCTTACCGGTCGTGAGTCGCCCGCGTCGGGCGCGCTCGTCCGTGCGCCGCTCCAGCCAACCGCGACTGCCCTTGCGCCGTCCTCTCCGCCTGCTCGTCGTCAATCGCCAACCGTCGCGACCCTCGACGTCAGACGCGGCGTGCGACGCCGTCCTCCTTCTTCCCTCGCCCGCTCCGACGCTTCCTCTCTCTTCGTGCACAGGCTTCGCGTCGAGCGTTGCAATTCACTCGACCGTCGCCGCAGAACATTCGCCGTCCCTCCCTATCGCCTGCGTCCGGCGACCATCGCGCGACTGACTAAGGGATTCTGAACGCCGCCCGTGAGTCGGTTTCCGGCCGTGCGATGCTTCCCCTGTTACGCGTTCTGTTTTTCCTGTGCGCGCGTACGTTTTTCGATCCGTTTTTTTCACAAAAAATTCGGAAAACTAATCCTAAACATGCATCCAGATGCTCTGATACCACTATAGGGTTGATTTAGATGCGGACATGTGTTTTATCAACCCGATTATAGATCTAGTCATGTTTAACGAGTAGTTTTTTGGGGTTTCAACATCGAACAAAACTAGAAACGATTTCGTAGTACCTTTCGTGTTGAACGTGTGATAGTCGGATGCAAGGCTTGATAATGCAAGCCCTCTACGCGTATCCACACCGAGATCGGATCTGCTTTGATGCGGAATTCTGGAAGAACGAAAATTGTTTTTCGTTCTTCGGTTTTCTTTCTGACGGCTAGGGTTTTTAGTTTTTAGAAAATTCAGATAACGAAAACTCGTTTTGTTTATTTATAATTATTAACTTTTTAATAATTACAACTTAAACCCAAACTATTGAAAATATTACATAAATGGCATAATACTTTCAAGATGCACAAACTCGTAGCATATGAACTCATGTCTGCCAATGATGCCCTAGAAAGAGACCCAAAAGATTGGTACGTTTCCACAAATGCAAAGCGACATATATAAATGGATTTGGGTTTGTGATTCAACAGAAGTAGCATGTGAAACACTACTCCATTTTACTCAATTCATGGGTAATGTTTAGGATCCTTGAGGGAAATAGCGACAATGGATCGAAATGGCATATTCTAGACAAGCAAACCTCTCAAGTATTTGAGTCCCGCTACCAACGTAGATCCTACAGAGTAACCTCAACCAGCTTCCAAGCAAAATTTTTCAGGCTCGACAACATTTTCTTCTCTCTTCTTGACGAGTCAACCTTGTAAACATTGCATTAACGTCGTTTTGTGCCATGCTTCTGGCCATACGAGATGTAAATTCTACATCCCGCCTGCAGTTAGGTAGCATCGATCTCTACTCTTAAGTCTTAACCACGGGTTGGGAAGACACACATGTTTCGCATGCTTGTCTACTACTGATCTTCATGCTGTTGCAAAACTCTAGTCTTTATGATATGTATTCATATTGTTTCACATTCCTTATTACGATTTGAATGTTTCAATTTATCTACAAGAAAAAAACACCGAGAATCTCACATGGATCATTCCAATGGTTCTGAATCCATTGAATGTCAATAATGAAAGGTAAATATACCTTATAACATTAAACTTGATTTACTTAAAGACAAGGCGGAGGCTTCCAAACAAGGAAGCAAGGAAAAGAGCACGATTAGTTTTAGGGTTAATTAAAAGGCTAAGATAGTAATTTCACTATTACCGAAATCAAACACAATTTTACGGTAGCAACATTTTCATCAACAAAGAACAAAGATTTTCCTTATTAACTATCAATAAGCACAAAAAACAAAAAAAACAATCAAATCGAAAGATGTCTCAGTCAAACACTTTTCCTTCTCAATAAAAAAAGCCAATGGTTTCCTTTTCGACACGAAAGTTCAACAGGGTTTACCAAGTTGTTCGACAGCAAAGGCTTGAATGCAATTGTGTTGGATTAAGAGGTACAAAGTGTCTTTCACATGATTATGGTTGACCTCCGTGAATCGGGAGATGTCTCGGGCAGTAAGCGGTCCCTTCCTAAGAAGACATTCACATACTTTCTGCAAGAAAAACAATCAAATCATACACGCACCAACGCCAATACATTTAAGTACATGAATATATTAAGAAGGGAAAAGAATATGGAATGTAATAGACAAGGTTCAGGGTTTAAGTTACAGAGACAATCACTACAAGAAAATCACAAATTAGGGACTGAAAAATCCGTCCCTAAACAGATTTAGGGACGGATTAGGGACGACCAGTGGTAGTCCACAATCGCGCGTCTCCAAATGTTATCCGTCCCCAATCCATCTCCAATTAGGGACGGAAAATTCATTCCCCAATCCGTCCCCAATTAGGGACGGAAAATTTAGTCCGCAAACAGTCCCGGAATTGGGGACGAACCATTTTCCGTCTCTAAAAATTAGGGACAAACCATTGTGGTCATCCCTAAATTTAGGGATGGACCAATTGGCCGTCCCTAATTTTTTTTAAATAAAAAAATAAAATTAAAATAAAGTTCGATTAGATTAAAAGATAAAAATTAGTACATAACAATAATTACAAAGCATACATATTACCAATATTTTTAATCCTAAGCCGTTGGAAGTATTTCCGATTAGTCGTGATCGGAATCACTGCTCTAAACTGCATCCCAATCGATATTAGGCATTTGCGATTTCATCATGCGCAGAAGCTTTTCCATTCGCCTATCTGATCGTTCAGCTTGCTTTCTTGAGAGTTCAGCCTCCTTTAGTGCTTGTTCAATGCGCCTGTCGGATTCTTGGAACCTTTCGGATAACTGATGTCGGAACTCGTACTCCGATACTTTTTCTTTACCCTTGGAGGAAGTTGAATGTTTTGAGGTCATTCCTCCAAGTCCGAAAATACGACCTTTGTATGCCGTAACTTGCTGTAAAACAAATATGGAGAATTAATAACATTTATAAATAGTAAAATTATATCATATTAGAATGTCATTATTACCTCGAGATACAACTCGTTGTACTCTTCCTGTCTAAGAGTAGTTTGTGTTTCGTCTTCTCTCGGGGGATTTTGCGATACTCGTTCCGCTGCCATGTTTTCAATTTCATCGTGAAGGCTTTTCGCCTTGGGATCCACCCACGAACCATCTGACTTCTTAACGTGCGTACGTTCTAACAATTCTAGATACGATGGTTCGGATCATTTCTCTTTCGCCTGAAACAAATAAAAAAGACATAATGTAATGAAATGTTAATTTTATATAAATGCATAAAAAATAGAATAAAGCTTACCAGATCTTCATATACTTCCGCAAAAGAACGAGATCCTGCCGTGTGTACGCTTATCCCGTATCCTTCTCTATCAGAACGCCGGGATTTACTTGCTCGCTCGCTCTTTGCCTTAAATTCTGGGAAATCCCAATATGCGCACATCTGATCCCAAATATCTTCCGCCATCCAAACGGGTTTTCCTTTCGTCTCTCGTTTTTCCCGACATTTACCTACGATAGACTTGAGACGTTTTGCCGTATTTCTTTCAAATTCGGACTTTACTAGTCCGGTAAGGGCGGGATTCCAATAAAATTTTGCTGAAATAATAATAAGCTTATTATATTTAAATTGTAATTTAAATTAATTGATAAAATTAAAAATTGTTTAAAACATACCACAAATGATTTCCACATATAATCTTCAAACCCTGAATTGGAATGTCGAGAATGAGATGAAATGTTACCACTTTCCTCGGACTGAGGGCGGTTTCTTGTTTTACCGCCTCTTCCAACGCGGCGCGACATACTGAAATGTGAAATTAAAATATTACGACACCACCCCCAAACCAATCTTATCAATTTCTCAATTTCAACATAAATTTCTCAATTTCAACACATACTAGCACGACCAAAGGTATCAACAACATAAGAGCAAATATACATTCAATTTCCTCTTCCATTAGAACTTCAATCACTTTATAAATTTATTCAAAGATTACAAAAATATATCAGGAACATGACATCCAGAAACAGCAAAATCGGATTATAACTAACTTTGCGTGACAAGAAAGGTCCATTGATATACAGTTTCTCAAGCAAATCAAACTAAAACATACGAAATTGGAATCAAGCAAATGGCAGTGAAATTGGAATCTCCATAACACATGAATCCATCTAAACATACGAAATTACACTGAATCAAAGATTCATCCAAGTATGTGGATGTAATTTGAGGAGTCGAGAGTAAAAAGAGAGCGATGGAGAGGAAACTACCTGTCGAGCAGAGAGAAAGTGCGTGGAGCTGAAGCACGGGAAAAAGCCTCCCTTGCCGTCGTCCCACCACTCACAAAAAGCCTTTAACCCAGAATCCTTGGTCGTCGTCCCTGCCTTGTGCCTCCCTGGCTGTTGTTCTCGCGTCGCGGCTCGCCTTTCACCGCTCGTCTTGCGCCGCGTCTCTTAACGTGTGCCTTGCGCTTTCGATCTTGCATCACCTAACCCTAGATCTAACCCTAGATCCGCATCACCTAACCCTAGATCTTGCATCCCTTGCTCAGCCGCCTCCGTCCCCTCCTCCATGGCCGGCCAAACCAGTAACCCTACCGTTCGTCTCTCCGATGCGGCTCCAACTTTCGATCCACAACATCCGCTCAGCACTCTTCTCACGGTCAACATGACCAACATTACCAAGCTGACGCCGACCAACTTCCTCACATGGAATGTTCAGATTCGAGCCATCCTTGAAGGCCACAATCTCCAATGCTTCATCGAGGACAATTCCATTGTTCCTCCGGTCAAGATCCACCACGATGGTGTGTCCGTTGACAACCCTAATTTCCAGCCATGGAAGCAACAAGACCGCCTCCTCTTCTCAGCCCTCTTTGGAGCCATATCGGCCTCCCTTCAGCCCCTTATTGCACGCGCCCCTTTCTCCTACGAGGCGTGGAAGACGCTCACCAACACCTTTGGCAAAGCGTCTCGCGACCATCTTCTTCAACTTCGTGACAAAATCAAACGGTGCTCCAAGGGATCTCAATCAATTGATGAATACTTGCGTGCAATCACGACCACCGTTGATGAACTTGCCCTCTTAGGGAAACCGCTGGATCATGAAGATCTCCTCGATGCAATCCTTGACGGCCTTCCCGAGGAGTACAAGCCGATTGCGGATGTAATCCGAGCGAAGGACACTACTACATCCGTTGAAGAAGTTCACGAAAAGCTTCTCAATCATGAGGCCAAATTGGATACTGCTGAGCCGCATCCTCTCTTGGTCGTTGCTCCCATCACATCCAACCCCATGGCCGCACGGTCACAGAATTGGTCCCGCCCGAATTCTCGCTCGTCCGGCCAATCCAATTGGTCTCGCCGTTTTACTTTTATATGCATATGATGGGTCTGCTTTGCTATATTTTCTTTTCTTTTTTTTTCCATATATATAGTGTTTGGTTTCTTAAGACAGCATTTAAGGTACAATAATTTCTCAACCTCCACGAATCCAGCATGAAAATCTATATATTAAAAGTTCAAAACTTACATCCCTTCTCGTTCATTCTCGCTTCTCAGCGAGACACGTCAGCATCCCTAAAAAATCTCACCACCCTTTATTCTATGGACTAATCTTCTCCCACCACTTTCAGATTCCTATTCCTACCTCTTCCTCATCCAGAAAATCAAAATTCAATGTCTCTTCCTCTTCTCTTCCAAACCTTCGGTGACTCTCCATCTTCCTTTCTCAATAAAGGATTCACTTGTGAAACCCAACCGGAAACTTTGTCTAGGTCCTTCGGCATGGGTTTTGTCTAGCTTTCATGGTCGATCTTCACTTGCTTAAGGTATTATCTACTCTCACCTTTTTCCTTTTGTTTCTCTTCTCTTACGGCCAACGATGGTGCCCTTGAGGCTCTATTCTGAGTTTTGCTATGGAATTCTCAACCTATGCCTCTCTCAGTTTGTCTTTTCCATCATACATGGTCCTTTGGGTTTCGATAAATTGACTGGTAAATCAAGGGGCTTTGCTTTGTTTGTCTACAAGTCAGGGCTCAAGCGGCTCTTGCTGATCCGATGAAAGTGATTGATGGGAAGAATTTGCATTGTAAATTGGCTATTGACAGAATTTGCAGGAATTGGTCCTGATAGGAGTGAATCCTACGTAGTTGAGTTTCGCAGCACTTGCCTCGACTTTCTCTTCTCTCTTTGCTTTCCCTTGGGTCTTCGGTTTTCGGTTTGGAAGCCTTGGATATTCTGGAAATGAATCTCATTCCGATTTCGGAGGAGTGTGGTTCTTATTATATCTGTTTGTGAATTTGTTTGTGCGATGATATTTTCCTTCGTATCTTAAATTGTTGTGTCTTTCTGTTATGATTTACTAGCGAATTGGTAAATCCCACATGTTTGGCTCTTCTTCCAGATACTGATAGAATTTGTGAATGGGAAGTTCATGTTCTTTTCCATTTTCATGTTTTTTTTTTATCTTTCTGTTAAATGCTTGGGCTTCCGTCCATGTTCAAGTGTTTTCTTCCTCTCCAGCATGTGTTGTGTAGTTATTTCCTGGTAGCTGGTAAGAAAATTTGTAGCCACAAAACCCTTTTTGGAGAATGTATTATTTAACTTTGCCTTTAATTTATGGTGGCTTTTCACTCTTTTGGTTCTTTAAGTTCTTAGGCATGAATGTTTTGAGACAGGTAAATTCAAAGAAGCAGGAGCATGAACAACATGAGGCTGAAATCTCACGGGCTGCTGCAGATGCCAAGGTTTGATCACTGGATCTAATGCAATTAAATGAATTGTTCTGTCTTGGATAAGATTAATAGTGAATACAAATGTGAAAATATTGATATTGATTATACAAGAAGCAGAAAGAGAAGCAAACCTCCAAGAAAAGGGTGATTGAACTTACCAAAAAGAGGGCATGGGCTTTGATGTAAAGAGGAGGGCGGTTTATGAAAGCAAAATCGACTCCCCTCCTTCAGCAGACGCGCGGCTGTCAAAAGCGGCTTCCTCGCCGTCGGCAGACGCACAAACAGATGGATAGAGTATCCAGGGGTGAAGAAGCCAAAAAAATTCTGGAATGCAATATTGGGAATGAAATCAAAATTCCGAAAGCAAAATCGGAAGGGAGGGAGGCTAAGAGAGACGCAGGTGGTGAAAGCAGAAGGGGATGAAACCGGGTGAAAATGGTTACCTTCGGCTGCTTCTGCTTCCATTGTCTCCTCCCCACGCGGGGACGCCGACGATTGAACCAGGTTGGAAATTTGAGCACTTGCTGATTTTAAATGTTAGTCTCTTTGCACTTTAGAATTCATGGAGGGGGTAAATGTTCATCAAACCTTGCTGGAAAGTTTAAAGTGTGATTAACTTTCTAAGTTTGCATCTCTTTTGGTTTTGTGTTCTTGTGAGTTCATGCATGAAACTGGTTGTATGTATACATTTACCTATGACAGTGGCAATAGGTAGATATCTGTTTCATGTTCATGGGATTTAGGCTCATGGCACCCATCATATATTTTCGTCTGAAGATTTGTCTTATTCCAAGAAAGAGGTCCACTTTTCTTATTTTGAAATTCATTATGCTTATGAAAGAGGTATTTAAATGTATGGAAAGAAGGATTGATTCTAAGTAATCTTGATGTAGAACTTTGATTTGTTTGTTACAGTTCTCATTCTTGATATAGTTTTCTTGGTAGGTAAAATTAGAACTACTTGTTACCATTTGAGATTTCAATCGGTAACCTAATGAATCTGTTGTTGTTATGGTCTTTCCATTTCCTGTAGTTGTTTGCCTTTGCCTCCAATATCAGATACTGAATGATCACGGACTTATTATTCAATTTTCTTACAAAATGAACCTGCAATTATGTGCTTTTCTTCAAAATCAATCTTTTCCCTTGCTTGAATTGCTTACGTGATGGTATCAAACGATACTTTAACATGGGTTTCATTGTTACAGGGACCGGGTATTAGTCTCTTTCGAACACCAGAAGCTATGAATAAGCGAAAGGATAATAAAGTGAGAGGAAACTCTACTGGGAAGGCAATGTCCTCAAATGGTGGACAGACAGAGCTACCGCGTTATCTCAGAGCTTCGAGTGGTTCATGTCATGATCTTTGCAAGTATAGGAGGAAAAATGCTTCAGAGGAGAAGCCATGGAAGCGTTCCAAGGTTAAACTCACTGTCAAGAAACTTCCTGATGACATGAATGAAGCTTTGAGCTCAGCTTCTTCTAAAACGAAAATACGACCGGCGCCAAGAGCGTTGTGGCCGACTTCGCTGTTGCCCATGTCATCTTCGATGGGAAGTCCGACGGCGGTGCCGTGAGCTTTGATGAGCCTCCATCGATCAGGGGCGTCATGCAGAAATCGAAATCCTGAGGACACAAATACAATCTATGAAAAGGGTAAGTAAAAAGGGGGAGCGTACGTTCTTGAGGGAATCCATAACAGGAGTATGAGCCTTGTGGATGCAGTTGTATTGATCAGGATCGGACTCTCCCCAACCATCCAAGACGATGACGGTGATGGTGTTGCCTTTGGGGAGCGTGGGATGGTCCTCCAGTTTCCAATTGAAGTCACAACCAGAGCTAACCATGGCTATGGAGAAAACATCAAAACCAAATCAGATCCAAACCCTCAAACAACAGATGGGAAAGACACATTGGAGCTTACCGCTTACCGTTTACCGTTAGAGAGATGCAGAAGAAGAAGAAAGAGGAAAGGCGGGGAAGGTGCGAGAGAAGAACACTGAAGAAGAACGTTTTATTTTCTTTTTTTTCTATTTTAAAAAAGGCCGAAAGTCCAACGCTTTTGGGCTTCAACCCAACCCATTATGTTAATTTAAAGAAACAATTTTTTTTAGTTTCTCTAATCATTTTCATTTTGTGTAAATAAAATTACATGGCAATTTTTTATCTTTTAAAAAGAGAGAGTACATGGGCATGTTTGTAACATATAGAAAGATTCCATTTAAATGATTAGTAATTGATGGAGTGTCTAAATAAAGATTCCGGGAGTAGAATAAAATATTAAAATACGAAGCAATTGAATAAGCTTTTTATTAATTAAAAATTAATAGATTATTGCCTCCCTAAGTTTGCCCGTGTGCTAACTGAAACCAACCTGCTATTCTGTACTATGATTTCTTATTGTTTAGACGAATGTAGCTCAGTTTAAATCTAAACATTAAATGTCCAGATCCATGTCACCATGCTTCCTTTAAAATTTTATGCTTGTATCGTGTTCGGTTTAATGAATGATTATGTTGAATATTTCAGTGTATGTAGAATGTGTAAACATATGTAATTTATCAAAAGGAGATAGAAATGCAAGAAGCGATTGCAACACGCTCTCATGTGCTTGGAAGGCTCCCAGAGCATTGACTGGGTTTCTAGCGAGCACTGCTCATCCGTCTCTGTGTTCTTTGTATTCATATAATAGATATGGAAGAAGAAAAAGAATGAAATCTTTAAGTATATTTTCTAGATTTTTTCCTCTCTCGAGGTGCAAATGAGACTTTTATTCTTGCTATTATGCTAAGAGAATTGTTTATACTAATTTTAATATGTTTTCTTATGATTAATGTGTTTTGCCATTTTAAAATATTAATACAGAAAATAAGCTTAAGATAATAAAACAATATGTATCAAATAAGTATTTTTAACATTATACGCAACGGAAATGTAATTGTGATCATAACCATAATCTATAAAATAATTTGCGGTACATCGCACGATATTTCATCTATTAATCATTTAATTTATATAATTTAAAATTCATATAAAACCAATATTTTAAATAATATGATACTTTTTTATTTAATATCCTGTTGCTTTTATATTTTTTTCTTCAAACACCTACAAAATTTACGCTTATAGAAATTTGAAAATAATTAAAAAATTGACAAATAATATTCTATAATGTTTTCTAAACAGTATGATTTGTAGACCACGCATATATATGATGCACAGTTTTTTTATGGAATACTTGGACATAAAAGAACGTCAATTCTATTTCTTGTATGATCTTTATTTTCTTACATTTGTTTTATTATATACGTTTTTAAATTGATTTTTAAAAATTCATATGATAATTATACAAATTGTTTTAAAATTTGTCCAAAATATATGTCTTTCTATTTATATGCCATTTCATTATATTATAATTTTTTCCTAATTTAAATGTAATATGAATTGTTGATATTTACATCAATTCTATTAATATAAACCATCGAGTGTTAATTATAAATTAATTTAAAACATACAAAATCTTTAACATGAATTTAAATATTCATTCAATAAATTATGATGATTTATTTTTTAAAAATTAATTAGGTAAAATTACAAAATAAAATTACAATTCTTTTAGGACGCCCGCGCATCGAGTGATGGAGAAAAAATCTTTGTTGATAAGGAATTATTGATTCAATTGACAGCAGAGCCACTACAAGAACTCTTGCATGTAACGTATCCAAATTTTTAATATTCGTACAAGAACCGATCTTATCTTATAGAAAGAGCTATTTTAACTCCCCAGAATGTACATGTTGATGAGATCAATCATTACCTCCTTGCAAGGCTTCCAGGGAACGGATTGCGTATCTTAGATCTCAATAAAGAATTAACCTAACAATCACTCATAACAAATATTGTCTATGCAGAAATATTCATTGGACTACCAAATACATAAGGTCAACATCAAAACGTTTTTTTCACTCCACTAATTAATCACTCACCTATAGTTCTGCTCTTATTTTTAATAACTAATACCTTTTTTCCCTTCGTTTAGGTCGTACAGTCAGAGACTATCTTACCATGTCATCACATAGAATCCTCCATGATCCACCGTACACAATACTACACTTTTTTCGGATGTCAGTACTATAACATTTCTCCTAATAGCAGAATTTACGAATAACAATGTTTCCCATATTCACTCATTTATATTTTGATGCATTTCATTCAATACATTGTCATATATGACCATTGAAATGTTTTCATCGTTATCATTGAACTACTCTATAACATTTATCAGATTTTCAAACTTACAATGATATATCTTCCCACGCATCGCGCGGGTATATACCTAATAATTTTAATTAATTAACCTGTGTATATCTTTAACTTAAGGTTCTATCAAGTCTTGAATAAATTGCTTTTATATATAAAATTTTCATTATTTATGTCTTTTATAAGTATAGATTCACAATTTAAAATTATTAAATTTAATCGCCTGATAAAATAATTTAAAGAATAAATCTTATATACCTTTATTTTGTTTAATTCTAATTAGTATATAAATATAAAAAAAATTAAAAAGATTAAATATTATATTTCTTAAAAGTTCAGTTTTAATATTTTTATAAACAATTAAAAAATGAATTACTGTAACAAATTTTACACTACAAAATATAATATTTAAAATATAAAAATTACAAAAACATTAAATCTAAATCTAAATCTAATTACAAATATAAATATAATAATAAAATAAAAAACTAAAATTGCGTTAGTTTTTATGAAAATATTTGAAATTAAAAGTGTGAGAAATCAATAGAGATCGAAAAAAATATAATAAAATGAAAGTAGACTTAAATATCAATATTTTCAATCGATATTTCAAAAATGCATTTTTGGACGGTTTTCTATGTATTCAACTGTATCCGTTAAAAATATGAAATAAATGTTAGAAAGTTCGTTACTTGTTTGTTTTTTTTCGTTTTTAAATGATATTTTAACCATCATTCATTGAAAATTTCAACGATTTTTTTAATGGTCATCCGTTGATCGTTACAATTGATTTTTTTATTCATAAATTTTATCTTTTCAACACTATTTTAATGTTTTTCTCATTGATACATATTCATCATTAACACTTAATCCATAATAAATTGGTATAAATGTTATACATCATATTATATATATATATATATATATATATTAAACATAGGGAGTCTAAATAAATAAAAAAGCCGTATTGGAAATTAACATCTATGATTTTTTTACGTATCATATATAATAATAATAATAATAATATATATAATAATAATAATAATAATAATAATAATAATAATAATAATAATAATAATAATAATAATTATTATAATTAGATCACTTTATTATATATATAGGAATTATAGAATCATGGATACGTGAACATGGTTAGGGTTTAATGTTTAATGTTTAATGTTTAAATTTTTTTATGTGTTATATAAATTGGTAACAAATATTTTAAATATTATGTTATAAATGCATGTCTGTATCCAATCCAGATACCGTTTCACGTTCGGCTAACACAATCTCCATTGTTCCCTTTTTGTTACTTTTTATTAATTAATATATTGTTGTTATCAACATAGCCAACCAAGCCTCCTCCACCAATCACATGTATACGACTCAAATTTAACGTTACATATATATAAATTAAACTCGAATCGTATAACACGTTCTTTTTTATATGTATTTTCAGAATATTTTGGGTATTTCGGCATTATGACAAGAAAATCATAACAATTCGGTAGTTTAAAATATTAATTTGAAATAATAACAAGCACCAGTGGTCTAGTGGTAGAATAGTACCCTGCCACGGTACAGACCCGGGTTCGATTCCCGGCTGGTGCATTATTTTTACTTTTCAAATTACGGAGTAAAGAGTAAGTTTATGTAAGGGGTGCAATATGGGCCGAGCCCGAAAAAAGCTCTAATTTTTACGGGTCAGGTTGGCCCGGTCCTAAAATGTTCGGACCTAGAATATACGGCCCGAAACCCAATCCAATGAGTTTTGGGTGGGTTCGGATCGGGTCTCGAGCCTAAATAGATAAAAAATTAAAAAATTTAAACAAGTTTAAAATGCTAAATTAATCCATACGAATTCAAATTTCATATCAACAAAGTTCGACACGCTAAACAAATCAGTAGAAGCCTAATAGTCTAAAACAAGCAAATTTGACTTGTATCTCTTACTCTTCCGGTTTCACCATTTGAACTTCTCTCGGAATTACTACAAAACAAGAAAACATAATGAATACCCTTAGCATTAAACTACAATCTTATTCTTCATTGTTACATATGTTTCGATCTAATGAGTAAATAATACACATGAGTTTTGACTTTTGAGGTTACCTTGTTTGTGAAAGAGAGATAATAAGGCTTCACATTATGGGGTTGCGCGAGAAATCCATCGGGGTCGCTAAATATAGAATCTACACATTAATCAATCAAAGAAACCAAATCAACAACATAAGCAATCGTATAATCTCGATAATTTGATTGAAATGTATAAACTTAACCTTCTTCATCGTAACCAAGTAACCAAGAACGCACAAATTAAGGCTTGAACATTTGACGGTAAGAGAAGGTTTCTGTAGTTGTTGAGCACACGCGAGCCGGCGCTGAAAGAAGACTCTGAAGCAATTGTGGTGATCGGAATACTTAGGATATCAGAAGCCATAGACGCTAACTCAATACCATATTTCTTAGTGTTAGACTTCCAGAACTGGAGTACATCCATATCAGTATGATCTTGCATGCAGATCTTAAGATCACACAAGTATCTCTCAAAATCCGATGCCGATTCATAATTTGAAGACTGATCACCATCACAAATGTATGCATCCTAAATAAGTTAATAATGAAAAAGAATCAATTGAGATAGTCATATAAAATAAGATTCGGGAGCCTGTCGACTGAAAGGGAGAGAGAGCTCAGATGGGTGGGTGAGCGATTAGGGTTTGCATTAATTTCGGGCTCGAGCAACCCGCGGGCCAAACCCGACCCAGCCCGAATTTTACGGGCTGAATTTTTTTCAAGCCCGAGCCCGACCCAATTGTTAACGTGCCTGTAATTTTCGGCCCAAACTCGCAATTTTCGGGTCGGACTTCGGGCCGGACTAAAAATTGACATGCCTACAATGTAAATAAATAATCTTCCAATACACAACTACTTTTGAGTCCCCGAAAAACAATTAATCAACTCTTAAAATTCTTAACACCTCATTTTATTCACAGTCCACCACTTAGAATAATCTCCGGATCTAGCCGGAGTATTTCTTGATCCGCAAGCAACCTCTTCATCTCTTCCTCCCGTGAGGTCATCGTCACCGTCCTTCCAAACCCTTTTTCCGGTGATGGTGCCACTGTTATCATACCCTCGCCACCGGTGTTCCCTATCCTGTAACTCACGTTAGACGGCTTAAATCCGCCGTCGAACTCCGCCTCGTACATCAACGGCTCCCCTTCCACGATCATATGCTCCATGCTTACGATCGTCAAATCTGAACCGTACATTTCGATCTCCTGACCAAACTGGTTTAAACCGGCCCGGATTTTATCTCCGTCTAGATTCGCCACGTGGCTGTTGATCAGACGAGCCACGTGCCCGATGTCATTGTCGTCGAAGTTTGTTATCTCTAGGGAGGAGAAATGAAATGCGTTTCCAAAGAAACCGTACGGAAGCGGCTCCGGCAATAGCCTCCTGAAATCTACGCATATAGTGATGCAACTGCGATTGTAATCACGGTCTGTATCGCAGACGCAGTCGCGCTTGGCTCGAGCGAAGCGGGTGGAGAAAAGGGCGGCGAAGACGTCGAATGGGGAGGCGTCGGGGAATATTCCGGAGACTGATTCATCGAGGCATCGCTTAAATGCGGATGCGGAGAATCTGAACGTGGCGGTGGCCATGACAGTAGCGGTTTGGATAGGTTTGATAGGCGTTTGGGGGTAGGGGGCGTTAACGGCGTTAGTTTCCGTTAGTGGTGGGTGGGATATGGGCTGACGGCGTTGAGTTTCAGTCCATGAAATGAAAAGGAAGGTTAATGATGTTGGGTCTGCTTGCCTGTGGGAGCAACTTAGCCCAATTGCTGTTCCTCCCCCTTCAAATTCATTTATCTACCCATTCTTTTCCAAAATTAAAATATAAATCAATATTTAAAAATATATATATAAACAAATGTTTTTAAAAGTTATCACTCAAATATTTTAAAAAACTGATGAAGTCATGGACAAGGTAAATTCGCAATATGAAAAGAGAGAAAATAATGTACTTTAAATTATTTTTTCAATTCAAAAGAATGTCCTTGATATAGTGTATCATTTAGTTTTTTGCCTTTGTTCCAAATTTAGTTATTTAATGTTCTTGTTAGATTTCTTAATATAGGATCCTGTTTCTATCAAACTCTATAAAGTATTGGGTTTATCATTTTAAGTATGTTTTGTCGTATTATATATTTATCTATGGCATATATATATAAATGAATATACAAATATAACCCATTTTTAACAAAGGTAATCATTTAAAACAGTACGAATTCGTAGCCACAACCAAAGTAGACGAATATTGTTTCGAAATTGGTCTAAAGTAGAAATTATAAATTCCGTGAAATTTTTTAAAATTCATTTTATGTCGAATTCACATTACTATACAAACTTAAATATTTAAAATATTTTTTGTAAGAAAAGAACTTCAACAGAAAAAAGGAAAAGAAAACTAATCATTTACTAATTTTCAATTTTCATATGAAAAATGAAATAAATTTGTTGACCGGAATACGAAACGGCGCCCAAAGGCAGGGATCCTCAGGCATATCCTCCAAAACCGTTAGATCTCTCTCGTCCTCCCCGTCGGCAAATCTCAACCATTCATCGAACCCGATTCCCACTTTCGCCTTCAGGATCCGAACACCCGCGTCGTTGCACTTCACCTCCCACTTCTGGGTTTCCGGGTTCCGTATAATCCGACCCGTTACGGGTGGGTAAAGCGAAAGGAGCTCCGATAAGGAGAACCGAACGGAGTCGAGGTCGAAGGACGAGAAGGGGCTGTGCCGATAGTAGAAGATGACGTGGACGGTGTGTCGACCCATGGCGTGGTCAACGGAGGTCAACGGATGGATCCGACCCGGTTCCGTTGGCTTGCTGGATACCGCCGTTAGGATCCCGTTTATCTCGACCCGGCTCTTTCGGGTGTTACCCATTTTTTTTGTCAAAGATGTTGTGTATGTTAGTACACAAAGTTATGTATTTAAAGAAACTAATTTACATTTGAAAATATTGAAAAATGTAAATAGTTCATTAAATGTTCTCATCTATATATATATATATATATTATACTAGTGTTAGACCCGCGTTACGCGCGGGAGAATTTTTTTAAACAGAAATTGATATAAAAGTCGTATAAAGTTTATATACATGTATGTAATATTACATTCAAAGATGTTGTGTAATAATATTTGATTGTTTGATAAAAAAGCCGTTGTTACATATTTTTACAAATATGAAGTAAGTAAATTACAAATTATGAAATATCTCTTTGAAGACAACGTTTATTGTTTTCGTACATATTGTTCGGTTGTTATCTAGAATTAGTATTTTAAGTCCATCACGTGTTTTAACTCTAGAAATGGCAACGTATAATTGTCCATGAGTAAATACAGGTCGTGGTAAGTATATACCAACTTTGTTTAAACTTTGGCCTTGGCTTTTGTTTATTGTCATTGCAAAGCAGGGTATGATTGGAAATTGCTTACGTTTAAATCGAAATGGTAGTATAGTATTTGTAGGAATTAAAGATATTCTTGGAATAAATACTTTGTTACCTTTGTTAGTTCCTGTAATAATTCTTCCTTCAATTATATTTGTTCCTAGTTGCGTTATTTGTAAACGTGTGCCGTTACATAATCCAAGTGTTTGATCTATATTTCGTAAAAGCATTACAGGGATTCCGATTTTTAGTTGCAGACAATGAGTTGGAATTCCAGGACATTTAATTGTATTTAGAAATTCAGTGTTATATATTTCAGTGTCATTATTGTTATTGCTGGAAGGACATAATGTATCCGAACTAAAATATTGTTTAACATGACCTGGTGTCATATCTAATAGTATATTGTTTATTTCTTCGACTATGTCGTTTGTCGGACATAATATTGCTCTATCTTCGAAAAAATACTGGTTTTGATATTTTTTTGGTAAATCTTCGTATACGTGATGTATGATAGATTGGACTGGGTTATTGTTTTCTGTTATAAGTAAATCAAGAGGAATATCTATATAGCATTCACCGTCATTAGGTTCTGCTAATGAGCCGTCGCCTACTTGTAATACCCATTTCGAAAATGTTTGTATAGTTTCAATGTTGGTATTTGCATTTGTGTATAGGCGCATATTTTTAGTGAGTTTAAGGACGCGATTCCATATCCATAGATATGAAGAATTTATTGATGCTGCAACAATATCGTGTCTATTGCCTTTTGTGACGACAGGTAATATTTGTCGACCGCCAAATACAAATACAATTGTTTTACCACCAAATGGTTTGGTTCCAAAGTTATTGTTAACAGATTTCATAATATCTTTAAAAGATTTATCCAATGCTTCGAAATAATGTTTATGTACCATCGGTGCCTCGTCTATAAGTATAAGTTTTGTGATCATTATTAGTTCTGCTAATTCTGTCCCTAATTTGATAGAGCATATTGAGTCTTCAGTGATGTCAATAGCAAATCTTAATCTTGAGTGAGCAGTTAATACACGTTGATAATGTTCTCCATAAAAAAGTTTTACCAGTTCCTCCATATCCATAAACAAAAAACATTTGACCAATGGGTTGATAAGCCGAATCTATTATTGTAGTGAAAATTTGATATTGTTCGTCGGTGAGTTGCTTTTTTAGTTCGTTAAATTCTGATCTCAATGTGGTTAAATTGTAAGACGTTTCTTCATATATTAGTTTGTTCAGTATGAAGTTAGTGTTGTCATTGTTAGGGAATGGCATTACCGGGAAATGTTTGAGTGATTTGCCATTTTTTTGTAAGAGACATTCAATTTGGATAAGCGTTTTTTGTTCCAAATCTTGTAGTGAGATCTCTAAATCTGCAAAAGAAATAAAAGTAAAAAATAATTGTATCATACCTAATCTATCCATACGATGATATGAATAGTTAATATAGAAAAT
>CM071865.1:11378990-11397639 GCA_036759665.1 Gynandropsis gynandra | reverse complement strand
TTGAAGAAGAAGAAAAAGGCAAAAAGAAGTTCGAGAAAAAAAAAGGAAAGGAAAAAAGGTCAAATTTGCCGAAGATTCCGAAGATTAATGACTCCTTCCCTGCAAGAAATGCTCCATTGACATTTCGGGCTTTGAGTCATGTATGGTGAGTTCCACGGTAGCAAATGACCTCCAACCGTGACCCTAGGTAACGCGGATGTTTGAGTCCGCCGATTACCAAGACCTTATGTAGTGCAGATACATCACAAAGTACTCCATCCAAGTTGTAAGTACTTGTGTGTATCTGCATACAGACTGAGTCCGACGATTACCAAGACATTGAGTAACAAATAGACAGCACGATGCCCTGGGTCGACCATGTGACCTTAACGGTCACAAGGTAACAAGGATTTTTCAGAGAATTTAGGGTTAGATGTTAGAAATCGCCCTTTTGAGAGAATGAAAGACTCGAAACAAGAGATGATTTGGTGCTTATTGTAGCTTTACGGTTTTTCCTCATCTATTTATAACGAAAAATGAATGGACTCCTACAATCTAGAAAGACAATAATTTCAATGTGGCATTGGTAAAATAAAAATCATAGCTAGAACCTGGAAAAAGCAGTAGTCTGACATTGAAAAGACTAGTTGAAAGGGTCGAAATGGTCGGAAGGGTCGCAATGGTCGGAAGGGTCGCAATGATCGGAAGGGTCGTCGGGTCCAATATATTTTGATTTGAGCTGTATTTTCAAAATTTTATTCATATTATTTGTAAATAATAAATTAGTATCGCAGGGGTCCAAGGGTCGCAGAAGGACAAGGGTCGCAGGGGTCCAAGGGTCGCAGAGGAACAAGGGTCGAAGAGGGACAAGGGTTGCAGGGGTCCAAGGGTCGCAGAGGAACAAGGGTCGCAGAGGGACAAGGGTGGCTGGGTCGAACTGGGTCGTAAGGTCGCAAGGGTATTTTGGGAATATCAACATTTATACGGGTACTTTTGAAGTTAAAATTTTTTTCTTTTTCGGGAAGGGTATTTTTGAAGTGTTTTAGCCCTACGAAGGTATTTTTGAAGTTATCCCGGTTAGAATGGTAGTTAGGTAATATACATTAAATTTAGGGATACTTTTGAAATTTTTGTGGATACCCGGGTACCCGTTTATGAAGCTAAAAAACCCGTCCCGAACTCGAACCAGTTTGTATTGAAATTATGCTAGATGATACCCACATTACACACGGATTTTTTTTAATTAAAATATATTTATCTTACATTTTGCATATAATTCATTAATTTGAACGTTATCATTAGATTTGATATATATAGGGCAATACAAATATATAAAATAAAAATTTTTAATATATAATTTGAACAATAGATTTATAAGTTATAATGTAAACTAATAGTGTAATTTGTTTATAATGATACCGAAAACTGAAAAATGAATTAAAATTGAAGCATATGCGTAAAAACTCTTCCCCGAATATTGTTATATTTCGTAAAATATCTTTTTTTTTTGTCACACTATCGTTTCATGTGTAATCTCTATATTATATTCTAAAATTAAACATATCTTATATATAATATAGTATTCTCTAGTATTATTTTTTTATTCAATAATATATTTTTTATAGACTATTCAATATATAAAAATACCAAAATACTCACATTATCAAGATTCGATACCCTCAACATTACACATTTTATTGATTTCTTTATATAAAATCGTACACCAAATTTCTATTAAAGTAAAAAAAAGTTCGGTGTATCTATTATTTTTCATTCGAATTGAGATTCAGACTAAAAAATTTTCAAAGTGTAATTATGATACACAAAAAATAATCATACAAAAGGTAATATTTCAGATTCACTTAGTTTACATTTAAATAAGGATAAAGAGTAAAATATTTTTGAAGCATAATGATAATACCAAAAATTAACAATACATTTAAATAGGGATAAAGAGTAAAATATGTTTAGATATTGACCTATATTTCATATATTTAAACTATTCCTGTTTAGTTTCACAAATAAAATTATAAATAGAATTATACACTAACTAAAAAATTAAATAATGATTTTTATTTATTTTATTTTTTAAATTTATTAAATCAATTCGATAATTAGAACTTATTTACAATTTAGAGATGAAAATAAATAAATAAATAAATAAATAAATAGACGAAAAAATAATCTTTACAAATGAGACATTTTTGAAAAAAAACTTAAAAATTCTCTTATCTTCGTCGTCCCAACTTATCGAAGAAATAACATTTCCAAGAGGCAGTTTGGGGGATGAAATCACAATGTGAAGCATATAAAGCACAAGCATCTAAAGCACAAGAAGCACAATAAGAGAAATGATGAATCAAACTCAAAAAGCGTACGGCGGTAAAAGATTGGAGAAACAACTTTCGGCCTGTAGGAGATCATGTCAGAGTATGATGATCTCTCGTTTCCTCTCTTTGGTCTTTTGCTTCCAGTGAAACACATCGGATTGAGAGGGAAGACGATTCAGGATCCTGGATCATAGGAGAGAAACGCCGATTGGAAGCTGAATAACTAGTCTCAAATATGTCTTCCTCTAACCATTGCACCAAGTAGTCACGTATCAGCAACTCAATTAGTTGTATCCTGCGGTTCATCAGAAGATACAATCAGACTCAGTAACCCACCGTGCTTCATTGAGAATATGGAATATACTTACAGCGCGAACATGCACTCATCCATCTCAGGGAAACATTCATCAAATGGATCCATGAAGAGCAGACTCTCCATCAAGACGCATTTATGTTTCGCTCACCAATGCATGAACCTTATATGCTGAAGACGCATAACACTCTTCAATCAGAAAAACAATTACTCATCAAATAAAATCTCACAAACGTAAAATAAGAGTTTGAGGATATGAGTGAAAAAAAGACAATATGAAATTTCACAAACATCATTTGTTGCATTTGTCTCATACCAATAGCAATCTTTGTCTAACATGTTGGCATCATGAACATTCGCATTGTTACCTTCCACCTTTGTACCAAATCTCACAATGAATATTTTGATATTGAAAATCAATAACACATATTCGAATTTCAAATGACATAGGACAAAAAGACAATATCTTCGTAAGTATTTTGCCGAGAAGGTTGTTGTGATGAATAAACAAAATAGGTAATGATGCTTCTCGAAGAATAATATAAAGAGCAACACAACAGCACAACTTACGTTTGGCGAATTGCGGCAAGTAATGGCAGTCAACAGCACATCCATAAAGATTAAATGCAAAGCTCAATAAGAAGAAACCTGCAAACAATAAATTCGTAATATATGGTGTTAAAAAATCAGTACGAACCTTGCATTTTCCAATATGGAACTGTAAGAATAGAAGCTTGACTTTGACTCTCCTGTAGTTCAACTATGCTAATGGAGTGTATAAACATTTCCACTTCAAAAATTTTATTTGTATAAAGCCTAAAGAAGTAATAATAAGCACAATGAGAAGCTGAACCATGTAAAATTTCCATTCTACCAAACCATTCTACCAAGTAGTCATATAAACATGACAACCATTCCAAGGTGTAATGTGTACAACATTAGAAGCCAGAACAATTGCAGGAGAAAGGTTATTATGGAAAAAATATGGTATAATGGTGGGCTTCATATAACTATAATGGTGTAAATGAACTCATACTTAGAAATTACCATGAACCTAGCAGCTAAGTTCAGTCGACGAAAGAATAGGATATTGAAATTTACGTGGACAGTAACCCTCCCCTGCACCATGTCCATTGGTTTGGTTTGGTTGCAATGAATCCGAAGAAGGGGTTGAGAGGGTTTTTTCACCCTAGCGTATTAAATCACATGAACTGGATGAGTGTGAAAAGGAGGTTGAGAGGGTTTTTCCTCCCTCTACTGACATGGCAACACTGTCTTCACCAAAGCCACAAGTGAAAAAGTATGCAAAGATCTCCATAATCGAATTGGTCTCGTTCGGGACGGGACGGTCCTGCGGGTTTTTGCCCACTCCAAGTAAAAACTATAAATCATAAAAAGAAGAAGAAGAGATATGAGAGAGGCATTCACCGGACGTTGCGATGGTAGACGACGATGGCAGAGTAGGGCCATAGGTTTCACGTCAATGGATGGGGTTTGGGGAAATTCACTAAAGGCCGTGGGGGTATTTCAGTAATTTTACCATCTTGGAGATAAATATCGTGACAAGGTAAAATCGTACTAAATCAATATTTTCGAGGGTAAAAAGCCATTTTTACTTAAAGGCGATTAACCAATATAATCTCCCCTTTTTATGAATTTTTATTTTATGTTCTTTTTAACGCCTAAGTAGGAGTCAGGCTAAAGCAACGCGGGGCAAAGGGAAATGGTGTCTCAAAGATTCTACCTCCGCTACGAAGACTCCACCTTTGACGTCGACTACAACCCCGACGATGGCCTCGGGGTCTCTCTCTCTCTCAATATCTATACACACACTTTTATGTACCGTCGTCTTCGGCTTGCTCTCGTGTAATGGTGTTGTTGTTGATCTGCAGGTTTTCCGGTTCCAAATATTCTCCCTTACTTCAGTTCCTCCTGATTAGCAGAAGGTATGAGAGATACAACTCGGTTCCTCATGACAATGGTGTTGTGCAGGTGAATATTCTGCAAGAACTGGTGAATTCTAATGCTGAGGAAGAAGAAGAAGTTTTGAAGAAGTCAGAACTTGGAATGAGGAGCTCGCAGACTGAAGGTTTCAAGATTGGATTTAAGAAGCTAAAGCCTGAAATTGATTCAGAGGTTTTTACCAATACATAGATGTATGGGTTGTCCTCAACCTCTGGCAACGTTCACTGTCAAAACAAATTTTCTGTTTTGGAAAGTTTGTTATGCTGATGTGGCCAAGTTGTTAGGATTGAACACTTGTATAAATACAAATAAAAAATGTAATAATCAATATACTGAAAAGATGATTTCTAAAATTTCCTCCGAAATTCTCTTTTTCATTTTTCTCTTTATCTCTGTTTTTCAAATTCAAATGTTCATATGGTATCAGATCTACTGATCTGGGTAACTTCAGCTCACGATCATGGCAAATTCAGATTCTTCTTCATTTCCTTTCCCTATTCATCTGAACATTTCAAATTTCGTTACTCTTAAACTCACGAATTCAAATTTCCTATTCTAGAAAACATAAGTGGAAGCTCTTCTTCGCAGTCAGAAGCTACTAGGGTTCGTCGATGGAACAGTAGCGCAGCCATCTGAATTTATTACTTTAAGGGAAGCTGGTGTTGATAAAATTGCTCCAAATCCAGCTTATGATGCATGGCTACAAATAGACAAGCTCATAAAGTCATGGATCATTGGAACTCTATCAGAGGAAGTTTTCAGTCTTATCGTTGGTTTAGATTCAACTCTTGAGGTATGAAATTCTCTCATTTCTCATTTTAATGAGCGTTCCATAGCAAGAGAATTTGATTTATTGGCATCCTTGCAATTGTTGACTAAAGAAGGCAAAACAATGGCTGAGTATCTGTGTGAATTCAAAGGTATTTGTGATAAACTTAGTTCTATCGGCAAACCTGTTCCTGAACCTATGAAGATCTTTAAGCTTTTACATGGATTGGGGAAGGAATATGAGGCTTTTTCAATTGTAATTCAAACCTCAATGCACAAACCTCCTTTCCCTTCATATGATGATGTTGTTTCTCAGCTAAATAACTTGATTATTAGTACTCCTTCACTGCATATTCCTGAGATTTCAGTTCATCAAGCTTACTCAGTTCAACAAAGTGGTTATGGAAATGGCTATGGAAATGGTTATGGCAGAAGAAACAATTCATATGGAAGAAGTGGTGGACGTTTTGGAAATCAGAGAGGTAGATCAAACTATTCAACTAGAGGTAGAGGTTTTCATCAACAGGTTTTCTCTCAGAATTTATCTCAAAATCAGAATCAACAACAGGATTCAAATGTTCATCAAAATCGGCCTATATGTCAGATTTGTGGTAAAATGGGACATGATGCTCTTCGTTGTTGGCATAGATTTGATAATGCCTTTCAGAGTGATGAGATTCCAAAAGCTTTGGCTACTCTTCAAATTTCAACTTCTTCAGGAGATGAGTGGTTTCCAGATTCTGGGGCTTCTGCTCATGTTACATCATCAACTCAATATTTGCAAACAGCCACACCATACAATGGATCAGATGGAGTGATGATTGGAGATGGAACATTTTTGCCTATCTCACACATTGGTTCCGGTTCAATGAATACTGCAACAGGTACTCTGTCACTTAAAAATATTCTAGTGGTTCCCTCCATTAAGAAATCTTTGCTATCTGTATCAAAATTAACCACAGATAATCCATGTTATATTGTATTTGATGCAAATAGTATCACTGTAAAGGATCAAAGAACACAGATGGTCCTGGCAAAGGGAAGCAAACGTGATGGAATCTACCTGTTGGAGAACTTGATGCACAAGCTTTGTTTTCCTCCAGACAGAAATCAGCATCTAAAGCAGTCTGGCACATGAGGCTTGGGCACCCAAATTATCAAGTTCTGCAGCAATTGAAGAAAAATAAGTCCATAGCAATCACTAGTTCAGATTTACCCTCTGTTTGTGAATTCTATCAACTTGGAAAATCAACTAAACTTCCTTTCTCATTTTCTGAGTTTTCTGCTTCAAGTCTTCTTGAGAAGATACATTGTGATCTTTGGGGACCTGCCCCTGTTTCATCAGTACAAGGGTTTCGTTATTATACTATCTTCATTGACAATTTCACAAGATATTGTTGGCTATTTCTTTTGAGAAAGAAATCTGAATTCTGTTCTGTGTTTATAACATTTTAGAAGCAAATTGAAACTCAGCTATCTACTAAGATAAAAGCATTCCAAAGTGATTGTGGCGATGAATTTACTAGCACACTTTTTCAGCAACATCTTATAACTTCAGGCATTAAGCATTTAATCTCCTGTCCAGCAACTCCTGAACAAAATGGTATGGCTGAAAAAAAACACAGACATATCATAGAACTTGGTCTCTCTATGATGTTTCAAGCAAAGATTCCTTGAAGTTTTGGTTAGAGGCTTTCTTTACAGCAAATTATTTGAGTAATTTGTTGCCTTCGTCTGTTTTACATAATGACAGTCCATTTCAGAAGTTATTTCAGAGAAATCCAGATTATACATCTTTGCAAGTGTTTGGTAGCTGTTGTTATCCATGCCTACGTCCTTTTGTACATCATAAATTGGAGCCAAGATCACTTAAATGTGTATTTCTCGGATACAATGAGAAATACAAGGGATACAGGTGTTTGTATCCACCCACTGGGAAGGTTTGTATTAGTAAACATGTGATCTTTGATGAGTCTGTGTTTCCTTTTCACAGAGAGTATTCATATCAAGAGCACTCAGTTCATAAACTAGATTCTCCAATTTTAGATGCCTGGACAAAGGGTTTCTTTTCCACGTTTGATGGTACAGAGTCTTTTGATATTCAACCTACTTATCAACTGCCACCTCAAATATTTCAGCAATCAGAGGTTGCAGAAGAAGGTCCTGAGGTAGCTGAAACAGATAATGAAAACTTTGTAACTAGACATTTTGAACAGAACAGACATCCAATGATTACTAGAAGGAAAGATGGGATTGTTAAACCAAATCCAAGCTATGTATTGTTTGCTACAAATTCATCAACTGCAGAACCTAAGCCAGTTAAAACAGCCTTACAACATCCTGGTTGGTATAATGCTATGGTCAGTGAAATAGAGGCCTTGAATAAGAACAATACATGGTCATTGGTTCCTGGTACATCAGATATGAATGTCTTGGGATGTAAGTGGGTTTTCAAAACCAAGCTACACTCTAATGGTTCTATAAATACACTTAAGGCACGCTTAGTTGCAAAAGGATTCCATCAAGAAGAAGGAGTGGATTTTTTGGAGACTTTCAGTCCTGTTGTTAAGACTGCAACTGTGAGGTTTGTCCTTTCTCTTGCTACTGTAAAGAAGTGGAAAATCAAGCAATTGGATGTTAAAAATGCTTTTTTGCATGGTGAACTTCAAGAGACAGTGTTTACGAGTCAACCTCCAGGATTTGTTAATGCTGAACATCCTAACTATGTTTGCAAACTACATAAGTCTCTCTATGGACTAAAACAAGCTCCAAGGGCTTGGTTTGATAAGTTCACAACCTTTTTACTGGAATATGGCTTTGTTTGCAGTACTGCTGATCCTTTTTTATTCATTTTTTGACAAGGATCAGACATGCTTGTTCTTTTGCTCTATGTTGATGATATGCTCTTGACAGGGAGCTCATCTGAGTTAATAGAAAATCTTATCTCTGCTCTTGGAAATAAATTTGAAATGAAAGACATGGGTTCATTGCATTACTTTCTCAGAATACAGGCAGTTTTTCACAAGAACGAGTTGTTTCTCAACTTATACAAGTATGCTCAAGATCTGCTAACTAAAGCAGGGGAATGTTGGATTGTAAACCAATATCCACACCTCTACCTTTGAAACCTCAGTCTAGTGTAGCATATGATATAAAATTTGAAGATCCTACTTATTTTAGAAGTCTTGCAGGAGGACTGCAGTATCTTACAATCACAGGTCTGACATTAATTTTTCCGTTAATGTCATCTGTCAGCGAATGCATTCTCCAATAGTAGCTGCTTTTCAACTTCTGAAGAGACTATTACGCTATGTCAAAGGAACTGCTGCTTTGGGTTTGCATTTTCATTCACATAGCACGCTTCAACTTCAAGCCTTTAGCGATAGTGATTGGGGTGATTGTAAGAACACAAGGCGATCCACAACAGGTTTTAGTTGTTTTTTTGGCTCAAATATTATCTCTTGGTCTGCAAAAAGGCAAGCTACCATTTCAAGGTCTTCCACTGAAGCCGAATACAGAGCTCTAGCATCCACAGCTGCTGAATTAACTTGGTTGTCATTCCTTCTACAAGATTTGGGTATTGCTCAATTACCTCCTGCAACTCTACACTGTGATAATCTATCTGCAGTGTATCTTGCTGCAATCCAGTTCTAAGTAGTCGTTCAAAGCATATTGAACTTGATTACCATTACATTCGGGAGAAGGTAGCCTTGGGGTCCATTGTTACGAAGCATGTTCCAGCATCTCACCAAGTGGTCGACATCTTTACAAAGGCTTTGCCTCGTGATCAATTTCAAAATCTTTGGCTCAAACTGAGTGTTGGCGCTCCACCCAACATCAGTTTGCAGGAGGGTATGAGAGATACAACTCGGGTTCCTCATGACAATGGTGTTGTGCAGGTGAATATTCTGCAAGAACTGGTGAATTCTAATGCTGAGGAAGAAGAAGTTTTGAAGAAGTCGGAACTTGGAATGAGGAGCTCGAAGACTGAAGGTTTCAAGATTGGATTTAAGAAGTTAAAGCCTGAAATTGATTCAGAGGTTTTTACCAATACGCAGATGTATGGGTTGTCCTCAACCTCTGGCAACTTTCACTGTCAAAACAGATTTTCTGTTTTGGAAAGTTTGTTGTGCTGATCTGGCCAAGTTGTTAGGATTGAACAGCTTGTATAAATACAAATAAAAAACGTAATAATCAATATACTGAAAAGATGATTTCTAAAATTTCCTCTGAAATTCTCTTTTTCATTTTTCTCTTTATCTCTGTTTTTCAAATTCAAATGTTCATAGAAGGTACTCTTTCTCGAAATTTTCTCCGAAAATTGTTTTTGTGCCAATCGATGGAATCCCTGTTTACGTTTGGTGTTGAATTTTTGGAGCTAGATTGTTGCAGAAAATGGTGATCGAGTCGCATTGGAGGATTTCGATCTCGTTTCAATTTTTGAGAAACTACGTTTGGTGACGATGAGAGGAAATTGTGACGAAAATTCGGGAGTAGTCGGTAGCAGTGAGAAATTAAATGTGGAAATGATCAAATTAGCTGAAGAATTTGCTCGAATGTTGCAGGTATCAATCTACATTTATCTTATCCTTGTTGTTCTTCAGAGTCATCTGCCAATGGTTAATTTTTTGTTGGTGGTTTTCTGAATCTGAAGTCATTTTGGGTTCTCTCATTCTCTATTTTTCCCCTATAAGGCGGAAGAAGAGGCTCTAATGCTCCAGCAGTATGTAGCAGCGCAAGATAGCAGCGAATTTGAGAGGAGGATAAGACCTTATGTTGGCCAAGTTCTCATGGTGATCACTATTTGGATATGTTGATTTTCTGCTCATTTATGTTTATGTTTTGACAGATTGTTGAAACTACTGTTTCAGTATGAAGACCAAGTGCGCCAGGAAGCTGCACAAAAGGCTGTTCCTATAGAGGAGTTGGAGGAGAAAGCCATTGTGGCTTTGGCCAAGGTGATAGCTTCTTTTTTCTCATTTGAAAATATATAGGCTTCACAGATGATCATTGTTAATTGAAGCATAATGCTTAGAGATGGAGGTAACTTCTTTATGATTATAGTAAATGTTGAATTTTGATGGGCAGATGCTATTAGTGTGTGGCTTTACCAAGCCAACCACCAGCAGCACATACTCAAGTGCTAATGAAAGTAAATTCGATCTTCATGGAATTAACTTGTGATCGGTTTATATGCATCTATGTTTTGTGGAATTATTTGTGTCGAGTTTTTTAGATGGTCATAGTTACAGATGTTATCAGTATGTACCTTACTAGAACTGAGAGGCTAACATTCAAAGATTGATTTAGATTGAGTATGTTGGGAAGCCATATTCTCCATGGAAGTTATCGGTTTGTAGTCCTCTACCAAAGTTATGTTTGATCAATGTGATGAGGTAGTTATTTCCGTGCAAACTAAATTAATATGAATGCATTTAGCCTTCTCTTTCCTACTGTATTGAAAGAGTATATGTATTAAATATATAAATTATTCCTTGGGATATTTCAACTGATCCAAGCTTATGACAAACATTTAGGAGGGAAATTTTAAGCCGTCGAAAGATGAACAAGACTATGCTTTTCTGCTTCAGCTACTTTTCTGGTTCAAAAGTTCTTTCAGGTATTCTTTACTTCTTTTTCCTTCCCTTTTAGGAGATTGTCTTAGACTTTAACTCAGTTAAGTGTAAAAGTGAAGAACCAAAAGAAAGAATACAACTAATTGTACTTAGTGTTGGTTAAACATTTTGATGGACTCTAGAAGTGAAGAGAAGACTTTATATGATATGTTTTCATTGGTTTTTACTCTTATTGGTTCTTTTTATGCAATTTGGGGTAGTAGGAAGGTAAACTAGAGATACTAGCCTGGAAAGTTCTTGTTCTACGGTTGACAGATGGTAGTGCAGGTGAGTCAATGAACCTCCTTGTGATGGTTGTGGTAGCAAAACCATAGGTCAAGGGATGGGAAATCCATTTCCCTCAGAACTTGCTTATGGTGCAAATCGAGTAGAACTTTATCATGGTGCAAATCGAGTAGAACTTTATCGGTGTGTATTCTTCAATTCTTTATAGTTCGTTTTATGCTGGGAATATAGTTTGCTACTCGACTCTTCACTGCTATAAATACTAAAATTTTCAAGTTATATTCAGATATGATAATGAAATGGCTCTTAAACACATTGCAGTTATTACTATAATTCTGTTTCTCGTGGTCTTTTTCTGGTGAGTTTGTAGAACATAGAGATGTTCAAAAAGGATTGATAACTCACATTATCTATCTAATTTATTGGGTTTCTAGCAGATTATCTTCCGCATAAAGTTGAGCGATCAACTGAGAAAGCTGATATCCTGGTTTCCTTTTTGTGCTAATCTTTGAACTTAATTAATATTTATTGTTCTTTTTGTTGCCTCATTATGATATCTACAGTTGTACCTTGTGTTCAAGAATTACTGATTCCCGCGGTACAATGATCCATTGAAGGTATATAGCTTCTACTTACAAAATAGTCGACTTCATTGCTGTGTTTAATTTTCCTTTACTTTTCATGCACCTCGTAGAAACAAGAAAAGGACGATGTGGGGAGTGGGCCAACTGCTACACTATACTGTCGCTCATTTGGCTATGAAACTCGTTTGGTTGGTATCGTTCCAAAATTTATTCTGCTAGCCTGTACTCTGATACATAAGATATTTCCTTGAACTTTTTGGCATTTGTTTCTTCATTTGGCATATCTCTTCATTTGACATATGTGTTCATTTCGCATATCTGGTTAGTTGAGCTAGAATCTTGTATGGTTGGTTTCCTCATGGCTTATGAAAAGTTGGAGATTTTCTTCGAACGAATTAGACTCTTGGCATTTTATTGCATGTATACCAATACAGGAGAATTGCCTAATATTTCATTGCATAGTTTGAAGGCCAAATTTCTTTGGAACAGTGTATACAAGTGATGATTTAATAACATCACATAAAAAGATTGTTATATGTACCCCCAGTAAATGTGTTTCGGCTATGTTTTCGTTTTGCATTTCCAGATACTGGATTTCACAGATCAAGTATGGACTGAATGTTTTTCACACTCATTTGGAAGTTAAGCTTCTTATGCAAAAGAAAGATCACGTAATTTCTCTTGCAGAGACTAATCGACGAAACAAATAAGAGAAAAGTATTTTCTACTACTCATGTTTCTACGTCTTTGGTCTTTCTGCAGATGGATCCATCTTGATCCCTGTGAAGGAGTGTATGACAAACCCTTATTATATGAGAAAGGGTAAGAACTCAAGCTCACGCCCTCTATCATGTGTTTCACTTTTCACTTTTATCTATCCCCTTAACGATTGCCCATATTCACATCAAATCCTGCCATGCAGATGGAATAAGAAGTTGAACTATGTAATTGGAATTGCGAGAGATGGGGTTTATGATGTCACTAAGCGGTACACAAAAAATTGGCAAGAGGTAATGTTGTATGAAAGTGAATGTACCAATCATCTATTATTCTGTAACAGAATCTTTCTCTGTCAGCATTTCTGATAATGGCTTGGACTCACATCCATCTTATCCCAATTGCCTGCTATTGGGTTCCGTGTCAGGTTTTATCCAGACGGACAATCACAACAGAATAATCTTCACAAGCTGTTCTGCAAACCCTGACAAGAGAACTGCGCATTAGCTTTAAGCCTCAAGTCCTATCCGCTCTGGATCTTAGAGACAACAATGAGCAGGAAGAACTTGAGAGAAATCTACATTCCCCTGATGATGGTTCTATTTCCTTACTTGGAAGAAAGAGTGGGGATAAGGGATGGCGTATTTTGAGATCAGAATTTGGTTCGGATGAAAATTGGTCTGTCAGCTCTTCCTCTTGACCGGTTCGTTTATGTGTTGATGACCATGTGACAAAGATTTACGAATCATTCTTGCCTATCCTTAACCAATTCACAGAGGATTCTTTACCAACACAAAGAGCGATCGAGGTACTTGAGATGATCAAGGGAGTCCTATTGGATCTCAAGAATGCATCTTACAAAACAAGGAAGGCTCATCTGGCTTTAGATTTAGATGATTCGCATTCTTTTCCAAGGCAATTACTGCCTTCTTTAGGCGATTTGTTTCATGCTCTTTCGTTGAAGAGCGAGAAGACCGAGATGATTAAGGCCTCACCATAAGTTTGGACGGTGAACCCACAAAAACTTCCTTAGCGCTGCCAGTTGCATTGGATGCTTTGGAAGAACTAAGCCGTGACCTTAGCAAATGCCAGAACTTCAACAAAGATGCCCTTTCTCTTCCACTTGTGAAACGAAACAGATTATGTTTGGGTTCTATCCTTGCAAGTGGGGAAGAGCTTCCTTCTAGTATTGTAAGTATTCCATACACATGCTCATCCATCACTAAGAACATCTCATAGCTTTTGGTAAACACCAATCCTACACATTGTCTCAGGCAACCTCGGCATTTGATGGGATCCGCGAGTCCAAATGGGAGGAACCAAACGGTGCAAGAGGTATAAAAAGCACTGAATATCAGAGTCAATCCCAATGTTTGTTACACTTTTTACAGAAAGACCGTTGTTGCACCAGGTTGTTGGATCATGTTCAAGACATTGGACAACCAGATGCACAAACTCGTAGCATATGAACTCATGTCTGCCAATGATGCCCCGGAAAGAGACCCAAAAGAATGGTACGTTTCCACAAATGCAAAGCGACAGATATAAATGGATTTGGGTTTGTGATTCAGCAGAAGTAGCATGTGAAACACTACTCCATTTTACTCAATTCATGGGTAATGTCTAGGATTCTTGAAGGAAGTAGCGACACTGGATCGACATGGCATGTTCTAAACAGGCAAACCTCTCAAGTATTTGAGTCCTACTACCAACGTAGATCCTACAGAGTAACCTCAACCAGCTTCCAAGCAAATTTTTTCAGGTTTGACAACATTTGCTTCTCTCTTCTTGACGAGTCAACCTCATAAACATTGCATTAACGTCGTTTTGTGCCCTAACGTTTTAGGCTACACCGATTTCTGTAGGTTCCGGTTTCTGACCGTACGAGATGTAAATTTCTTAATCCCGCCTGCAGTTAAGTAGCATCGATCTCTACTCTTAAGTCTTAACCACGGGTTGGGAAGACACACGTGTTTCGCATGCTGGTATACTACCGATCTTCATGTTGTTGCAAAAGTCTACTCTTTATGATATGTATTCATATTGTTTCATATTCTCTATTACGATTTGAAAGCTTCAGTTTATCTACAAGAAAAAAACACCGAGAATCTCACATAGATCATTCCAATGGTTCTGAATCCATTGAATGTCAATAATGAAAGGTAAATATACCTTATAACATGAATCTTGATTTACTTAAAGATCTGGATACAGATTGATCATAATCTCACCATGATTGCTTATATAAATCATACCACATATTGGTCCAATCATCACCCTAGTCTAAAGAAAAATGGAATATATTTTATTTTAAAGAAAAAATCAATATAATGTACCTTATAATAATGAACATTACAGTTCATATACTTTATGGTTGACATGGCAAGTTAATGATCATTGGATTTTTATTTTGAATACGTTGTTCCTTTATATAATCTTGGATCCACTAAATTTTATTCCTACTTTTGGTGTGTACTTCTGGCCGTTGATTTCTTTTTTTTCTTTTAAATTATACTTAAACTTTGTTTGATGTGCAGACGAGAACTGTGATCTCTTGGCTCGATATTTCATTTGGGTGAGTATTTTCTTATTGTTGCCCCAACCATTCGCCATCTTCGTCCTCTTCATCATACTCATCATCAACCTCTTCAATTGTCACCATATAAATCATCAAATCTTAAAACTAAAAGGGTTTTATCACGACCCTCTCCTCTCTGTCTTCGACCACCGTCGTCTTCCGAGATGACGAGAAACTTGAATCGGCAAAGCGAACAAGAACGGTGAGGAGGGAAGCGGTAAGAAGAAGGAAGAACGAAGAAAGAAGGGAGGCAATTTTCCAAACACACCATCGAGCCCAAACCAATCGTCGTCTTCGTTTCTTTCATCATCGACCTTTTCAATCGCCAGCACATCCGACCATTGGGTTATCCTCTCTGCCGCAAAACGGGAAAGATCTGTGAGGAGGAGAGGCGATGAGAAGAAGAAACACATAGAGGGCAAGCTGGAGGCGCAGGACAAGGAAGGAAGAAAAAGAGAACGGTTAATTTTAGGGCTAATTAAAAGGGGTAACTTAAAAAATAAGCTCGTACGCTAAAACAATTCAAAAATACCCTTTCCGAAAAAGAAAAAATTTTTAACTTCAAAAGTACCCGTATAAATGTTAATATTTCCAAAATATCTCTCCGACCTTACGACCCAGTTCGACCCAACGACCCAGTTTGACCCTGCGACCCTTGTCCCTCTGCGACCCTTGTTCCTCTGCGACCCTTAGACCCCTGCGACCCTTGTCCCTCTTCGACCTTTATTCCTCTGCGACCCTTAGACCCCTGCGATCATTGTCCCTCTGCGACCCTTGTTCCTCTCCGACCCTTGTCTCTCTGCGACCCTTGTTCCTCTGCGACCCTTGGACCCCTGCGACCCTTGTCCTTCTGTGACCCTTGGATCCCTGCGATACTAATTTATTATTTACAAATTATTTACAAATAATATGAATAAAATTTCGAAAATACAGCTCAAATCAAAATATGTTGGACCCGTGCGACCCTTCCGACCATTGCGACCCTTCCGACCATTTCGACCCTTTCGACTAGTCTTTTCAATGTCAGACTACTGCTTTTTCCAGGTTCTAGCTATGCTTTTTATTTTACCAATGCCACATTGAAGACCTATATTAAAGGTTCTTTAATGTGTCAATACATGCACCTTGGTCATTCTTTGTAATTATTGTCTTTCTGGATTGTAGGAGTCCATTTATTTTTCGTTATAAATAGAGGAGGAAAAACCGTAAAGCTACAACAAGCACCAAATCATCTCTTGTTTCGAGTCTTTCATTCTCTCAAAAGGGCGATTTCTAACATCTAACCCTAAATTCTCTGAAAAATCCTTGTTACCTTGTGACCGTTAAGGTCACATGGTCGACCCAGGGCATCGTGCTGTCTATTTGTTACTCAATGTCTTGGTAATCGTCGGACTCAGTCTGTATGAAAATACACACAAGTACTTACAACTTGGATGCAGGACTTTGTGATGTATCTGCACTACATAAGGTCTTGGTAATCGGCGGACTCAGACATCAAGCTGTATCCGCGTTACCTAAGGTCACGGTTGGAGGTCATTTGCTACCGTGGAACTAACCAAACATGACTCAAATCCCGAAATGTCAATGGAGCATTTCTTGAAGGGAAGGGCTCCGATGAGTCATTAATCTTCGGCAAATTTGACCTTTTTTTCTTTCCTTTTTTTTCTCGAACTTCTTTTTGCCTTTTTCTTTTGCTTCAACATTTTTCTTTCCTTGTTTTAACCGTTGTAACCTTTGAGACCTTATGTAATCAATATTTAAACGTTGAAAATGTCTTATTTTGCATCTATTATTCGTAAGATTATGACCCAATATGACCCGTTATGCGACGCTCAATCGGATTAAATTATAATCAGGTTTAAACGGGTACAACTCATGCGACCACACATATGACCCATGGACACTCATGCGACCAAACATTACCCATGGACGACTCATGCGACCAAATATGACCCTTGGACGTCTAATGCGAACACATAAGACCCTTGTACGACTCATGCGGCCCTATATTACCAGATATGAACCATGGACGACTCATGCCACCAAACATTACCCATGGACGACTCATGCGACCAAATATGACCCTTGGACGTCTAATGCGAACACATAAGACCCTTGTACGACTCATGCAACCCTATATGACCACATATGACCCATGGACGACTCATGCGACCAAACATGACCCATAGACGTCTCATGCGACCACATAATACCATTGTACGACTCATGCGACCCTATATGACCACATATGACCCATGGACGACTCATGCGACCAAACATGACCCATAGACGTCTCATGCGACCACATAATACCATTGTACGACTCATGCGACCCTATATGACAACATATGACCCATGGACGACTCATGCAACCAAACATTACCCATGGACGACTCATGCGACCCTTTGTACAATAATAGTAAATCCACAAAAACATCGATACTAACAAAAATACATTCTATTGAATAATAGTAAAAAAAACCAACCAAAAACAAAAATGAATTTTGTTGTTCAAATGAAGTTCAACCAAATACAAAAACCAACCTAATACAACAGAATTCAATCTATGAAGATTATAGGGGCAAGCAGTAGACAAGGTTTATCATCGAGAATGGCGTCCAGTTCGACTTTGAGGGTACAACCGACGTTAAAGCCATTATCTTGACAAAACTTTGTCCAACCCCTGGTGATGCTAGCGCCATTGCATTTTACGGGCCTTAGGGCGTCCAGTTTGACTTTGAGGGTACAACCGACGTTAAATCCATTATCTTGACAAAACTTTGTCCAACCCCTGGTGATGCTAGCGCCATTGCGTTTCACGGGCCTTAGATGTGCCTCCCAAATGTCTGTGTAATTGGTTATCAGATCAACCTTGCTTCGTCTACCGCAAAGACCATTCGACCTCGCAAACTGTATCGGAAGTGTCTGCGATAACCGAATAAATTTACAACAACGTCAAACTAATGCATATACGACCAGATTTGATGAATCGAATAAATCGGTTTGAGTTCACTTACCACTGCATCTACGGCCAGATTTGAACGCATGACTGGTACCGTGAAAATCCTCTCTTCAGAAGAAGATGACCCTGACATCGAATCGCCGTCACCAGTCGTTTGCATTTTCGGCAATATGATGATGATGATGAGAGTTAGAGAGAGAGTTTCATTATTAGAAAAAAAGGAAACGACTGGAATACGAATCGTCGTCAGATGGAATTCGAAAAGTTTTTTCAAATTTTGGTGAGAAGTTCGGCGGGAATTCTGGTGAAAATGAAATAATTCCAAATGAGGGTCGCATGGATCGCATGGGTCGCATGGTCGCATGTATTGATGAATAGATGCGACACATAATCTTCGTGTCTGTGCTGCATTTCTCGGTGACAATGTGAAGTGCCACCCGCATAATTAGCGATGCCAAGTCGACATCGAGTATGTCCCACTCGTACTCATCGAGGTATGTGTGTACCGCACGCCTAAGGTATGCCAACTCCGTGTGGTTGACTCCGCCTTGTGCTCCTTTTCCTAGGATAGAGGAGACTAGGAAATAGTGGA
>CM071865.1:11354524-11374305 GCA_036759665.1 Gynandropsis gynandra | reverse complement strand
CATCAGCATCAGCATCAGCATCAGCATCACTCACGCACTCCTTCCTCTTAGTCCCTTTTTCCTTCTCCTTTTTTTGATCACCAAGAGCTGCTTTTCGTGTCAGCAGTTCTTGCTCACGGATATCCTCCCAACAAATACCCTTTGGATTTCTACGAAGATGTTTCATCCATATCTGAACATCGGGATCGTCGCATCCCTCGTAATCCTCCAGACCAGAAAGTAAAGCTTCATCTTCGTGTTCAGCCCGACGAATACTTAGAATATCCTGAAAAACAAAACATAATCATTATTACCCTCTGTGACCCTTGTTTCCCTTGTGAACCCTGTGTAATTGTTACCTTAGAATCTCCAATCTGCCTTTTCACATCTACATACTTCGGGTTAAAATTGGATTTAACCATCTTCTTGCACATTCTTGGGTAGGATCGATGCGCATCCACAACCTCAACATACCATCCATTTCCGCCCAAACTAAGGATGGTTTCAAATGGAAGTAACTGAAACATTAAAACAAAATGATAAGAATGCAAAAAGTACGAAAACATTCAAGTTATTCGAATAATATATGGGGGTAGTATGGGATCCGTAGTAGGTGAGAAACAACTTACCATTAGTGGGATCATGAAACCGCCACAATACCATTTTGGTTTCGGTAATTCCCCGCTAACGTGCTTGCGGCAAGTATCCACAATCATCTCGAATGTGTAACGACCCCATGGAAAGCCTTCACAAAATTCCAAGTCATCAACCATGTCAATGAGATCATGGCTGATAGAGTTTTCTGCTGAAGGCTTGTGAGCCATAACTTGCGCCAACAACATCAAAGTTGCGAACCTCTTTCGGTCGTCGGAATTCTTCGCCTTCACAAGTTTTTCACTGACTTGTTCGGGGGTCACCTTTCCACGGCCGAAATTCTTCAGCCTGAATGTGACACCCATCATGGACTCCCATCCTATGGGATATGGTCCGCATTTCAATCCGGAAATTAGTGCGTGCTCCACTATAAAGTACCGGATGGGAATGCCGTTTATGATGAACCACAACTCTGTATTGTCCCGTATAATCACGGAGTGATTTAGTAGTACAGACATTTGAACCTTCGTCAATGTGGAGTCACATTGTAAGTGAAATAAATGCCTAAATTGTGACTCGTTCTCGAAGTAATGCAACTCGTGATCATTTAAGATTTCTCTCAGCATCCTTATTGTCTCGTGAGGATAACACGTGGTGGTGATTTTTGGAATTCTGTCCATGTGCTTGAATTCATACACAAATCTCGGCTTTGGCGCCACCTGCAAAATGACCAATTGCAAATACATTATACTTCTACCGGCCTAAGCGACCCATGCAACTCAACCGACCCATGCGACTCAACCGACCCGTGCGACCCTCAACCGACGCGTGCGACTCATGCGACTCAAACGACCCTCAGACACTCCGCGACTCAACCGACCCAAGCCCCTCAAACGACCCTTGCGACCTAACCGACTCACTGACACTGACACTCACCCGTTTCAAATCAATAAACTGAGTCCAATATGGTCATGAAACTACTGCGACCCTTGCTACTCAACCGATTCACGGAGTCGAAGATGTTCATGCAACTCCTGCGACCCTTGCGACCTAACCGACTCATTGACACTGACACTCACCCATTTCAAATCAATAAACCATTTTGTGACTCGAAAGCTTGCAAAACCCTAGAAATCGAACTACTTACACTTATTGACGCCATTGAAGATTGACTCGTGCTCTCTTCGCCAGTGATGCTGCTGATTCTAGCCATTTTCCTTCTCGCCAACTTCAAATCGTTCCCTCTCAAGTTCGACATTCCTTATTTCTTTCTTGCTATCAACTTTTAAACAGGTTTTACGGCGAAAAACTGTTCGGCTTTCTCGTTTTCGGCAGTTTTTCACGTTGAAAAACTGCCGAACTTCCATTTTTCCACGTTCGAACATTAAGGGCAAATTTGTCTTTTCTTCAGTTTTTATTTTTCGGATTTAATAATTATTTTGAGGAAATATATTTTTGAAGTGGTTTAGCCCTATGAGGGTATTTGTGATATTCCGCCAATTAAAAGGCTAAGATAATAATTTCACTATTATTATGATTATTAAAAATATATATAATCCATGCACTCTACATGACCTAACTCCTTAGATTTTTAAACAATACACTAACAATTATAATCAAGTGTCCTCATGTATTATCATAATAAATCGATGGATTTTTTAGTAATTTTTAAAATATTATCGTTTCATATTTTATATTAGTAGTTATAAAACTATTATATTTAATTTAAAAAAATCATATTTTCGCCTTAAGATGTTTAGCAATTTTCTCCGCATTATATTAATCTTTTTCAAATGCGATATTTTCATCCTATATAATTGTTTTTAATCCTTAACAATAGTTTTGCCAAAAAAATTGATATGTTTTAGATTTATTAAAATTTATCAATTATATTAATTACTCCTAATTCTCATATTTTATATATTGGTTTTTATATTTTATAAAAATTCTTATGAATTTAACAGATTTAAAGACATGAACGTAAAGTGGTCTGTCCTTGTTGCCTTTCAAATGGTCATTTCAAATTCAACTCTAATATGTATATATATATATATATACATACAAAGTTTGTCCATCTTATCTTATACTATATAAAAAAATGTGCGGTGAATAATGTATAAGTACATGTGATCATTATTATAATTATATGATAGCTTTATCATTGTGTAATCCTATATTTTATAAAAGAGGAGCTCAAATAAATGATTCTTTTGCATATGCAGCATCATATTAATATTCAGATTTAATTTTTACTCTGTTTCCTCATTTATTAGCCCCTTTCGGTTGCTATTTTTTTTTCCTTCTATTTTCATCCAATCAAAATCAAAGACTCACATAATGATACTTTTCCCTTGTGTCTATCAACTTTTTTGCTCAGGCATCCTCCACTAGCATTTGCTTCTGAGATAGCATTGCGCCCGCCGATGACTGCAGTTTGACAAGTTCCACCGGTTTCCAACTCAACCGACCCTCTCACCAGGCATTCGGTGGAGAAAGAAGGCGGGCGATTCAGCGATTCGACTGCAAACGGGAATAGGAAAGGGTAACGAGCGATGCGACATGATGGGAAGCTCGGATCGACAAAGTGAATGAGAGTTGTGAGGAAGGGAGGCGCTAAGAAAAAGAAAGAAAAAGAAAAAAAAGGAAAACAAAGAAAGAGGAGAGGCAATTCGCCTAAACGCACCACCGAGTCCCAACCAATCGCTGTATTCGTCCTCTTCATCAACTTTATCATCGCCCTCTTCAATCGCCATCAAATCCGACCATCGGATTCTCCTCTCTACTACAAACGGAAGAAATGGGAGAAAAAAAAGAGAGAAAAGAAATTATTTTAGAGTTAATTAGAAGGGTCCGATAGTAAATGTATTGTAAATATTATAACTATTAAAGTTTATTGTATTTCAATTTTATTATTTTGGTTAAATAATTAAATTTTTAGAATTTAGAATATAATGAAAAAAACACACATATACATATTACGCAATAATATATTTTAATATTAATAATTGGTAATATATATCTCAACATATTTTATCATGTTTTATTATTTTATATCCGTGATTAGAAAGTTATGATCTTTGTCCATATATTAAATTAATTTATATATTTTCCTTTAAAATAGATTTTTTTTTCAATTGTTATTATACCAAATATTTTTTAATCCAAATATAAATATTATCGCGCGTAACGCATATATAATCTAGTTATATTCTAAATCCAATAACAAAGTAGTATGAGAATATATAAAGCAAACTTGTTGGCATTACCCAATAAGTTAACATTTGAATATTAACGGGATTTTTTTAACATCATCATACAACCATAAAAATCGTATTCCAATCAATATTTTAAAAGTCAGTCTACGCGGCCGACTAATCAGCGCCTAGACTTTTGCCGCACCTCGCCGTCTATTCTAATGAAAAATCGATTTTATTAGTCAGTCAAAAAAATCGACGAATGATCGGCGTCTAGACAGTCGATTAGACAGAAATCGGCCGTCTATACGAATTAAACAAAAAAAAATTAAATTTTTGATCGTTTTGTTTTAAAAAATAAACAATAATTAAACAAAAAAAGATTAAAAGACATATATATAATTAAATACATATAATAATAATATGAATTGGAATATATATGTATATGTATATATATTAATAATATGTATTGTATATTATATAAATATAGATATATTTTTACGCATATATATATAATATTCTAATATATATATATAATATTCTAAGAGTTAACTATATGTAAATATGTATATATATTATAATATATAAATAATAAATTATTATATATATATATATACCTTACCGTGAGTGAGGAGAGAAGGAGAGAGACGTGAGAGAGAGAATGGAGAGAGAAAAAGGAGAGAGAACAATTACTAACAAGTTTCTGCTTTTGTATATTCATCTTACAAATTAAGAAAATGTCTATTTATAGGTAAAGATTCTTTAATTTAATAATAAAACAAATACATGGGCTATGACCCATAATGATATTTACATTTTAACATTCCTCCTTAAATGTCTATTGACTGCCTCGTTAAAAAAACCTTATCATGGAAAAACCCTTAGGGATAAAAACCATGATGAGGGAAAAAGAGTACATTCATAAAAAAACTCCTCCTCGATTTGTCAACCCTTTGTTTAATCATAATCTTTGGAGGTGATGCATCTCGATATTTTGAATGTGTTTTCTCAATGTTGAAGTAGGGAGCACTTTTGTGAATAAATCGGCTACATTTTCGCATGATCAGATGTATTGAACATCAACTTCTTTCTTCTTCTCGAGCTCTTGTGTATACGTGAAAATTTTTGGAGGTATATGCTTTGTTCTGTCACTTTTGATATATCATTCCTTTGTTTGAGCAACGCAAGCGGCATTATCTTCATATAGTATTGTTGGGTTGATATTATAGTTGATAATTCGTATGTCTCTTGTATGTGTCGAGTTAAAGCTCTGAGCCACACACATTCTCTACTCGCTTCATGAAGTGCTACGACTTCAACATGATTTGAAGATGTTGCAACTAGTGTTTGTTTATGTGAACGCCATGATATCGCTGTCCCTCCAATTGTGAAAACATATCCTGTTTGTGATCTAGCTTTATGAGGATCTGATAAGTAACCTGCATCTGCAAAACTGATCAATTCACGTTTGGAATCTCTAGGATAAAATAATCCTAAATCAATCGTTCCTTGCAAATATCTAAAGATATGTTTAATCCTTGTCCAATGACGACGTGTAGGGGATGAGCTATATCGTGACAAGAGATTAGTAACAAATGCTATATCATGACGAGTGCAATTTGCTAGATACAAGAGAGCCCTATTACACTCATATATGGTACTTCTGATCCAAGTATATCTTCATTTTCTTCACAAGGACAAAATGGATCTTTTTCAACATTTAAAGATCTACATACCATTGGAGTGCTTAATGGATTTGATTTATCCATGTTAAAGGGTTTAATACTCTTTTTGTATAATTCGATTGATGTATAAATATACCAGTCTTTAGATGCTCTATCTGTAAACCAAGACAAAACTTTGTTTGTCCAAGGTCTTTCATTTCAAATTCCTTTTTCAGACAATTCCGAGAATTTTCAATATCTTTTGAGGTCCCAATTATATTCAGATCATCAACGTAAATAGCTATAATCACAAATCCACTTGTTATTTTCTGAATAAAAACACAAGGACAAATAGGGTTATTCATAAATCCCCTTTTTAAAAGATATTCACTTAGACGATTATACCACATACGTCTAGACTATTTCAATCCGTATAAAGATCATTGCAATTTGATTGCACACATTTCTTTAGATTTTGAGTTTGATGTTTTCGGCATTCTTAATCCTTGAGGGATTTTCATGTATATATCATTATCCAAAGATCCATATAGATATGCTGCAACCACATCCATAAGGTTCATATCTAAGTTGTTGATTGCTGTTAAACTCATCAAATATCTAAATGTGATTGCATCAATAACAGGGGAATATGTTTCCTCATAATCAATTCCAGGTCTTTGGAAAAACCCTTGTGCGACAAGGCGTGCCGTATATCTCGTGACCTCATTATTTTTATTTCTTTTTCGTACAAAAACCCATTTGCATCCAACCGGTTTGACACCATTTAGAGTTTGAACGATGGGTCCAAATAATTTTCTTTTATTTAATGAGTCTAATTCTATTTGCATAGCTTCTTTCCATTTGATCCAATCATGTCTCTTTTGACATTCTAACACTGACATTGGTTCTAGATCTTCACTATCATTTTCAATTTCTTTGGATACATAGAAAGAGAATATTCCATCATTGTCATTTATTTCATCTCTTCTTATAATCTTTTCATCATAGATATAATTGATGGAAATTTCATTGTTTTCTGTATGTTCATGATTATTTTCATGATTTTCATTTTGAAGATCATCTTCCTCATTTGTTTCTTTTTGAATGTTCTCTATGATTTGAGAATCATCATTATTATCAAACTTCTTTCTCTTTCGAGGATTTTTATCTTTAGAATCAAGTGGTCGTCCGTGCTTTAAGCGTGTTGTAGACTCATTTGAAATTCTTTCACCCGTATGCCCTTTTGGTATTTCTATACGAGCAGGTGCATTTGCAGCCGGTATATATAATTTTGTAACCCGAGCTGTATCATTGAACCCATCTGGAAGTCTATTCGCTATATTTTGCAAATGTATTATCTTTTGTACTTCCATATTACATTTTTTTATAGGAGGATCAAGATATAACAATGATTGTGTTTTCCATGTTAGATCTTGTGAGGCTTGTTTTATTCTTCCTCCTAACGGTGGGAATTCATTCTCATCAAAATGACAATCAGCAAAACGAGATGTGAATAAATCACCCGTTTTTGGTTCAAGATATCAAATGATAGATGGTGAATTATATCCAACATAAATTCCCAATCTGCGTTGTGGGCCCATTTTTGTTCGTTGCGGTAGAGCAACTGGAACATATACAGCACAACCAAATACTCGAAGATGAGATATATTTGGTTCTTGTCCATTTGATAATTGCAACGGAGAATATTTAAGATAAGCACTTCGCCTTATTTGAATTAGTGCAGCAGCATGTAACATGGCATGTCCCCAAGCAGAAACTAGAAGTTTCGTTTTCATTAGCAATGGTCGAGCAATAAATTGGAGACGTTTAATCAATGACTCTGTCATACCATTTTGTGTATAAACATGTGGTACGAGATGTTCAATCTCAATACCAATCGATGCACAATAGTCATTGAAAGCTTGAGAAAGTGAATTCACCAGCGTTATCAAGCCTCACCTTCTTAATAAGGTGATCGGGGAATTGAGCTTGTAATTTTGTTATTTGAGCAATAAACCTCGCAAATGCAACATTGCGAGTTGATAATAAGCAAAAGTGTGACCATCTGCTAGAAGCATTGATCAATACCATAAAGTATCGAAATGGTCCACTTGGTGGATGCATAGGTCCACATATATCCCCATGTAATCGTTCTAAAAACGATGATGATTCATGTCCAACTTTGACAGATGATGGTCTTATTATTAATTTTCCTTGAGAACAAGCACTACATGCAATTTCATGAGATTGAAATATCTTCTCATGTTTTAATGGATGACCATTGGAATTTTGAATAATTTTTCGCATCATTATTGAACCAGGGTGACCCAATCGATCATGCCAAATCTTAAACATGTCTTCATATCTTGGGTTGAATATGGCATATGCTTCCACCATTCTTATCTTTATGAAATATAGTCCAGAGAATAAAGCTGGTAAAATTTTCACAATATGTTTCCTTTTAGAAACCATTGTCGTGATATAAAGATATTCACGATTTTCATCATTCATGGTCTCAACATGATAGCCATTTTGGTGAATATCTTTAAAACTTAATAAGTCTCTTTGGGATTGTGGAGAGAATAATGCATCTTGTATGATAAATTTTGTCCCTCCGGACATTATAAAATTTGCTTCTCCACATCCCTTAATTATTTTTGCATTTCCAGATATTGTATTGACACTGGATTCATGTATTCTCAACTTGGAGAAATATTTTTTATCTTTCAATATTGTATGTGTCGTAGCACAATCGGCTAGACATATGTCTCCATCATTGATGTGTGATCGTAACATATTTTGTATTACTTTGATCCGATAAAGATATAGATGAACCTGAAAATACGAAACAAACTTTGCATATAATATATAACAATGTAACAAAATATTACAACAAAAGATAATCTAATAAAAATTTTAAAAACTAAATAGCGAAAGGAAAAATACATCCGAAAATAATAAGCTAAGTCTTAAAAATGAGATAATGATAATAAAGAAATTCATGTTGAAATCTCATTTTCTTTTCTCATCTTCATTATCAGGTTGATACATAAAGTCTGCAATGTCAAGGTGCATTCCAACCTTGTCGTTATCCAGGAGATCATCGAGATCATCTGAGACAAAATTCGTTTGAACATTTTTGTCTTTATCCGTGAGTGACTTCTGGTATAAATCAACAAAATGTCTTGGTGTTAGGCACACTTGGGACCAATATCCATTCATACCACATCGATGACATATTGTATCTTTTCGCCTTTTAATCACGTTTTCATTTTCATTCACTCGATTATCTTTCCTTTTATTTTCTCCATGACGGAAATTATTTGGTGGATTACCCCGACCTCTTCCACTACCATATTCATTTCCACGACCGCGACCACGTCCACGGTCTCGACCACGACAACGTATATATCCACACCCACGACCATGCTAGTGGTTATAATTTGATAAAGTCGCATTTGTTTTATAAAATGGTGCAGAACCAGAGGGACGAGCATGATCAATTTTCATTAATAGCTCGTTATGTTGTTCTGCAACGAGGAGAAGCTGTAACAATCCGCGATAGGTCTTAAAATCCTTCGCGCGATATTGTTGTTGTAAAATTACATTATCAGCATGGAACGTCGATAATGTTTTTTCCAGCTTATCATAATCACTTATCTTTTCACCACATAATTCCATCGTGGAGATTATTTCGAACATTGGAGAATGATATTCATTGACGGATTTATAACCAATCATTCTTTTCCTTTAGGAGTATCACATATTTTTGGTGATCAAATCGATCTTTAAGAGATTCCCACAAATCTGCGGGATCTTCTTTTGTTCGATACTCATTTTTTAATCCATTAGCAATATGATGACGTAAAAAAATCATGGCTTTTGTCTTTTCCTCTTCTGAGGAATTATTATCTTTATCGATCGTGGCAATAAGCTTTTTGCCTTTAAGATGCATTTTAGCATCAAATGCCCACATCATATAATTTTTTCCAGAGGCATCTAGTGCTATGATTTTGAGATTCACCAAATTCGTCATGAAGATCTGTTATCATTTAAGAAAAGAAATAAACAAATATAAGTTATGACATTGAAAACAAAATTAAATAAATTATTATATAACAATTCATGTGTTAGGTCCGTTTATATTTATAGATAATTTATTTTTAGATTTATTTAAATAATTAACAATTAAATAATGAAAAATATAATTTAAATAAATTATGGGGTGAAATTTTTTTTCATCCTCCACATAAATAACTAAAATAATTAACAAAAATAAAATATAACAAAAAATTGGTGGCTCGGCCATCCGTATAACAACAATAAGTTAAATAAATTATGAAGTGAATTTTTTCATCCTCCACATAAATATAATAATTAACAAAATAAAATATGACGTAAAAAAATGGTAGCATAACCATCCTTATAACAAGAATAAATAAAGATAAATATTCATAAAATCTTAATATTATTGATTGGTGGTTGAGCCCGCAGAATCATATAGTATAATATATATTATGACCGGGATATATATTCCATGAGGTCTATATAGAATTTTTTTACTTGAAAGTCGAATCTAAATCGAAACCAAAATCGACTGGAAATCGAGATCGTAAAAAATTGAAATTAAAAATAATACATATAATGTATAATATTGTATTAATTAGAACGTCCGTGCTGATACGTGTTAAAAATTAATCATTAATAGATATAAATATATATTAAAAATATATAATATATATTACATAAATAATATTAACAAGACATATATATAATTAAATACATATAATAATATGAATTGAAATATGTATACATATACATATGTATATTAATAATATGTATTGTATATTATATAAATATAGATATATTTATACGCATACGTATATATATAATATTCTAAGAGTTAAATATATATAAATATGTATATATATTATAATATATAAATAATAAAGTATTATATATATATACCTTACCGTGAGTGAGAAGAGAAGGAGAGAGATGTGAGAGAGAGAATGGAGAGAGACGTGAGAGAGAGAGAATGGAGAGAGAAAAAGGAGAGAGAAGAATTACTAACAAGTTTTTGATTTTATATATTTACCTTACAAACTAAGAAAATGCCTATTTATAAACAAAGATTTCTTAATTTAATAATAAAACAAATACATGGGCTATGACCCATAATGACATTTACATTTTAATAGATTAATGGTTATGCGTTGACAGATCGTAGGACTATGCTAAGAGACTGATTCCAATTATACACCACAACAATAACAAAACCCCAAAATTGCCCCTACCAACTTTTCTTGTATGAAAACGCTCCCTTTTTCATCTTCTCCTCCACCAACCACTTGCCCCTAAGTTGCTCCAATGGTTTCCTTATCCTTCGTCTCCTCCTCCTCCTCTCACCTTTTCCTGCGCATGCCCTCCACTACCCTATGTGCCCCCTCCTCTTCCAGAACCAGTGTTTCCTTCTCCGTCAGAGCCCAATCCGCCGCTCTCTCGCAGGACGACCTCAAGAAGCTCGCGGCGGAGAAGGCCATCGAGTCCATCAAATCCAGCATGGTCCTAGGCCTCAGCACCGGCTCCACTGCTGCCTTCGTTGTTGACATGATATGAGAGCTCCTCAACTCCGAAGAACTCTACGACATCGTTGGCATCCCGACATCGAAGTGCACGGAGGAGTAGGCTCTATCGTTAGGTATCCTGCTCGTGGCGTTGGACACGCATCCTCGAATTGATCTCGCAATTGATGGAGCCGATGAGGTGGATCCAAACCTGGATCTGGTAAAAGGGTGAGGCGGCGCGCTTCTCCGGGAGAAGATGGTGGAGGCGATAGTGGAGAAGTTCATCGTCGTGGCAGACGAGACAAAGCTGGTCGATGGGCTCGGAGGTGTTGGATGAATCTTTGGGTGTGAATTTGTGTCCAGTTTAATGTGGTCAATACATGCACCTTGGTCATGGGTCAATACATGCACCTTGATCATTCTTTGTATTTAGTGTCTTTGTGGAATTTTAGGAGTCTTGTAGCATTTTAATTATCGTTAAAAACTTATGTAAATATGTATCTATAAATAGAGGAAGAAAAATTGAAAAGCTACAATGGTTTGTATCACCAAATCATCTCTTGTTTCGAGTCTTTCATTCTCTCTAAAGGGAAAAGTTTAACATTTGGTATCAGAGCGTCTTGGTTCGAGAGTCTGAAAGATGTCGGGTTCTACTCATGGTCAGTCCCACAGTCCGCGACGTGAAGGAGTGAGGCGTCGCTCCCAACCATCTCGTGAAAGACCGCGACACCGTGATGATCATGATAACGGTGGATGCGAGGTGGTTGTGTTTCTGCAGAGGGAGATCAAGGAGGTGGGTAGTGCGGTGATTCCCATGCTCATGAAGATGAACTATGGAGAGTGATCGCTGCACATGAAGGTGTTGCTTCGTGCACACTTGTTGTGGGAAGCCATCGAGGACGACACAACCGACGAGCAGGAGGATCAGATGGCGTTCGAGGCAATCTTGCGAGGTGTGCCGCCCGAGATGATCTCCACACTCGCGGTGAAGGAGAGTGCAAAGGCCGCTTGGGACGTAATTACGGAGATATGTGTCGGCTCGGACCAGGTGCGTTAGGCCAACGCTCAGAAGGTGAGGAAGCAATACGAGAATATTGCCTTTCTCGACGGCGAGTCGGTGGATGATTTTTCCATGCGGCTAAATGGGTTAGTAAATCAACTTGCTACCCTTGGTAATCCTGAACCTGCGCATAAAGTCGTGGCGAAGTACCTGCGCGTAGTTCCTCCCCAGTTTTCTCAGATCGCTCTTTCAATAGAAACATTGCTTGATTTATCAACACTTTCTATGGAAGAGTTTACCGGGAGGTTAAAGGTGGCGGAGGAGCGGTATGAGTAAGAGGTCACCATGCAGGGCGTGGGGGGCAAGCTCTATCTCACTGAGAAGTAGTGGACCACACGTATCACGAAGCGGGGCAACCAACCACCAACCTCGCAGGTCACGTAAGAGGCGGCGACAGTGGCACCAGTTCGGGGAGTGACAAGTGCTACAACTGCGGGCGTCGTGGTCATTGGACAAGGGATTGTCGCAAGTCCAAAAAGGAGCAGGTGAATCTGGTTTAGATGGAGGAGACCGTGGACCAACCGGCGCTTTTCATGGCGCAGATCTCCGAAGTGACCAACTTGTAGATCCCGACACCACTATGTATCAAGGAAACTCGTGCTCAGGCGTTCCTTGGTACTAGTCTCGACGAAGATAGTCTGGAGGGTTGGTACCTGGACACAGGGGCCACAAATCACATGACGGGTCGCAGCGACGTCTTCGTTGAATTGGATCGAACGGTGGTAGGCACCGTGAAGTTTGGTGATGGCTCTGTTGTTGACAGCAAAGGTTGTGGTACAATCTTTTTTGCAGGTAGACATGGGGAGCACAAGGTGCTCACAGGGGTCTACTATATCCCGCGCCTGAGGAACTCAATCATCTGCATTGGCCAGCTTGATAAGAACGGGTTGCACGTGGAGATTGAGGATGGAGTGTTGAGGATCTAGGATCAACAACAACGTCTTTTGGCGAAAGTCTCACGTGGCCACAATCGCTTGTACGTCCTTTCATTGAAGATTGCTCAACCGATTTGCCTTGCTACGCGTCATGGCGATGATGCTTGGCGTTGGCATGATCAGTTTGGGCACATCAGCTTTAACGCCTTGGAGAAGATGGGGCGACATGGCCTGGTCAAGGGCCTTCCGCAGTTGGAGGACATGGAGCAGTTGTGTGACACTTGCGTCATTACGAAGCATCGGCGAGCTGCTTTTCCAAAGGAGACCAAGTACCGCGATGTGGCACCACTCGATCTCGTCCATTGTGATCTATGTGGTCCTATCACGCCGGTAACACCAGAAGGCAAACATTACTTCTTGTTGCTGGTGGACGATGCCACCCGTTACATGTGGATTGTCTTCCTAGCTAACAAGGGGAGTGCACCAGAGACCATCAAGCGTTGGTAGGAGATCGTAGAAGACAAGAGTGGGCGGAAATTGAGAGTGTTTCGTACTGACAACGACCGTGAGTTCACTTCCTCTGAATTCACATCCTACTGTGCGAAGCAAGGCGTGACTCGTCACTTTACCGCGCCTTACATCCCACAGCAGAACGACGTGGTGGAGCGGCGAAACCAGACCGTAGTAGCCATGGTGCGTGCCTTGTTGAAGTAGAGGGGCATGTCGGCGGAATTTTGGGGAGAAGCAATCTTCCGGGAAAGACTCCTTACGAGGCATGGCAGGCGCGTAAGGCTGCTGTGCATTTCTTGCGTGTTTTTGGTTGCAGGGCATACACAAAAGACATGCGAGAACTCCAGAAGCTAGATGATCGCAGTCTCCCTGTTGTGTTCATTGGATATGCGGAAGGAGTGAAGAGATACCGTGTCTTGGATCCAGTAACGCGGTGTGTGCATATTTCTCGAGATGTCATCTTTGATGAGGATCATGGCTGGGAATGGGGAACTACGAACGGCGATCAAAGATCTTCCACTATCTTCACCATTGTGTACCCAACCCTTGGTCACGTGGTTGATGCTGGGACTCTAGGTGGGCAGAGCTCCGGGGGAGCAAGGAGCCCAGGCCAGACGTCAGGGGAGTAGAGGTCCAGATAGTAGAGGACCAAGGAGCAGAGAACCATGGAGTAGAGGGCTCGGGATCAGAGGTGCATGGCGCTCTGGTTCCTGAATTTGTGACACCCTTGTAAGACGACTCCGTGAGGCGTGATGCGGCACATTCCCCTGATGCCCCACTACGGTATCGTACTTTGGCTAACCTGTTTGGGAATGGGGACGAGGTCCCAGCTCCCGGACACCTTTTGCAGGAGCTAGAGGATGCAGAGTTGCACTTGGCAACAATAGGGGAGCCTTGCTCGTTTGCTGAAGCAGAGAGCGACGAGGCATGGCGAACCGCAATGTAGGAGGAGATTGATGCCATGGTGCGAAATCAGACATGGGAGATTGTGGACCTTCCTCGGGGCCATCATCCAATTGGTCTCAAGTGGGTCTACAAGGTGAAAAGGAACGAGGCTGGGGCGGTGGTCAAGCACAAGGCACACCTTGTCGTTCGTGGTTTGTTCAGCAGGTGTTGATTTTGACGAAGTCTTTGCACCTGTTGCTCGGATGGAGTCCGTTCGTCTGCTACTTGCTCTTGTTGCCCAGGAGGGATGGTCTGTTCACCATATGGATGTCAAATCCGCTTTTCTAAATGGCGATTTGAAGGAGGAGGTGTATGTAAAGCAACCGTCGGGATTTGTTATTCCCGGGGAAGAAGGCAAAGTTCTCCGCTTGCGTAAGGCGCTCTATGGCCTTCGTCAAGCACCAAGGGCATGGAATGCAAAACTCGATAGCACCGTGAAGCAGCTTGGTTTCATGTAGAGTGAGCATGAACATGCGGTGTATCGACGAGCCCAAGGTGGAGCGGCCCTACTTGTTGGGGTCTACGTGGATGATCTTATCATCACTGGATCGTCCGACGTGGCCATCAAGCAGTTCAAGGAGGAGATGATGACCCAATTCTAGATGAGTGATCTTGGATTGATTTCGTTTTATCTTGGAATTAAGGTTTTGCAGGAACAAGGCGGAATTAGCTTGTGCTAGGGGCATTACGCGATGCAAGTTTTGCGCCTTGGTGGCTTGGAGGGTTGCAATCCCTCCGATACCCCCATGGAGGAGCGGCTTAAGCTTAGCTGCAATAGCACAGCACCAGAGGTGGATGCCATGAGGTATAGGCGTCTTGTTGGGAGCCTGAGGTACCTCGTCCACACACGACCTGACTTGGCCTTTGTAGTTGGGTTCGTGAGCCGTTTCATGGAGAGACCAACGAAGGAGCACTTGCTGGCGGTGAAACGCATTCTCCGTTGCATTGCTGGCACAATCCACTTCGGGTTGCATTTTCGGAGACGTGCTGGATGTGCTCGGCTGATCGGCTATTGCGATAGCGATCTTGCCGGTGACATTGATACAAGGAAGAGCACTAGTGGCACATTATTCTTCCTTGGTGATTGCTTGGTGAGTTGGCAGTCTCTCAAGCAAAGGGTGGTGGCTTTGTTCTCATGCGAAGCGGAGTACGTTGCTGCTACCACAGCTGCTACACAAGGGCTGTGGTTGGCTCGGCTACTTAGCAAACTTCAAGGAAGGGATGCCGAGGTCGTTGAGCTGAAGATGGACAACAAGTCCGCTCTTGCGCTGAGCAAGACTCCTGTTTTTCACGATCGTAGTAAGCATATCGATCTTCGATATCATTTCATCAGAGATTGCATTGAGAACAGGAGCATCAGCGCCGATTTCGTCAACACCAAAGATCAGCTCGCGGACATCTTAACGAAGACACTTGGGCGAATGAAGTTTCAGGAACTACGCTCTCGGATTGGCATGATCTTGGTCAACCCGGTTTCTGCATGCAAAGATTTGGGGGAGATTGTTGGATGAATCTTTGTGTGTGAATTTGTGTTCACTTTAATGTGGTCAATACATGCACCTTGGTCATGGGTCAATACATGCACCTTGATCATTCTTTGTATTTAGTGTCTTTGTGGAAATTTAGGAGTCTTGTAGCATTTAATTATCGTTAACTCTTATGTAAATATGTGTCTATAAATAGAGGAGGAAAAACCGAAAAGCTACAACAGTTTGTAACACCAAATCATCTCTTGTTTCGAGTCTTTAATTCTCTCTAAAGGGCAAAGTCTAACAGGTTGGCGATGCCAGTGGAGGTGGTTCACTTTTGCTGGAAGTATAATCTGAAGAGATTGAGCGTACTGTTCAAGGAATTTGGTTGTGAAGCAAAGCTGAGAATGTATGGAGAAGGGAAACCCTACATGACGGATAACAACAATTACATAGTGGATTTGTAATTCAAGGATTCATTGAAGGATGGGTTTGCGGCAGCGAAGGAGATATAGAAACTTGAGGGGGTGGTGGAGCATGGACTGTTTCTGGGTATGGCGACGTCGGTGATAATCACCGGTAAGAGTGGGTAACACGAACTATCTTTCATGACACAATTTTCCCTTCTGTATATATTGATTGATGATACCAATAAGGAGGCAGGAGAATCAAGTATGATTCAAAGATGAACTTTTTCAAATGCCCATAATTTTTTTTATTATGATATATTGAGTTTGAATTTATATGTTATGTTAAAAACATAATAAATGACTCATATGTTATTTTTATGATGAATTCTTAGGCTACTTTTTTTTTCTGTTAAATCAGAACAAATTCATTTGTGGTAGAATTGTGATTTTTAATAATTCCATATCGGAATATAATTAATTCTTAATTTTTTGAATAATTTTTAGACGAAATCAACCTTGAATAATAATAAAAAATTTGCATATAGCCCTCTTACAAAACTGAAATATTGAAAATTTAGTAGATGGAGTAATGAAGAATTAAAATGTGGTTTTGGGGAGGGTTTCAAAACCGTTTTGTTCGGAAATGCAAATGCCCAAAAAGAAAAGAGGAACAAATATAGATAAATTCCATAGTGCATACTAAAATTAACATTCTTAAATTTTTTTTCTCTTTATCTTGTTTTTTTCTTTATTAATTTTTACCTTTAGGAAAAACTATTTGACATCGATTAGTTGTAAAAAAAAAAACTCGGTAATATTTGAAATAAATTTGTATTTACGACAACAATTAACAGATTGTAAAAAATACAAAGTAATTGTCAATATTAGGCAAATTCTAGCATGAACAAACAGTCGTTGTATTTGTCGGTAACTCATGTGAAAATAGAAATTGACAGTCAAACAACGATTAACTTCAAAAATACCCTCGTAGGGTTAAAACACTTCAAAAATATCCTTCCTGAAAAAGAAAAAAATTTAACTTCAAAAATACCCTTATAAATGTTGATATTCCCAAAATACCCCTGCGACCTTACGACCCAGTTCGACCCAGCGACCCAGTTCGACCCTGCGACCCTTGTCCCTCTGCGACCCTTGAACCCCTGCGACCCTTGTTCCTCTGCGACCCTTGTTCCTCTACAACCCTTAGACCCCTGCGGCCCTTATCTCTCTACGACTCTTGTTACAATAATACTAAATCTACAAAACAACGATACTAACAATATAGTAAAAATAATTTATTATTTACAAATTATTTACAAATAATATGAATAATTTTTAAAAAAATTACAATGTACAAAGTTTAATTATAAATTCCCAAAATTATGTTACAAATAAACTGTTAAAAAAAACAATGTACACCATATTACATCTTCCATAATCAACGGAATTATCCATTCCCAAAATTATGTTACAAATAAACTGTTAAAAAAAGAACAATGTACCATATTACATCTTCCATAATCAACGAGTAAACATTTTTTTAGACCCTTGGACCGTGCAAACCTCTTCCCCCTTCGACCCTTGTCTCCCTTCGACCCTTGTACCTCTGCGACCACTTGGACCACTACGACCCTTATCTCCCTTCTTGTACCTCTGCGACCCTTGTACCTCTACGACCCTTTGTCCCTCTGCGACCCTTGGACCCTTGCGCCCTTGTCTCCCTCGCAGGGTCAAGGGTCGAAGGGTCAAGGGTCAAACGGGTAAAAGGTTCGCAAGGGACAAATGGTGCGACCCTTGCGACCCTTTACGCTTTATTATTTACAAATAATATGAATAATTTTTTAAAAAATTACAATGTACAAAGTTGAATTATCCATTCCCAAAATTATGTTATAAATAAACTGTTAAAAAAAGAACAAGTTGAATCAACGAGTAAACATCTTTTTAGACCCTTGGACCGTGCGACCCTTGTACCTCTCTGCGACCCTTGTCTCCCTTCGACCCTTGGACCGTGCGACCCTTGTACCCTCTGCAACCCTTATCTCCCTTCGACCCTTGACTCCCTTGGACCCTTGTACCTCTGCGACCCTTTGTCCCCTGCGACCCTTGGACCCTCTGCGACCCTTATTACAATAATAGCAAATCCACAAAAACATCGATACTAACAATAATACATTCCATTGAATAATATAAAAAAAACCAACCAAATACAAACATGAATTTTGTTGTTCAAATGAGGTTCAAAGCAATCAAAATACAACGGAATTCAATCTATGAAGATTATAGGGGCAAGCAGTAGACAAGGTACATCATCAAGAACGGTGTCCAGTTCGACTTTGAGGGTACAAGCCACGTTAAACCCATTATCGTGACAAAACTTTATCCAACCCCTGGTGATGCTAACGCCACCGCGTTTCACGGGCCTTAGATCTGCCTCCCAAATGTCTGTGTAATTGGTTATCAGCTCAACCTTACATCGTGTACCGCAAAGACCATTCAACCTCGCAAACTCTATCGGAAATGTCTACGATAATCAAATAAATTTAAAACAATGCCAAACTAATGCATATACAGCTTGATTTGATGAATCGAATAAATCGGGTTGAGTTCACTTACCACTGCATCTATGGCCAGAATTGAACGCGTGACTGGTACCGTGAAAATCCTCTCACCAGAAGAAGATGACCCTGACATCGAATCGCCGTCACCAGTCGTTTGCATTTTCGAAAAGATGATGATGATGATGATGAGAGTTAGAGAGAGAGAGTGTGTGTGTCGTTAATAGAAAAAAGAAAACGGATGGAATACGAAAAGACATGACCCTGACATCGAATCGCCGTCAGATGGAATTCAAAAAGTTTTTTCAAATTTTGGTGAAAAGTTCGGCGGCGGAAATTCTGGTGAAAATGAAAAAAAATTCAAAAACCAATCAAAATTGAGGGTGGCATGGGTCGCATATATGCGAACTCGACGAATTTACGGGTTTATGATGATAAAATGCCAAAAACCAATCAAAACAATACATGTACAACGTCAAACTAATTAATGCCAAATGAGGGTTGCATGGGCCGCATGGGTCGCATGGTCGCATATATTGATGAATAGATGCAAAATAGATGAATTTACGGGTTTAGGATGATAAAATGACAAAAACCAATCAAACAATACATTTACAACATCAAACTAATTAAGTCTAAATGAGGGTAACATGGGTCGTATGGTCGCATATATTGATGAATAGATGCGAACTCGACGAATTTACGGGTTTAGGATGATAAAATGATAAAAACCAATCAAACAATACATTTACAACGTCAAACTAATTAATTCCAAATGAGGGTCGCATGGGTCGCATGGTCGCATATATTGATGAATAGATGCCAACGTGATGAATTTACGGGTTTATGATGATAAAATGACAAAAACCAATCAAAACAATACATTTACAATGATCAATCAACGGTTAAAACAGATTATGACCCATGTGTACCTAGTTGAGTTGTGTATAACCAAT
>CM071865.1:11311185-11354481 GCA_036759665.1 Gynandropsis gynandra | reverse complement strand
AAAATGCCAAAAACTAATCAAAACAATACATTTACAACGTCAAACTAATTAATTCCAAATGAGCGTCGCATGAAGGTCGCATGGGTCGCATATATTGATGAAAAGAGGCGAACTCGACGAATTTACGGGTTTATTTCCCCCATAAAATGACAAAAACCAATCAAAACAATACATTTACAACGTCAATCAACAGTTAAAACAGATTGTGACCCATGTGCACCTAGTTGAGTTGTGTATAACCAATGTCTGTGTTTCAAAAGTGATAGTAGTGTTTTAAGAACTCGGCGGATGATTAAACAATACATTTAACATTTTGTTCAAATGTCGATATTATTTATATTATTATCTATATTGATTCTAAATTAGACATATACAACTCAAATATATTGATAATGTCATGGGTCGCTTGGTCGCATATATGAATCAATTAGATACAAAATCGACGAATTTAATAGTTTATAATGATAAAATGACAAAAACCAATCAAAATAATACATTTACAACGTCAAACTAATTAATGCCAAATGAGGGTCGCATGAAGGTCGCATGGGTCGTATGGTCGCATAGATTGATGATTAGATGCGAACTCGACGAATTTACAGGTTTATGATAATAAAATGCCAAAAACCAATCAAAACAATACATCTACAACTCCAAACTAATTAATGCCAAATGAGGGTCGCATGGGTCGCATGAGTTCACTGGAGAGATATTTCATTAGCAGAGAGTGACCCAACACCGTCACCTAAGTCATCTCCTGCCATGTACTTCGTCTTCCAGTCACATTTGAAGAGTGACCCGACACCGTCACCTAAGTCACCCCCGCAACTCGTCAGTGACTGCATAGAGCCTGAGTCCTCCGATTACCAAGACCTTGAGTAACACATAGACAACACGATGCCCTGCGTCGACAATGGTGACTGCGCCACGCAGGTCACAAAGCTAAACAAGCTTTTTCATAGAAATATGGGTTAGATACGCATACTAAGAGAAGAGACGTAGACGTTAACTTATATACATGGGTCGGAAGGGTCACATGGGTCGGAAGACAGGAGTTTGACAGCAAAATGACAAGTCACATGGGTCGGAAGAAAAGATTCTGACTGCAAAACAACAAGTCACATGGGTAGGAAGGGTCACATGGGTCGGAAGGGTCACATGGGTTGCAAGACAGGAGTCTGACAGCAAAACGACAAGTCGCATGAGTCGCATAGGTCGCATGAGTCGTCCATGGGTCATATGTGGTCATATAGGGTCGCATGCATCGGATGGACTCCTCTATTTATAAACTCATATTTAACGAAAAATAAACGAACTCCTAAAATTCCAGAAAGACACTAAATACAAAGAATGACCAAAGTGCATATATTGACCACATTAAAGAAACTTTTAATATAGGTCTGGAATACAGCATTGGTAAAATAAAAAGAATAGCTAGCACCTAGAAAAAGCACTAGTCTGACATTGAAAAGACTAGTCGAAAGGGTCGAAATGGATAAATGGGTCGCAAGGGTCGGAAGGATCGCAATGGTCGGAAGGGTCGAAATGGACAAATGGGTCGCAGGGGTCCAAGGGTCGTAGAGGGACAAGGGTCGCAGAGGTCCTAGGGTCGAATAGGTCCCTCTATGACCATTTTACCTCTTCAAAAGTGTCGAAATGGACAAATGGGTCGCAAGGGTCCAAGGGTCGCAGAGCGACAAGGGTCGCAGGGGTCCTAGGGTCGAAGAGGTCCCTTTGTGACCCTTTTACCTCTTCGAAAGTTTTAAAAAGTACCAAAAAAAACATCTACCAGTAAAAAAAAACAATGTACCAAATATCAAGTTAGTCTTCTTCGGGTTCATAGATACTTATACTTTTCACAAGGGTCGCATGAGACTCTGTCACCCAATGCGACCGTGCAACCCTTGTACCTCTGTGACCCTTTGACCCCTGCGACCCTTGTACCCCTGCGACCCTTGTACCCTCTACGATCCTCGGACCCCTGCTCTTTTATTATTATGAAGAAATTTTAAAAAAATAAAAAATGTATCAAATGTTTACATCTTCCGTTCCCAAAAAACAATGTACCAAATATCAAGTTAGTCTCGGGGTGGAGGGATACATTTTCCATTACTAAATATATATTAGTCGTCATCTTCTCACGCATGGAAGGAACATTGTCGTCGCAAATGTAGGAAAAAGTATGACACATTCTCATTAACAAGGCTTCTACGAATTTGTAGGCGTAAACACCACAGTCACTCAAGCTTTTGTACTGTGACAGACCTTCATAATCATAATACATCCATTCACCTTCTCCAGAAGCCAAAGAAGGAAACCCTCCGAGAATGAGCATCTTGGGACAACTTTTCTTATCTTCTCAATCTCAATCGGATTCTCGTATTTTCATACCCCATGTATTCCACGTTTACGTTTGCTTAGGGACAAGCAAACATTCAAGTCTGGGGGATTTTGATCATCTCGTTTTCATACGTATTTCTTGCACGATTTAGGAGACGTTTTTGATACATATGTGATGTTTTACGTATGATTCCGTATCCGTTTTACTTGCTTTCGTGCTTTTCATGTTCTTACAGGTTTTTTCGCGTATTTGGACCATTTTGGAGCTAAAGGAGCATGCACGGAGCTAAGGAGCAACTTTGGGGATCATCACGGGACAAACGGGACGAGATTGAGCATGGAAAAGCCTCACCCGGTCGGGCACAACCCTTGCACGATCGGGCAAAACCTACGGCCAATTGTGTGGACCATTTAGCACGACTCGGGCAAGCATGCCCGACCATTTTACCTTGTGCCTGAGCGGGCACACATGCCATGCCCGATCGGGCACCATTCCAGCACCACAGGACGCGCAGAAACTGCCCTAGCCGCACCCGAGCGGGTACACTCACTACCCGAGCGGGTAGCGGCCCGAAACTTCTCAAAACTTAAGTAAACTTAACTTAAAACATAAGGGAACTCGTGGGGCAATTTGGGCAACAATTGGACCGACTTAGGAGGCTTAAAAGGAGGCAAAAAGACGCCGTTACAGCAAGCATACAGAGGAGAAGAATTCAGCGAAGTTAGAGCAGATTCTTGCGAGGAGATAAGCGAGGAGCATTGGAGATCAAGCACCGCCACTTCGGTTTTGTTTGGTTTTTATGTTCCTTAGACTTTCTACTATGTTTATGTTTCTTTACAGACGCATGAGCGAGTAGTTTGTTTGTTCTAGGAGAAGCGATTAGCCCTTGGCTATAACGAGACCTCTTTTGATCTATTTTGAATGCATCTTCTCGTTTTAGTTCATCTATTCTTTATCTGAGTTCTTGAATTTACTTGTGTTTGCGATGGCCACGTAGATGCATGTGTTAGGGGTTAGGAGAAGGACCGAAAGGAGAATTCTAGTCTTGGAAGATCAGGTTTAGAACAACCGAGGTTAGGCCACGAAAGTAGGGTAGCAACGGTTGAGGGTGAACGGGCGAATCACAGAGTTTATGGGTTTAGTTCATGTTGTCAGCCACGAAAGTAGGGGGCAGCTTGTCTAGATCACGTGTCTATGCCTTGAGAGAGGGTAGATATCATGTTAGGATCGTCCGCCTTAGATAGCTTTAATTGGGATTGCATGATAGATAGGTTGATCGTGTGTTTCGGTAGTCTTGTGGTGAAACCGGTTTCCTAGGACGCTTGTCTTATCGTTAGAACCCAAGTAGTTTAGTTTACTTTCAGTATTTTATTCTTCATCACCACTCTTTCGTTAGCAAGTTTGATTCGTAGTTCGGGTTTAGGTAGCATTGCGTAGTCTCTGTGGGATCGACACCTAAAATACTACACACGTGCCGTGCACTTGCGGGTAGATTAGGTTATATTTAACTCTGATACGCATCACATATCCTCGTACATCCACAGAGAGAGCGTATACATGAAAGCAACAAGACAAACGTAATAATTCTGATTCGCGCTGGGATCCAATGCCGAGCGAGAAGACAGCTCCATCAACGCCTCGTCCAATTGCTACAAAAAAATATTAACACACATGAATACATATGACACAAAACTCTGTGAGACTAAGGGTTTAAAAAAACTTACATCATCTTCTAGCCATACGTTGGCCTTTAATATAATCTCCCAAAACTTTGGCCCCCGGAGAATATCTAGCTCAGATTTCCACCACCGCTCATGTCGAGGTGCCTTCAGGAACCAATATAGATTAGTCAACTTGTCACCGCTAGCGTCAATGAAGGAAGGAAATCGGTTTATCATGCCCTTTACTAATCACTTGGGATTCCACGCAAACTCCTCTTCCCCTTCAGGTTCTTAAACCACTGTTCTTGCTCTTTTCGCCGGCGAAGGTTCAACATATGGCACAGACTCCTTCGATAAAGGTCCAGCACCTGCATAAAATTTACCTCATTAAACATATGGCGACCAATGCGACCTATGCGACCCATGCTCCCCATGCGACCAATACGACCCGTGCGACCTATGCGGCCTCAAATGACCGTACTTACTTGGTTCGTTACATTGATTATGTAACACATACGACCCATGCGACCCATTCGAATTTAGCGACCCAGTGACACATGTGACAAATGAAACCCATGCGACCCATGCGACTCTAACGACCTTGCGGCTTATACGACCCTATGACTCTAACGACCCTACGACTTATGCGACCCTACAACTTATGCATATTAACCCAATTAATGGTGGACAAAATATTTTTTATATATTGATAGATCTACAAAATTTAAACTCTTATCCGAAAATTCTTATATATTGAATAATTTTGATTTTGTTTAATATAAAGATTTTATATTATATATTGTAGATCCAATGTAAATACATATCCATAATATAATAACCACAAAGATTAGATACAATTAAAATAATATAAGTATATATATAAACCGAATGAAAATATGAGCATAATATTAGGGTGCTAAATGGTTCGTCAACCCACGGGTTGACCCTAACCCAATCCGTATAAGTGCGGACTGGGTTGAAGTTTTTTTAACCCATATAGAAAATGGTTCATTGGTTGGGCTAAAATTTTAGTCAAACCATATGGGCTAACCCATATGGGCTACAGGTCAACCCGTGGATTAGAATTAAAAATACATTTTATATATATTATATATACCCATAAAAATATAAGAACTAGCTAACTATTATACACACATATATATATAATATCTAATTTATATATAGTAATAAAAATATTGATCAGCTAAAATGACATGTCGTCTTCTCATGTATTATTATTTGTATAGTTATGGAACTTTTTTTCGGTGTGTATAAAGACACACCTGACATATATAAATAAGGCAAGGTTAAGTTTATATATAATAAAGAAAATATATAAAAATATTTATAATATATAAACATGACATATATAAACATTATGCCCATATATATAATATCTAATTTATATATAGTAATAAAAATATATTTATAATATTTTTATTATTTTTTTTCTAAAACAAATAATATAATATATTTTACTATAAATTTCAACACATTCATTCTTTTTTTTACCGTTCATCTCCTTCCTCCCTCTGTTGCTGTTGTTCTTCCTCCCGTCGTTGCTGTCGTTCTTCCTCCCACTGTTGCTGCCGTTCGTCTCCTTTGTTGTTGTCATTCTTCCTCCTCTGCCGCTGACTGCGAATTCTTCGGTGAGTGTTTGTTTCGATTTAGGTTTCCAAAATCCTATGTTCTGCGTCCATCGCCGGTGTTTCCGGAGATGTTGAAGGTCATCAGAGATGACTGATTCAATGTCAGAAGAGTTCCATTGGACCGAAGAGAGAGTTGTTTTCAACTGAGACGTGTTGTTCTATTATTTTGTCTGGTATTCGTCGTGGGTTCTTCTTTGTTTATCATAAAATTAAATTTGGTTATTCTATTGTTGTAGATGACTTCTTTGACATCGGATTCGGATGAATGGCGTCGCGCTACGACAGAAGTAGCATTGATATTGAACGAGAATATTGAAGCATCTAGCGAGGAAATAGATGTAAGTCTTACTCGTAAAAGGAAGAAGAAACATACTTCTTACGTGCGGAAACATTTTACTAAGATTCTTGAGTTTTTGGAAGATTGGGGAATAGAGAACAAGGTGTTCACCATTACTTTAGATAATGCATCCGCTAATGATGTTTTACAAGAGATTTTGAGAGAACGACTTTGTTTGGTCAATAAATTGTTGTGTGATGGTAAATTTCTACATGTCAGATGTTGTGCACATATTTTAAACCTGATTGTGAAACATGGTTTAAATGTGCTTGGTGATGCCGTGAGTAAGATAAGAGATAGCGTGAAGTATATCAAGGGTTCACAATCAAGGATGATTGCTTTTGAGAGATGTGTAGAATTAGAAGGTTGCGAAAAGGAGTTGTTTTGTCAATGGATGTGGTTACTAGATGGAATTCTACATTTCTGATGATTGAAACTAGAAGGTTGCGGAAAAGGAGTTGTTTTGTCAATGGATGTGGTTACTAGATGGAATTCTACCTTTATGATGATTGAAAAGCTCGTAAGTATCAACGAGCTTTTAATAGGTTCAAAGTGGTTGACAAATGTTACAAATTTTGTCCTTCAAGTGAAGAATGGGCTAGGGCGGATAAGATATGTGATTTGTTGAGGCCTTTTGAAACGATCACCACATTGATATCGAGTCAAGTTATTCGACTTAAAATTTATATTATGGAAAAGTTTGGAAGATCGAGTGTTTGCTAAAGGAAAATAAGAAAAATAGTGATGTTCTTATCAAGAATATGGCTTGTAGTATGCTTGAGAAGTTCAACAAATATTGGGAGGAATATAGGGACATACTACCCATGGGTGTTATATTTGATCCTAGGATGAAATGTCATTTCGTGAAACAATGTTTGAAAAAGATTGATGCAAACACTTCCAAATACAAGTTAGAGCATGTGAAGATGAATATGGCTTTGCTTTTCAAACCATATCAAAATAAGTTCGATTCTTTAGGAAGTGACATTAACATTGCATCTTCTTCTCAACTTTGTATTGCAAGCCAACAAAACCAACATTTGGGCATTCTTGAAGTAAGTCTTCTACTTTGTTTGTATTTTAAGTTTAATATTTATATTTTGAATATAATTTATTTATTTGATTTGGAGTTATTATCATTTTAGGATTTCTATGAATTTGATGATATTTCTGAGGCAAATGAAGAAGAAGGTAAATCACTTTTGGATATCTATTTGGATGAAGAGAAATTGAAAATGTCGGATTATCCCGATTTGAATGCCTTGGGCTATTGGAAGGATAATCGACATTGATACCGTGAATTGGCGTTTATGGCTTGTGATGTGCTAAGCAATCCTATAAATACTGTTGCTTCTGAATCATCTTTTATAATTGGTTCTCGGATTTTGAATAAATACAGAAGTCGACTTCTCCCTGAAAATGTGCAAGCTTTACTTTGTTCTCATTCTTGGATACATGGTTTTAAAGATAACGAAGAAGGTAATATAATTTCAAATATATCTATTTTTTTTGTTTATAATTTTGTTTAATATATTATTTTGATTTATGTATTTATTTTTGTTTTGTTTATAGGTATGGATAATGAAGAACATAAAGAATGAATATAAAATATTTTTATTTAGACTTTAAACTTTTATTTGGATTTTCTCTATTGTTTTATGAATTATTTTTATGTTTGAATATTTTCAACGTATTTAGATATTTTTATTTAAAATTTTAGACATTGTTTGAATTATTTATGATTATTTAACCTTTTTATTAAATAATTGAATTATTTATGATTATTTAACCTTTTTATTAAATAATTATTATACAATTATAAAAAAATTCAACCCACGGGTCAACCCATATAACTCGTTATTTTTAATGGTGGATTGAAAAATCTCAACCCATTTTAAATATGGGTTGGGCAGAGCTGATATAAGAATAACCCAGCCCATGATGGGTTGGGTTGGGCTGGGCAACCCAATTAGCACGTGAGATTCTAATTATAACTGTTGTTAGGGGTACTAAATGGTTCATCAACCCACGGGTTGACCCTAACCCAACATGTATAAGTGCAGATTGGGTTAATTTTTTTTAAACCATATATAAAATGGGTTCATGGGTTGGGCTAAAACTTTAGTTAAACCATATGGGATAACCCATATGGGCTACAGGTCAACCCGTGGATTAGAATTAAAAATACATTATATATATATTATATAACCATACATATATAAGAACTAGCTAAACATTATACCCATATATATAATATCTAATTTAAATATAGTAATAAAAATATATTTAAAATATCTAATTCAAAGCATATTAAAACACAGTAACATTGCATCTTCTTCTCAACTTTATATTGCAAGCCAACAAAACCAATATTTGGGCATTCTTGAAGTAAGTCTTCTACTTTGTTTGTACTTTAAGTTTAATATTTATATTTTGAATATAATTTATTTATTTGATTTGGAGTTATTATCATTATAGGATTTCTATGAATTTGATGATATTTCTGAGGCAAATGAAGAAGAAGGTAAATCACTTTTGTATATCTATTTGGATGAAGAGAAATTGAGAATGTCGGATTATCCCGATTTGGATGTCTTGGGCTATTGGAAGGATAATGAACATCGATACCGTGAGTTGGCGTTTATGGCTTGTGATGTGCTAAGCATTCCTATAACTATTGCTTCTTCTTAATCATATTTAGTATTGGTTCTCGGATTTTGAATAAATACAGAAGTCGACTTCTCCTTGAAATGTGCAAGCTTTACTTTGTTCTCGTTCTTGGATGCATGGTTTTGAAGATAACGAAGAAGGTAATATAATTTCAAATTTATCTATTTTTTGTTTATAATTTTGTTTAATATATTATTTTGATTTATGTATTTATTTTTGTTTTGTTTATAGGTATGGATAATGAAAAACATATAGAATAAAGACAAAATGTTTTTATTTAGAATTTTAAATTTTTATTTGGATTTTCTCTATTGTTTTATGCATTATTTTTATGTTTGAACAGATATTTTTATTTAAAATTTTAGACATTGTTTGAATTATTTATGATTATTTAACCTTTTTATTATTTTATTATATACAATTATAAACAAAAAATTTACTAATGTATCAACCAATATAACCCGCGGTTTTTAGTGGTTTGGGCTAGGTTGAAAAATCTCAATCCATTTTAAATATGGGCTGGGCTGATCTAAAAATAATCCAGCGCAAGATGCGTTGGGTTGGGTTGGGCCAACCCAATTAGCATCCCTACATAATATATATGTTAAAAATAATAGGTATGTTAAAGTGATGATTTTTAATAATAGATATGTTAAAAATAATTATTTAAACATGCTCATGCACATAGTCAGAAGTGAATCATACTTACCATAATATAAACATAAAGTATGTAATCATGCTTAAAATAATTATGTCTAGAACTTGTTTTAGTTAATTAGATATAAGAAATTAATTCATACCCACGATTTGATATAATTGACATCGTGTCGAAGAACAATAACTTTACAAATTAAATTTAACTTTATTATTTTTCCAAATTGACTAGTATATATATAGCATATTTGCTTATTTTTTTAGAATATATCTTTTCTAATTTTTCACACATCATCGCATCTTCAACTCAATAATGAGTTTTACATCAGACATGACAAAGGTCATGAAACCGTTTGCCTGGCTCAGTCTTACATCCCTTATATTTTTTGCTACATATTGCTCTTGTTACTCGATCTTACGAGTCATACATAGGATGAGAACGACGGACACCAAAATGGATTTCTCTGCTGATATGGTCGAGGGAGGAACTTTAGGGATGTTCTCATTGATATGTCTCATTGCTTTCCTTTACGCCTCAAAAAGAACTGTTGATAGTTTTAGACAAATAGTGAGACCCTCATCATCATCGTAATCTGGAGAATTAAACTATAGATAATGTCTTATTTATATTCATAATGAGTTTAATATAAAAATTAATTCTTGTAGATTTTATTTTCTAATTCTATTATCCTGCAAAAGAATATTAAATAAAATGTTTATTACTATATACGATATCGTTATATCTATGAATAGAGTTCGATAAAACATCCAAAGTATTCGTATGCGATATATATTCGAATGGAAAATTAGGATATCCGATAAATCACAAACAGATAAAAATAGTTAAATTCAATATTCTTCAAATACAAATACAAGTATTGTAGTCAGTTTTTTGAACTTTTTGTATCTTAATGTACTTAATAGTTATTTTATTAAATACATGGAAAAATATATATTAAATTAAGTTAGAAGGATCTAATTGCAAATGCTTATGATATACCATTTTGATATTTTATAATAGTTACTCAAAATCCACCTATTACATTTAATTGCAATTCATCTATTACGTTTATAATTCTATACAATAGAACTATAATAATTATGTTGCAATTATACTGAGTATATTATAATTAAAATATAGAAAAAAATAATAGAAAGAATATCATTTAAAAAAAATACACATTTAGGGCCTATGAACCTACACTCCATTATGAAGCTCTTCCGTGAAATTGAAAGTGATTTTCTAAGGTTTTGACTCGTTCTCGTACCATTTATTCTCTGTTTGTACATTGATCGTTATAATCTTGGTGAATAGTCATTGTTCTTTATCTGATGATTCTTTACCGATCAAGATCTCTTAGATCTTATTCTGAAATTCACCTTTTTTTAAAAAAATAATCATACGACTGAATCTCTCTCTTTCATCCGTTTATTCTTTTTTCCTTCTTTAATTATTTCATTCTTCCTTCTTCTCCTCCTCTAGTGCTCCATTTCCTTTAAAAACCCAACGACTTTGTCATTTTTAATGAAGATTCTACCACTTATGTTACTGTAGACTTTCTTAAAATTTGAATACATATACTTGATACATATCCGACTTTTTTGGATATTCGAATTTTTAGATATTCAGATTTTTAAATATAAAAACTAATAATAAATCAAATATAAATACAAACATTAAAAAAAAATTCAAATTTGTGGATTATGTCCACCCTACCACCATTCAAGATATATTTAAATGAAAGGAAACAAGCTAAAAATATCGGTTTAGATTTAATCATGTCAGAACTATTGGTTCTAACTGAACCATCTTAGAACCATTGGTTCATAGTAAACCTTAAACAATAGCATCATTTTAACCTCGTTCAAAACAGCGAAAATATCGACCTTCTAGATATTAAAAAAAATCGATATATATATATATATATAAAATAGGTTATTGCTCGCATTTCGCGCCGAGTATTTTTCAATATTAAATTTGTTTGATTAGTTAGCATTTTTCAATATACAAAAACTCGTAAATGAATAATTAATGGGTGAGGGTCCAATATAATTAGTTGGATTTACGTGAAATCTACGTGATACATTTTTTAGGATTCAATTGCGAAATATGAATTGTTTAGACTATAAATGTATTTTTTCATCTTGTCTCGTATTGATTGATTATTTTACATTTAGTCTCAATTATACAATGTAAATCTACAATATTAAATTCAAATAAATAAATAAATTAAATCATTTTATTAAAACCTATTATTATTAGATACATTATTTTATCATTATTTATTATTATTGTTTAGAAAAAGAAAAAATCAAATTAAAAAATATAAAAACGTGATGGGTTGGCACATGTTATTAAAAAATTTATTATTATTATTATTATTATTATTATTATTATTATTATTATTATTATTATTATTATTATTATTATTATTATTACTATTATTATTATTGTTATTGTTATTATTGTTATTATTATTATTATTATTATTATTATTACTATTATTATTATTATTATTATTATTTTGCAAACAGATTTTGGGTATATTCACTTAATTAAATATTTTATTATTGGTTTAAATTATTTGAATAAACTAGATAATTAAATTTTTATTATGTTGAATATAACATCGAGGAACAAACATTGTATATCCGACCCTTGCATTGATTTCTATCTACGATTGCAATTTCTATCCCCCATTTGATTCTTTGTCTATGCGTTTAACCGCATGTGATTGTGAAGGCCAAATAGTTGCATAATATTAGGGATCTGAGTGAAGTACCGAAAGGAGAAACTCGAAACCGGACATATAGGTTTAGGACAGTTTAGGTTAAGCCACGATAATCGGAAAAACTAGATTGAGGACTCACATATGAATCACAAAGCTTAATAGGTGTAGACTAGCTTATCAGCCACGAAAGTAGGAGGTTTGATAGTCTACGCACGTCTCTTGGTCTTGAAAGAGGATAGTTGATAGATTAGAATCGTTTGCCTTCAAATCTGATAGGAAAAACATGAGTAGCCGATTGATATGCATAGTTTTGGGAGCCTAGTTGCGAAACCGTATTCTAAGACTTTTGTTTGATGTGTTTCAACATCAATTTATTATTCATCATTAGTTTAGTTTAATTCTATCACTATTTATTCAATTTGCAAGCTTTGATTCAATTGTTTTGGTTGTGTCGTTTTGTTGGTCCCTATGGGATCGATACCTAACACGTATCAAGTTTTTGGTATCGTTGTCAGGGACTTGTCAATGCGCTAGGCTTAAACATAGGATCACACACACTTGTATTTCTTTTCTTTTATTTTTTGGTTTTGCACACTGTTTTCCGTAACTTTGATTTTTACAGCCGCATGCTTAGATCACGAGGACCTATAAATCTACTTAAAATTGATCCTAAAATAAAAAAAAACTTATAGGAAACTCAAGAAAGAAAACTTAAAATTGATCCCGAAATAAAAAAAAACTTATAGAACGTATAAGTCTACTTAAAATCTTATCTTCTTTTATTTTTTTTATTTTTCCAAAACTAATATTTTACACTCTAACTATACCAATTTTTTCATTTGAATATTTATTATTATTTTCTATAGAACTAATAATAACGATGAAATTTTCAAAAGGTTGACTCAATTAAGGGTGGACAATATATTTGTTATATATTGATAGATCTACAAAATTTAAAATCTTATCCGAAAATTCTTATATATTAAATAATTTTAATTTTGTTTAATATAAAAATTTTATATTGTATATTGTAGATCTAATTTAAATACATATCCATAATATAATAACCACAAAGATTAGATCCAATAAAAGTAATATAAGTATATATATAAACCAAATGAAAATATGAGCATAACATATATATTAAAAAAATTAGGTATGTTAAAGTGATGATTTGTAATAATAGATATGTAAAAATAATTATTTAAACATGCTCATGCACATAGTTAGAAGTGAATCATACTTACCATAATATAAACATAAAGTATGTAATCATGCTTAAAATAATTATGTCTAGAACTTGTTTTAGTTAATTAGATATAAGAAATTAATTCATACCCGCGATTTGATATAATTGCCATCGTGTGGAAGAACAATAACTTCACAAATTAAATATAACTTTATTATTCTTCCAAATTGATTAGTATATATATAGCATATTTGCTTATTTTTTTATAATATATCTTTTCTAATTTTTCACACATCTTCAACTCAATAATGAGTTTTACATCAGACATGACAAAGGTCATGAAACCGTTTGCCGGGCTCAGTCTTACTTCCCTTATATTTTTTGCTACATATTGCTCTTGTTACTCAATCTTACGAGTCATACATAGGATGAGAACGACAGACACCAAAATGGATTTTTCTGCTGATATGGTCGAGGGAGGAACTTTAGGGATGTTCTCATTGATATGTCTCATTGCTTTCTTTTACGCCTCAAAAAGGACCATTGATAGTTTTAGACAAATAGTGAGACCCTCATCATCATCGTAATCTGGAGAATTAAACTATAGATAATGTCTTATTTATATTCATAATGAATTTAATATAAAAATTAATTCTTGTAAATTTTATTTTCTAATTCTATTATCCTGCAAAAGAATATTAAATAAAATGTATATTACTATATACGATCTCGTTATATCTATGAATAGAGTTCGATAAAACATTCAAAGTGTTCGTATGCTATATATATTTGTTTGGAAAATTAGGATATCCGATAAATCACATACAAATAAAAATAATTAAATTCAATATTCTTCAAATACAAATACAAAATACAAGTATTATAGTCAATTTTTTTTGAACTATTTGTATCTTAATGTACTTAATAGTTATTTTATTAAATACATAAAAAATATATATTAAATTAAGTTAGAAGGATCTAATTGCAAATACTTAAGATATACCATTTTGATTTTATAATAGTTACTCAAAATCCACCTATTACATTTAATTTCAATTCATCTATTACGTTTATAATTCTATACAATATAACTATAATTATTATGTTGCAATTATACTGAGTATATTATAATTAAAATATAGAAAAATAATAGAAAGAATATAATTTTAAAAAAATACAAATTTAAGGCCTATGAACCTACACTCCATTGTGAAGCCCTTTCAGAGAAATTGAAAGTGATTTTCTAAGGTTTTGACTCGTTCTTGTACCATTTATTATTTGTTTGTACATTGATCGTTATAATCTTGGTGAATAGTCATTGTTCTTCATCTGATGATTCTTTATCGATCAAGATCTCTTAGATCTTATTCTGAAATTTACCTTTTATTTAAGAGCATCATCATAGGACTGAATCTCTCTCTTTCATCCGTTTATTCTTTTTTCCTTCTTTAATTACTTCATTCTTCCTTCTTCTCCTCCTCCAGTGTTCCCTTTCCTTTAAAAACCCAATGACTTTGTCATTTTTAATGAAGATTCTACCACTTATGTTACTGTAGACTTTCTTATAATTTGAATACATATATTTGATAAATATCCGACTTTTTTGGATATTCGAATTTTTAGATATTCAGATTTTTAAATATAAAAACAAATAATAAAATAAAATATAAATACAAACATTAAAAAAATTCAAATTTGTGGATTATGTCCACCCTACCACCATTCAAGATATATTTAAAAGAAAGGAAACAAGCTAAAAATATCGGTTTAGATTTAACCATGTCAGAACTATTGGTTCTAACTAAACCATCTTAGAACCATTGGTTCATAGTAAACCTAAAACAATAGCATCATTTTAACCTCGCTCAAAACAACGAAAATATCTACCTTCTAGATATTAAAAAACATTGATATATATAATAGGTTATCGCTCGCACTTCGCGCCGAGCATTTATCAATATAAAAAAACTCGTAAATGAATAATTAATGGGTGAGGTGCCAATATAATTAGTTGGATTTACGTGAAATCTAAGTGATACATTTTTTAAGATTCAATTGCGAAATATGAATTGTTTAGACTATAAATGATTTTTTTTTCATCTTATCTCGTATTGATTGATTATTTTACATTTAGTCTCAATCATACAATGTAAAATCTACAATATTAAATTTACATAAATAAATAAATTAAATCATTTTATTAATACCTATTATTATTAGATACAATGTCTTATCATTATTTATTATTATTGTTTAGAAAAAGAAAAAATCAAATGAAAAAATATAAACGTGATGGGTTGGCACATGTTATTTAAAAATTTATTATTATTGTTGTTGTTGTAAAAAAAATCTCATTTACAATTGTAAAAATCATAAACTGAAAAAATGACGTGTTGATATATATATATAATATGTATATATATATATTTAATAACCATACATATATATCGTTATTTTTATATATATATAAACATATACACATATATGTATACTAATTGGTGACCTGCATAAACAATAAACAAAAATATTTAAATTTCTATTATGTTGAATATAATATCGAGGAACAAACATTGTATATCCCGACCCTTGCATTGATTTCTATCTACGATTGCAATTTCTATCCCCATTTGATCCTTTGTCTATGCGTTTAACCGTCATGTGATTGTGAAGGCCCAATAGTTGCATAATATTAGGGATTTGAGTGAAGTACCGAAAGGAGAAACTCGAAACCGGGCATATAGGTTTAGGACAGTTTAGGTTAAGCCACGATAATAGGAAATCCTAGATTGAGGACTCACATACGAATCACAAAGCTTAATGGGTGTAGACTAGCTTATCACCCACGAAAGTAGGATGTTTGATAGTTTATGCACGTCTCTAGGCCTTAAAAGAGAATAGTTGATATATTAGAATCGTTTGCCTTCAAATCTGATAGGAAAAGCTTGAGCCGATTGATATGCATGGTTTTGGGAGCCTAGTTGCGAAACCGTATCCTAAGACGTTTGTTTGATTTGTTTCAACATCAATTTATTATTCATCATTAGTTTAGTTTAATTATATCACTATTTATTCAATTTGCAAGCTTTGATTCGATTGTTTTAGTTGTGCCGTTTTGTTGGTCCATGTGGGATCGATACCTAACACGCATCAAACTTTTGGTGTCGTTGTCGGGGACTTGTCAATGCGTTAGGCTTAAACATAGGATCACACTTGTATTACTTTTCTTTTACTTTTCGGTTTTGCACACTAATTTCCGTAACTTTGATTTTTGCAGCCGCATGCTTAGATCACGAGGACCTATAAATCTACTTAAAATTGATCCTGAAATAAAAAAAAACTTATAGGAAACTCAACAAGGAAAAATTAAAATTGATCCCGAAATAAAAAAAACTTATAGAACCTATAAGTCTACTTAAAATCTTATCTTCTTTTATTTTTTTTTATTTTTCCAAAACTAATATTTTACACTCTAATTATTCCAATTTTTCATTTGAATATTTATTATTATTTTCTATAGCAATAATAATAACGATGAAATTTTTAAAAAGTTAACTTAATTAAGGGTGGAAAATATATTTTTTATATATTGATAGATTTACAAAATTTAAAATCTTATCCGAAAATTCTTATATATTAAATAATTTTAATTTTCTTTAATATAAAAATTTTATATTGTATATTGTAGATCTAATTTAAATACATAACCATAATATAATAACCACAAAGATTAGATCCAATTAAAGTAATATAAGTACATATATAAACCAAATGAAAATATGAGCATAACATATATATTAAAAAAAATTGGTATGTTAAAGTGATGATTTGTAATAATAGATATGCAAAAATAATTATTAAACATGCTCATGCACATAGTTAGAAGTGAATCACACTTACCATAATATAAGCATAAAGTATGTAATCATGGTTAAAATAATTATGTCTAGAACTTGTTTTAGTTAATTAGATATAAAAAATTAATTCATACCCGCGATTTTATATAATTGTCATTCTGTAGAAGAGCAATAACTTCACAAATTAAATATAACTTCATTATTCTTCCAAATTGACTAGTATATATATAGCATATTTGCTTATTTTTTTAGAATATATATTTTCTAATTTTTCACACATCATCACATCTTCAACTCAATAATGAGTTTTACATCAGACATGACAAAAGTCATGAAACCGTTTGTCTGGTTCAGTCTTACATCCCTTATATTTTTTGCTACATATTGCTCTTGTTACTCGATCTTACGAGTCATACATAGGATGAGAACGACAGACACCAAAAATGGATTTCTCTGCTGATATGGTCGAGGGAGGAACTTTAGGGATGTTCTCATTGATATGTCTCATTGCTTTCTTTTACGCCTCAAAAAGGACTATTGATAGTTTTAGACAAATAGTGAGACCCTCATCATCATCGTAATCTGGAGAATGAAACTATAGATAATGTCTTATTTATATTCATAATGAATTTAATATACAAATTAATTCTTGTAAATTTAATTTTCTAATTCTATTATCCTGCAAAAGAATATTAAATAAAATGTTTATTACTATATACGATCTCGTTATATCTAAGAATAGAGTTCGATAAAACATTCAAAATATTCGTATGCGATATATATTCGAATGGAAAATTAGGATATCCGATAAATCACATACAAATAAAAATAATTAAATTCAATATTCTTCAAATACAAATACAAGTATTGTAGTCAAATTTTTGAACTATTTGTATCTTAATGTACTTAATAGTTATTTTATTAAATACATGGAAAAATATATATTAAATTAAGTTAGAAGGATCTAATTGCAAATACTTAAGATATACCATTTTGATTTTATAATAGTTACTCCAAATCCACCTATTACGTTTAACTCCAATTCATCTATTACGTTTATAACTCTATACAATATAACTATAATAATTATGTTGCAATTATACTGAGTATATTATAATTAAAATATAGAAAAAAATAATAGAAAGAATATCATTTAAAAAAATACCAATTTAGGGCCTATGAACCTGCACTCCATTGTCAGGTCCTTTCAGTGAAATTGAAAGTGATTTTCTAAGGTTTTGACTTGTTCTCGTACCCTTTATTCTCTATTTGTACATTGATCGTTATAATCCTCGTGAATAGTCATTGTTCTTCATTTGATGATTCTATATTGACCAAGATCTCGTAGATCTTATTCTGAAATTCATCTTTTTTTAAGAAAATCATCATACGAGTGAATTTCTCTCTTTCATCTGTTTATTCTTTTTTCCTTCTTTAATTACTTCATTCTTCCTTCTTCTCCTCCTCCAATGTTCCCTTTCCTTTAAAAACCCAACGACTTTGTCACTTTTAGTGAAGATTGTGCATATATTTGATAAATATCTGACTTTTTTTGGATATTCGAATTTTTAGATATTCGGATTTTTACATATAAAAATTAATAATAAAATCAAATATAAATACAAACATTAAAAAAATTCAAAGTTGTGGATTATGTACACCCCTACCACCATTCAAGATATATTCAAATAAAAGGAAACAAGCTAAAAATACCGGTTTAGATTTAATCATGTTAGAACTATTGGTTCTAATTGAACCATCTTAGAACCATTGGTTCATAGTAAACCTAAAACAATAGCATCATTTTAACCTCGCTCAAAACAGCGAAAATACCAACCTTCTAGATATTAAAAAACATCGATATATATATATATAATAGGTTATCACTCGCACTTCGCGCCGAGCATTTTTCAATATTAAATTTGTTTGATTTGTTAGCATTTATCAATATAAAAAAAACTCGGAAATGAATACTTAATGGTTAAGGTGCCAATATAATGAGTTGAATTTACGTGAAATCTACGTGATACATTTTTAGGGTTCAATTATGAAACATGAATTGTTTAGACTATAAATGTATTTTTTTCATCTTGTCTTGTATTGATTGATTATTTTACATTTAGTCTCAATCATACAATGTAAAATTAAATAAATAAATTAAATCATTTTATCAATACCTATTATTATTAGATACAATGTTTTATCATTATTTATTATTATTGTTTAGAAAAAGAAAAAATCTAATTTTAAAAAAACGTGATGGGTTGGCATGTGTTATTAAAATTATTATTATTATTATTATTATTATTATTATTATTATTATTATTATTATTATTTTTGTTGTTATTATTATTATTATTATTATTATTATTATTATTATTATTATTATTTTTGTTGTTATTGTTGTTGTTATAACAGTAAAAAAACAATCTCATTTAAAAATATAAAATCATAAACTGAAAAAATGACGTGTTGATATATATCATATATATATATATGTATATATATATATATATTTAATAACCATATATATATCGTTATTTATATATATATACAAACATATACACATAAATGTATACTAATTGGTGACCTGCATAAACAATAAACAAAAATAATTAATTTTTTATTAAGTTGAATATAACATCAAGGAACAAACATTGTATATTCCAGAACCCTTGCATTGATTTCTATCTACGATTGCGATTTCTATCCCCATTTGATCATTTATCTATGCTCTTAACCGTCATGTGATTGTGAAGCCCAAATAGTTTCATAATATTAGGGATCTGAGTGAAGTAACGAAAGGAGAAACTCGAAACCGGACATATAGGTTTAGGACAGTTGGGTTAAGCCACGATAATAGGAAACTCCGCAATCTATACTTTTCGGAATATCCAAAGCAAGAAATCGTTCATACAATATCTCTTCGCTGGTCAAAATTGGAGGAGGAGATTTCCGCACAACTATATTCCGTTTGAAATTCTTCTTGTTGTATCGTAATGTATCATTAGGAGGAAGAAAACGACGATGACAATCAAACCAACTCGTCTTTCGTCCATATTTCAACTGAAAAAATCTGTTTCCCCCATGCAATATGGACAAGCCAATCGACCATGTGTTGTCCATCTAGATAGAATATCATAAGCTGGAAAATCATTTATTGTCCACATAAGAGCATCTCGTAACATAAAATTCTGTCGTTTCGAAATTTCGTATGTAGGAACTCCCTTCCACAATTCTTTCAGTTCTTCAATCAGTGGTTGAAAAAAATATATCCATACTTCTTTTCGGATGATAAGCTCGGGAGTCAATATTGTTAAGAACAAAAACTCATGCTTCATGCACATATCTGGTGGTAAATTATACGGTGTCATAATAACTGACCACAACGAATAAATTCTCCGAGACATCCTGAATGGATTAAAACCATCAGTGAAAAGGCCTAAATAAATGTTTGGACTCTCAACTGCAAAATCAAGATATACCTTGTTAAAGTGTTTCCACGCCTCACCATCTGAGGGATGATACGTTTTTCCGTCACGACTTAAATGCTCAGCATGCCACCTCATGTCGCTTGTTATCTTCTCTAATTGATACAATCTTTTTATCCTCTCTATAATTGGTAAATACCACATACGACGAAACGAAACCGATTTTTCATTCCTTGTCAAATAAAATCGATCTTTTCTACAAAATCGACAGTTGCTCAAATCCGAAGTTTCTTTCCAAAAAATTATACAGTTATCTTGGCAAACATCAATCTTTTGATATGGAAAGTAAACACAATGATCTCATCATCTTCTTTGTTTCATAATATGACTCAACTGCATTATTATCTTCGGGCAAATAATCTCTTACTAATTGCGATATAGAATCCATGCAATTCTCAGAAAGATTATTTTCAGTCTTCAAATTCATCAACCGTGCAAATAGAGACAACCGTGAAAGACCACTTCTACAACTATCATAAAGTGGATGCCTAGCACTTTCTAACATTTCAAAAAACTTTTTGCTTCTTCATTCGGATATTCTTCAATATTCTCATCTTCGTTTCTTTCAACGAATACATTTTGCACCATTTCTATATAAGGATTCATTTCTATATCTTGAAAAGTCTCAGACATTTCTTGATGTACAATACCCCTACTAAAATTTTCCACAACATTACAGATATTTCCGGATGAACCGTCCCGAATACGTCCCAAAATTTGCGGACGGATGCTGAATGCGTCCGAAAATTGTGGATGACCTTGAAAGTGGTCCCAAATCCGTCCGCAATCACGGACGAGTTAGGGACTACAATGCGGTCTGCAAATTTGCAGACGGATTAAGGACGAATTTATTTTTCCGTTCTTAAGACGTCCCTAATTCGTCCCTAAATTTAGAGACGACTCTTTCAGTCCGTAAAATCGTCCAGAAATGATAATTTTCTTGTAGTATTAGTCCATAATTTCCGGACGGCTTAGGGATGAATCCTTACTTTTCCCAATTTTCGAACGACAAAAAAGAATTATCCCTAATTAAGACTTATTAAAAAGTTTCATCTTAAAAAATGTTAATTCATTATAGGCAACATTTTAACTAATGTATACACTGCAAGTACGAAGATATAAACATCGATATCTTTTGAATTTCTCATTATATCGAAGATAAATTTCTAGGATCAACTTGTGTTGTGAATAAGGACTTAGGCAGCCAAAAAGTCTAAAAATAGGAGTATTCTGCTTCTTTACCAATTAATACTGAATATGGAGATTTCTTTTGCAAAGTTCGTGGAAATAAACAAATTGTTGAGAAAGTTTGTGGTAAAAAAGACTTCTACCAAATACGTTAAGGATACTTTAGATGCAAATAGCATGGATATGTATAATAATGCTGAATTCTAAATTAATTTTTGGGATCAATTATATCCAAATTAATATTTGACATAAATATAATATATATATATAATTAATAGTGCTAATATTTACATCAATATACGGTATTTGACACTAACAACATACTTATAAATACGTAGAATGCTGAGAGGATGACTCTTTTTTCAAAAAAATTCAGATATGCAGTCTCATTCTGATTGTTACGTCCGAAACTTAAGTACCTTGCCTCCGAAGCAAACTGGCAAAACCCTTGTAATAAATAACGTAAATACCAAAAAAAATGGAGAAAAAAAAACTTGATGAGTCTTCAGCTTTGTTAGAGAACAGTATAAGAATGGGAAGCCATGGATCTCTAGTGTACAGCTTTGTGGCTCGAGGAAGTGAGATTTTAGCTGAATACAACAATGATGATTCCAAAGGAGACTTCAACAACGTATCCTTTCTGTGTTTTCAAAACCTCGTTTCTTCAATGGACCGATTCAGCTTTAGTTACCATGGCCTTACCTTCAACTTCCTCGTTAATGGCGGATTCTGTATCTCTCTCTCTCTCTCTCTCCCATGTATCTTATTTACACTTTAAGCTACCAAGATAAGGGTTTTGCGCATAGCGAAAGTAATTTGCAAAGTCACAATCGTATGCAAATAAGAATAATGTTGATCGTATTGGATGAAGATATCAATTGTTGTACGTTGAAATATTTATAACAAATCAACAAAATTGAAATGTATTTCAAGAAATATAAAGAAAATCAGTTGATGGTTTTATTTCGTTCAGATTATGGTGTTGTTGCAACTGAATCAATGGGAAGAAACGTTCCAATGACGTTTTTGGAAAGAATCAAAGAAGAATTTACAAGAACATTCGACCAAGGCACATCTTCAATGCCTTCTCAACTTGTTCATACCAAAAACTTTGGGTAATATATAATATAATCTTCTTTTATGGAGTTGGGATGGCAATTAGGGTTTTTTTAAACAAAATCAATATTTGGACACCGATAATGATATATAATAATCATTATCCAATTACTCAATATGAATTAGGGTAACTAGTGAGCTAAGAATATAAAATATATATTTTTTTTATTCTAGACGAATACTACTATTCACATTAACCGAAATGGGAGGTTCATAAACTTACTATGTATAAAAATATCATCATGCAAATTAATCTAAATATAATGATATTCATGATAACATTAAAATTAAGCACTTGTTGTTACAATTAATGTAGGAAAAGATTATGGCATTGGAAATTATTTACACTCCTTTCCTTCTTTCAACATGTTTTACCTTTTTATTATTTATTTTGTAGGAGAAAGTTAAAAGAGGAAATGGTATATCACATAGAACACTCTCGAGATATCGAGAAACTTAGTGCTCAGGTTTCAGAAATCACAGAGATTATGAAGAAGAACATTGATTCGGTACGACGTTAATATTGTTTCTTAAATTTTATATAATCAATTAAATGTAGAATTAATATAATATATAGATTAGAACATAATAATAAATGAATTCGGAACATTTTTGCTTTTATATACACTAACTAACCGATTTAATCTAATTTTAGTTTTACGAATTAAAAAAACTTATGTTATTAATACATTGATTAATAAAATTTATATTATCTATACACAAATTCACAATTAGTTTTCATATCAACACCCAACCCTTGCGGTGGTATCACCACTCGCAATTTTATAAAAGTTGAAAATCAATCCTATATATTAATATGACGTTTTTTTTTTTCATATTCTATTCAGACGTGTATTGAGTATTTTTTCAGATTGGTTAACCATACTAAAAATATTCTACGTCAAGTATGTGAAATTCATTCAAGAGGGTTACCGAAAGGAACGGTCCATCTTGATTACAACAAATCAAATATTTCAAACATCCTTCATAATCACGAAATGTGAGATGTAACATACGCCCCCCACTCAATGAACACGATGTTTTCTTCGCATCTAGATTGGTGTAGATTTAGAAGAGGTTCACATGAATTCAAGATGTGGTTTGTTCTGTCCACGGATCCAAAAGACGAATCTCATGCATATCACTTTGTTCTAAGAAGGACTTAATTCCCCATCTTTGGTTGAGTTCACCTGTATTCCACCTGTAACGCGGCGTGTGTTCCGCCTTGAGTACTTTTAATTGTGAATTCTTCCGAGAAAGTCATCAAAAAAGAATGTGCACATTGATAACATGAATAGTCCAATCAAATCTTTTATGAATAGGCACGAATTGAGTACCAAAAAATTTTAGGGTATCCAAATCCGAACGGGTAGCATTTCTCCTACCTGGATTTGAACCCGTGACACACATATATCCGATTTTGGGATATTCAAAAAATTGATCGGGTATCCGCAAGTATCCCGAGCCTGAAATATTTTTTATAATGTTCATATATTGATTCGGGTTCGAATTCGAATTTGGGTAACCTATTTCAGGTAACCGACCTATGCACCTAATACTATGGTAGTTTCGTAATTATTATAAATGATTAAGGGTATTTTTGTAAACTTATATATACACTCACACACCTACGGGTACCTATTTGTGAGAGTGAAAAAATCCAAAACCACATGTTTGAGTACTTTTTTACTCCAATTCGAGACAAGTTTACGGTAGAGACGATTTTTTCGCATCTTTTGCCCAGCCTTAATACCATTAGTGTTGTGATTAAACGCTTTAAAGAAATAAAAAAAAAAGAAAAATTGAGTTCATTTTCATGGTGAAAAATACAATAGCTCGTTTGAGCATAATTATACTAAGTGGTTGAGAATAACAACAAAGAAAAAATAATTCAGAAAATATTTTTTATGAAATAATAACAACCAAGGATAATGGTCGTTTTAACGACTAATTTTGGAATTACTTGAGCTTGCGTGCATGATTTTCTTGGCACCTCTGGATGAGATAGATAAGGGTCGTGTTCTCAGATGACTAGACGAGAAGATGCGTTAGAGATGAAGTAGAGGATAGAGATGTTAAAACTGGCTGAAAATGTTGAAGAAATAGAGGAAGAAGACTACGTTTTGGTTATTGAAAACATAGGCTGTTGTGTGATAATATTTCCCATCAAACTCGTGTCAGGTAGAGTTCCTAGATCGATTTTGAACCTTAGAGTGTAGAAACATTCTCGTGGGAGTGATTTTGTAAATATATCACCGACTACAAATTCAAACGAAATAAGTTTCATCATAATTGAACCAAGCATAACTTTTTCCTAAATGAAATAATAATCTAATTCCATATATTGTGATCTATCATGAATTACGAGATTTGTGGATAGATAAATTACGGAAAGATTATCACATTGTAGGATTGTGAGTTGTTGTTGAGGACTGTCAAGGTCTCGTTAGAGAATTGAAAGCCAAGTGACTTCTACCGCAACAGAGGTGATTGTCCTAAATTCTGCTTCGATGTAGGAGCATGATCAGTGGACTGACATTTTATTGACTAGAAGATGAGGTTGCTGTCGAGAAATACGCAAAACCCCATTGTAAAACATTCCATTTCATGACATCCTCTCCAGTTATTGTCACTGATCAACCGTAAAGTTAGAGAGATCAAATGCATACCTAAATGAAAAATGCATTTGAGATACGTTAAAATATGTTTGAAGATCTTAAAATTTGAAATAGTTGGACAATACATTTTGTTTTTCAAAAATTTGATTAATGACAATGCTAAGATCAGGGCGAGTTAAAGTTATTGAAGGCTTTGACAATACTTTGAAAATGTGTAGGGATCAAGATACTTAGCTAAAACAGATGTGGAATGGTTTGTTTAACAAGGATAGGTGTTGGAAGGGGTTTACACATGAACACATCAATTTTTGTCAAGATGTCCTGAGCATGTTGCGATTGATGTAAAAATAATTTAGAGGAATGAAAAGATACCTAAATTCCTAAGAAGCAATGTAATTGTTATAAGTTCTACATATGAAACCATGAGTTTAGTTGATGTAAGAGAAGAGTTATGAAAGGTTTCGACTTATCGGTAAGAAACATATCATCGACATAGAACCAGAGTTACCTTATGTCGACTGTATATGAAGAGTGATGAGTTAAATGTGCTACATAGAAAAAAAATTTGATCAAGTATGAACTAAATTTACTAAACCATGCATGTGATGTATGTTTAAGGTCATACAAAGTTTTACATAATCGACAAACATGATGAGGAAATATTTTGTTTTCGAATCTTTAGGAGGTTGTTTCATATACATATCCTCTTGTAACTCTCCATGGAGAAAGGTGTTACTTACATCCAATTGTCTAATGCACCAGTTTTGAGTAATGGCTAATCTGAGAATAACTCTAATGGTTAACGCTTTAAGTATATGGTTCTATGTATCTATAAAATCAATGCATGCCTCTTAGCGGAAGCCTTTAGCTTCTAATATGGATTTAAACCTATCAAGTGTGCCATCTAGTTTTAGTTTGGTTTTAACGATCCATTTGCAACTAATGATATACATGTTAGGAGTAGGAAGGACAAGATCCCATGTGTGATTGTTTTTAAGAGCCATAAGTTCTTCTTGCATTAAGGCAACCCAAACAAAGTTCTTCAAAGCTAAAATGATAGATTTGGGTGTAAAAGGTACCTCATAATTGGTGAAAAGAGTATATTTTGGGTTTGGCTTTCTGACATCAGCTCGAGACCTTGTGGACATGGAATGAGAGTGTTGAACTGGAAGTGCTGATGGTGAAGGTGAAAATGTGGTGGTGGAAACAAAACGAGAGCTAGTTACTCATGAAAGGTTAGGAGGTGATATTAAGTTTTTCAAGTCTTGATTTAAACGAGACCTAGTTACTCATGAAAGGTTAGGAGGTGATATTAAGTTTGTCAGTTACTTTCGAAAAATTCTCACTACCAAGATCTCATGAGAGGATTTGGTAGGATGAAGCTAAATATGAAAATAGAGTAATGAAAGGAAACTGATTCTCGTTAAAAATAACATGAAGAATAATATAAACACGACTAGTAAGTGGAAACAAATAGCAATATTTTTTATATCTATCATTATAACCAATAAATACACAATATAATGAGTGAGAATCAAGTTGTTTGTGTGCATAAGGGCGAAGGTAATGTGAACTACTAAACTTTCATAGGGAATAATATTTAGGGTCTTTGTTAGACTGAATTAAGTATAGACTTTTGTAACTGAAAATAGAAAGATGGAAGAAAATTGATCACAAAATTTGACGTGTGAAAGGCTTAAACCCGATATTGGAGTGGTACCTTGGAATGGAAAAGCATGGAAAGAGCAAGCTCAATTAGATGTATGTGCCTTCCCCAGATACACCATTTTGTTCTGGTGTATAGGAGCAAAACATGCGTAGACTAATTGCACAACTTGCTAAATCATTTGTGAAGAGAGAGTTGTTTAATGCATTCCTCCATCACATTGGAATGACTTGAATTTCTGTTAAGATGAAGCTAAACCATTCTTTAAAAATTTATGAAAACTGTAATAAACTCACTTTTGAGTTTCAAGGGAAAAAACCAACACATGAATGTAATTATCGATGAAAAAACTATACTATTTAAAGCCTTGAACAAATAAAATGAGATAAGGTCCCCATAAATCACAATGCAAAAGTTCTCGAAATTCATTAGCTTGAAACAATGAACTACTAAAGATAAGTTTTTTTTCTGTCTTAGATAGTTGACAAGAATCATACATTCTAGAAATAATTTTGTTAAAATGGATCTAGCGAGTTGAACGAAGAAGTTGAAGAAATCATCATGGGGATATCTTCACTGCATATGCCAATATCTTGGGAAGTAATAGATTGCCAAATGGAAAACAAAATTGGTGTGCAAGTGTGATTAGCACATATAGACCTTTATGATCATTTTCTAAGATCGTGTGTGTGTTGGTCCTTAACAACAACACCATCAGAGTCACAAATAACATAACATGTAATATCAAAAGTTAATTTTGAAATAGACTGAAGACACTTATGCAAAGAGGGAACAACCAAAACATATTGATATGGTAAAGTACATGAAGGTGTTGGCAGGAGGCATGAACTAACATGAGTGATGGAAAGTAAAGAATTATTTCCAACCATTTACATTGGTTGAGCCAATATAAGGTTGATATGAGGTTAAATGACTTGTGGTTTTTCCATGTATGAGCTCACACCAGAGTTGGAATACCATTATGCACCATAGTTATCTACCATTAGAACAAAGTTTAAAGCATGGGGCTCTTAAGATTGAAGGTTTTATCGTAGTGGTGCTAACCTTTCAATTCTACGTGGTCTATCTTGATACATATTTGACATATAGGTCGAGAGTTTTCAGATGTAGTCTTTTGTTTTTTAGAAGAAACAACATGTTTATTTGGGTAGATTTGGTGAGTAAAACCTCGACCATGAGATGCAAAAGGATTTTTATTCTTTTTCGAGTTGTATCGACCAAACCCTTGTAAAGAAGTTTGGTCACCTCAACCATAGTTATTGTTAAACAAATGAGCATTTGTGTTACTAGAGGGTGATTGATCATTGAAAGCCATATGATTAGAGAATTCTAGAGGTTTGTAAGTTTTGGTTGTGTGAGCTAAGTTTGTTAGCTGACTTACAACATCTTCGTATGTGGGAATGGTTGACGATGCATGGATGTGTGTGAATTATTATGGTGAAATCTTCATATTCCTTCCCCGAGGCCTTGAAGAAGCCGAAAAATCTTCATTGGTCCGAATACCGGTTTTTCAATGGAGGTTAAAAGGTCTCGTATAGACTTGAATTCACGAATGTATTCTAATATTGTTGTTCCTTCAAGGGACACCATTTGTAGAGAGACGAAAAGATCAAACTCCCCATATATAGTATCTCATTGAAGTTCTGGCCAAGGACTCTATAGTTCAATGAATGTGTCCATGCAAATGACATAACCAAACATTTCTTCAAACAGTCATAATCATGATTTAACTAGTTGACCAGTCTTCCTCTAGAAGAATATAATGGATTAGGAATTTAGGTGACTGTATTGACATTTGTAATGGTGATTGTTTGAGAAGGCTTGGTGATTTTACTATTAACAAAGCCAAGAAAATCTTGTGAGGTGAGAAGAGTTTCAATATGGGTTTTCCAGATAGAGTAGTTTGTATTGGTGAGTTTGAGAGTGGTGAAGTTTGAAATGTTAAAATGAATAGGAATAGAAAAGGAGTTATTTCTTCCATAGGTGAAGAAGAAGAAAGAAACTTCAGTACTTCGAGGCTCTTGTACCAAAAACACTTTAAAAATTGAAGATGGAAAGATAGATTTCATTTGATTTCATGGTTAAAATATAGAAACTCGTTTGAGCACAATTTATACAAAGTGGTTGAGAATAATGATAGAGAAAAAAGTATTCAGAGAATATTCTTTGTAAAGTGTAACAACCAAGAATATATGTAATTTTAAATGGTTAATTTTGTGTGTGATTTCCTCCATTGGATGAGATGGTTGAGGGTGTCATGTTCTCATATGACTTAAAGAGAAATTGTGTTGGTGATGAAATAAAAGAGAGAGTCGTTGCATTGATAAGAAATGTAGAAGAAAGAGAGAAAGAGGATTATGCTTTGGTTATTGAAAACTAGTGTGATAATAGTGATAATATATGCAAAACACCTGCAAATTTATATAGTAATAACATAAATTTTATTGGTTAATGTATAATAATAGTATAAATTTTTATATTTAAAATATTTAGAAGATATTGAATCACTTCATTAATATAAAACCTAAAATATTATGTATTTTTAAACTCTTATTTCGACAATGTATGTATTTGATATATGAAGTTATTATATTATTGTTATTTAAACTTTAATCAGATTGTTGAACGGAAAGAAGAACTTGAAATTCTAATAGAGAAAACCGAGGAACTCAAGAAAGAGGTATAAATATGTTTATTTTATAAGCTTTTTGTGTGCATTTTATATGTATAAACGAATGTTACTTTATTTTATTGTAATAAAATTGTTTTATTTGTATGATTATAGGCCCAAAAGTACAAGAGAATTGCTAGAGCCATGGACCGGAATTGGATAGAACGGTTAAAAAACATGAAAATCAAATTGATAGCTATTGTAGTCATCGTTATCATCTTCACCTTCATTGTTTTTATCTTTGTTCTATGCATTTATCTCAATTCCTTCGATTTCATTTTCTTGATTTATCTTCCAAACCAAATATTCATTTGATCATTGATCACTTGTAAATTTTCCGGTACTAAACCGGTTAACAATGTATCTATACCATATACTTTTGGATATTAAAAACATGAAAATATTTAGTTGAAATGTTTTGCATGAAAATATATTAATTTATTCTAAAGTCCTAAAACTATATATAAACTAAGTTTTTTTCTATTGAATGGATAAAAATGTTATTTTCACAATAACATAAGAATTATGATGATTACTTCCAAATAATCCATTGGTATATCATGTCATTGTATCATGTGTAGATGTTATGTTGTCCTATATCTGATGAAGACAATTCTAAACTCTTAAATTAAGAGTTTAGATTAGTTAGAATTAATCTCATATTTGACATAATATCATACCATAATTCGTCACAATTTGAATATATTAATGTTTGAACCCAAGATTATGATGTATACATTTTAGGATCGAGTCTAAACGTGAAAGAAGTGTTATGTTGAATTGTCATACATATATAAATTAGACACTCATATATATGATCTTTGACAATACTAAACTCGTGAAAAAACTTTTTAAATTAGCTAGATATAAATTAATATTTAACAGTAGATTTAATAATTAATTTGAAAATAAACATCATGATCTTCTATTGCTATACTAACATGATAAATCATATATAACAATAAAAAAAATTAATTCATATAGAATAATTGTGTTTTTAAACAAGTTCTTGTATTAAATTAGAATTTTTTATGATAATTTTTACAATAAACTATCTTTTCTATATTTTTAAACCAAATCCAAAGAAACAATGATAAATTATTCTTAAAATTTTAAAAATGTTGTTTATATCAAAATAAATCCGTTATAAATATGGAACGTGGTGTAAACCAAAAAAACCAAAATTTATCACACTATGAATTAGTCCTTGGTATGGAAAATACCCAATGCCACCTCACAAACCAACGGTGAAATACCACTAAACCGGTTATATACAAAGATTTCATGGGCCGTTAACAAACCAATTGATCGAAACACGAAGAGATCTCTTCAAAGATAGGAAGTCTTTTGGACCTCAGTGGGACCCACTGAGCCATCAATCTCTCAATATCATCAACAAAGCCTACATCAATGTTCAATTTATCATTCTGAGACTCTTCTTTAGCCTTTATTTCGGCAAAAAGATCCTCCACGCGCCGCCGTGTGCTCTGGCCCTCGGAGCTCGAGACACGATAAGCAACAACGTCGTTTAAAACGGCTCGTGCCTCGTCGAACCGGGCTTGTTTGATGAGACATAGGCTTAAACTACATGCTTTGTTTGCATCAGGGTCCATAATTTGAGCTTCTTTGTACAATGTCTCTGCCAATTTGTAGTCGTGTTTTTGCATATAGGCATACCCTAAATTACCCTGACAATCATCATGGGACCCATTTTCAACATCTTCATTATTGTAGCCACTATCATATCATGTACTTTACATATCTCATATATGGACATAGTAGTTTCAACTACTTCCAAAAGTTTAAATGCACCAAAATCATCTCTAGAAAACTTTTTTTTTCCATAATGATGCAATGTTTTCTTTTTGTTTGTAATATAATCTAGAATTGTACCAAAAGTTAGTATCCTAAAAAGATCCTATATTAAACTAGCATTTTTGGATGATCATTAACCATTAAACTAGCATTTTGATTAAATTATGTCCAAACACATAGATCTATGTTATCCGATATTTGTGCCCGATTATAGAGATGATGAATTGTTCTGTTGTCTTACTATACGTTGGTTAATACATGAATATGATTTCTGAATAACTCTAAACTCATAAATTCTTTGAACCGAGTAAAATTTAAATATTTTTATCATTTAGTTTAATAATAAAGATGATAAACAATCAAAACGCTATTGAATCGAGTGATTTTTACGTACTAGTATTCGAGAGGTTTGTTTAGGGACAGTGACTTGAAATTTCTTGCCATGGGAACGAGCCGTTTTGGTGAGTCTTCCATGGAATGCCTCTCCTTCGAATACCGATCTCAACTTCTTCTTCAAGACTTGGAATGACATAAATCGGATTTCTCTAGATCATATATATACATAGGTACATTACACATTGATGGGATTATACGTTGATATAGATATAGATGTTGATATAGATATAGATATAGATACCTTGTATAGATCGATGAGAATGTTGTCGAGAGAATCTTGAGAGGTATTGGAGCAAAGAAACCTAAAAGATCTAATGGCTTCAATAGCATCTTCGGTTCGGTCGAGTTGCTTCATAACAATGGCCATGTCTTTAAGAGCACTCTCCACTTTGTCTCCTTCGTTTATTGCTCTCCAAAACCATACCAATGCTTTTTCCATATCCTTCTCCACTACCTATTCATTCATTCATTTATTTATTTATTTAATTTTAAAACTTCGATATATTATATATATCTTGAATCGAAAAAGTTAATTGAATATTATCCTCACTTACGTAGAATTATAAACCTTCAATTATGTAAAATAGTATTTTTTTGTTATGTTAATATTTTTAAATGTGCTATTCTTTTCTTATAATTATATATATATGCTTTTTATTTTAAAAACAAGTGTTATCGACTCATGAGTCACGTACAATTATAAATAATTTATTTACATTTTTATATATTTTCAACGTAAAATTTTTAAATTCGATCTAATATATCTTTATTAAATGTAAAAAATAAGTTACGTGAATATTTTCCCACTTACGTGGAATTATAAATCCTCCCACATGCAATCTGCAATATACTCATTATGTAAAATAATATTTTTTTTTGGTTATGTCAATTTTTTCAACTGTGCTGTTCTTTTCTTATATTTTATATATTACTTTGTAAAAAATATATTATTTTTACGAACCAGTTTTTTAATGAAATGGGCTAGAATGAACTTCCGTCAAAAGATTAATCCGAATTTATTCGATAAAAAAAAAGAAAACATGTATGAGATCAAACTTCTATAATTAATAGTAAATTATATATATTATTTTATTATGCGAGAGAATCCTTAGAAAATCGTTAAACTGATACATCAAGATTAAATCTCAACCCAATTTACACCTAATTCCATAAAATACTATATATATATATATATATATATATTTATAGAAAAATATAAAATGATATTGAGGAAGAACCTGAGCGTATTTGGCTTTGACATAAGGAGAATCTCCAAAAGGGACCTTATGAATTACATGCACTCTATCTCTATTTCTCTCATTTCTTTTCCCATTTTTCTTCATTTTTTATGCTCTCTCTCTCTCTCTCTCTCAATTTGGTCTCTACAAATGAGCATATACATGTACATATACGGAAATATATTTATATAGATATAGACAACACGTGTATAGATGTGGACCGGAGGATGAATCTAGACAGACAGTCTACCGGGTTCATAGACATTGTGGGTTTCATCCACGTGTACCTTGGGGTTTAGTTTTGTGTTGTCCAGTGTTAGTGGCACTTGGGATGTATTCTGTAACACAAGCTTTTATTTATATATTTTTGTATATTTTAAAAAAGTTATTTTCTATATTTTAGATTTTATTAGATTATATCTCAATTTTTTGAAATGGTGATTTAAATTTAAAATGATAAATATATCGTATTTTATTCAACTGAATCCATTTATTTTAAATAAAATTTGCTAAATTATTAAAATGTATTCTAAATTCAAAAATAAAATCTAAAAGATGAGATCTTTTTATTTATTAGCTCTTATATGTGGAGTGAAATATTAAGGATGTATTTGTAAATATTTATTAGTAATAAATATAACAGATTTATATATCTATATATTATTAACAAAGATCGATTTCTGATAGTCAAATTCGTCCGTCTAGGATCGAGTATCTATAAAAGTTATCCGTTCATAATTCGTTCATATTTATAAATGGAAAACGTAATCCGTAAATTGTCAATATTTTTGAACGAACAAACTCATTTACAGAAGGTCTAAAAGTTCTATCGATTTTCGGATGATATAACCGTTAGAAAATTCGTCAAAAATTACGAATGATTCTATCCTTCCGCAAAATTTTCAGATGTATAAGCCGTATGTTGGGAATTTACGGACGGTGACGTGTACGTCTAAATACACGTGCAAATTTCCAGACGGCTAACACGCCCATCCAAAACTTTTTGGAAAATTACATACTAATTTCAACTTGTCAAAATTTAGATTAAACGATCCGTCGGAATATGTCGTCATGTTTAGTCCCTACTTCATCTTTAATTGGTCCACAAGTTGCTTATAAGCCACACATATCTACATTCGTTTTTCACAAAAAAAAATATCAATAATTATACTCCATATAATCTTATTGTTGCTTATAACAATGACATTATCTTTGAGATAAAATATTTTTTAATTTCTAGAAAATCGATGTACAAAAGAATTGATCTCAAAATTCAAGTTGTATCGAATGCATTTATGAAAGGTGTTACATTTTTTATGACAATGACGATAAATCAACAGGTTTACAAAGAAATCGATAAGTTGGTTTATCCTTGCGTCAAATGCAAAAATGAAAAATTTGATAACGAGAGAAAAATGTGAAATCATTTTTATTTAAGAGATTTTATTCCAAATTATTTCATGTGGTTATCTCACGAGAAAAGTTTTGCACCATGACCTAGTAATGTTGTGGAATATTTTAGTAGGGATATTGTTCATAATGAGGTATTTGAGACGTGTCACGATGTGAAAATGAACCTTTATGAAGAAATTGTGTAAAATGTATTTGGTGAAAGAAACGAAAAAAAATATTGAATACGATCAAATTATAATTTCTCGAGCATTAAATTTTCAACATCTAAACTCGAATTTCAAAATATATTACAATAATCAAAATAATGCTATTATTATATTAAGAATACAATATTATTAATTACTACTAATACATTTATAATTATTAAATTGAGACTTCTTCTATCAAAATTATAATGATTAAATTGCGATAAAAAAGGAGATGTTAAATTTGGAAAAATAGGGAAAAACCTAGACATAAATTGAATTGTCGAGTTTTCGCTAGAGAATTCTGATTGGTCAATGTTTATGTCATTTTTTTCTTAACTCAAAGTTTAATTCGAGTTTGAGATGGAATTTAAATTCAAAATTGAATATAAAAGTTTTTATTTTTCAAATTCAAAGTTAGACTTCATATTCTTAAGAAAATTCGAGTCGAAAAGGTTAAAAATTTCAACATTCTGAAAATTATAATTTTTTATTTTTTCAATATTTTCCTTGTTTTTTTCATAGAAAACATTTTGCACAATTTCCAAAAAAGAGTTCATTCCTACATCATGACGCATCTCCAATACCTCATTATTAACATTACTCCTACTAAAATCTTCCACAACATTACTAGATCTTGTTAGACAACAAAATGAAGTATTTTAGAGTAAAGTCTCTTAAATAACAATTATTTCACAGTGTTCTTTTGTTAACAAATTTTTCATTTTAGTATTTCAAGCAAGGACAAACCAATTTACCGGGTTAATTGTAAACTTGTTGATTTGTCGCCATCGTAATAAATTGTATAACCCCTTCCATTAACTCCTCTGATACACTTTGAGATACTTGATCAATTCTTATGTACATTCATTATTTAGAAACAAAAATATTCGATCTCGAAGATGATGTCATTATAATAAGAAACAATAAGATTATATGGATATTGTTTGATAATTTTGTGTGGAAAACGAATGTAGATGTGTCTAGCTTATATAAGCAATTTTCAAACTGATTAAAAACAAACTAAAGACAAAACATGTCAATATTTTTTGACGGGTCGTTTGTAAATCAACCTAAGTTCTGGACGGTTGAAATTAGTGTGTAAGTTCCTAAAACAATTTGGACGAACGTGTTATCTTCCAGAAAAATTTGTGGACAAATTGATTTTCGTTCGGAAATTACACACGGGTCAGCATCTCAACCGAAATATGTCCGCAATCACAATTATATTCTTGACATTATGTTCATCCAAAAAATTTCTGGATGGATGACAAACGGATCTTATTTTTCGTCCACAATGTGTCTAAAAATTTCTCGGACGACCTTGTCTGTCCGGAACTTTCATTTGAAAATTGTAATTTTTTGTAGTGATAGATTATTAAGTCTTTTTGATTTTGTATATGTATTCTCATTCATTAATGGCAAAGATAATACATAATTTTTCATTTTATCATGGTATGAGAGCCATCCATATCTCTATTGGTTAATTTTGTTCAGACATTCATTTTCCAGTGAGATTAAATGTTCTCATATCATTTCTGTTTTTTTCTATTGTACATCTATAGTAGAAAATTCTCAAGAAATATTTTTTCAGCTTACCGATTTTTTATTTCCTTGAGTCTGAGGTTTCTTATTCAGAGACAGAGAACCAAATTCTCGACTCTCGCCACCTGAGTTTTGGTTGACTTGAGATTACTTTGTTGTGCCTATTTTCTCTGATCCAGTCTCTCTTCATTGTTTCATTACGACTGTTTCAGTGATTTCCTAGTTTATCGCGTGATTCACGACAGATTTCCTTGTTCACCGCTCATTGCGCGGGTTCATTCTCTTGTCGTTGTTTCACTGTGACTGTTTCTCGGTGATTCCATGGTTTGTCACGTAATTCGTGACTGATTTCCTTCTTCCCCGCCGTTTGCTCTTGTTCATTCTTTCTTCATCGTTTCATCGAGATGGTTTCTCGGTGAGTTCCTGGTTATCCAGTGACTGATTTTTTGTTGCCGCTTAAATTCCTGGTGGTGCTGTTGTTTATCAATGGCGACTTTGTGGTGATTTTTTAGTCACTCGTTTTACGATGTTGCTTAGATTCTTGGTGATGATGTTGTTTTCTGGTGGTGAATCACATGTGAGTTTCACAGGTGATTCTGTGTGAAATATTCACTATGAGATAGTCGAAAAATATCTTAACGTGATTCTTCGGGAAAGGTAGGAAGATCAATTTCCTTGTCTCAAACCAACCCAAAGGTTTCATTTAAAACGATTCCGAGAAAAATAATAATATATCTACACTGAGAGATATCTATGTTCTCACCTTATTATTTCATCCATGAAAAGGACATGTGATGTGGGAAATATCAAGCTATACAAATGCCTAATATCCACTTACCGCAAGTATACAGATCGGTGTAATACAAGGGTCGAACTCTGAGGACAAATGCAACCTAAGCTAAGAATACGACTAAACTAAGACGGATTGAATAGATGGTGGTGTGAGATGAACTTCTAAGACACTAAATGGAATGATGACAGCGATGAAGTGACGTGAAAAACTTGATAATTAAGAACACTATGAGTTTCGGGTTACCGGGATTTGCAAGGATGTAACAAACAAAGGATCATAAACCTATCTAACTATCTTGACAATGGGGAATTCATGCTCTCAAATAAGGAATGATTCTGCCAAACCTGAACCTCCTAACCATAATTACGTGCAATCCTACCTTCCAACCGCAATTAACTCGTGATTACGGTAGCGTTAAGCGCGCAATCCTAATCCCTAACCGACCGGTCAGATTCTCATTAATCAAACTTAATCTACAATCAATTGTTCCGGATTCATAATTTAACTTTCCAGCTAAACACAAATTCCTAGATTACTGAGCGGGCAACACTAGTATAAAACTTTTACGATGTTGATTGCAAAACCGGATTTCAAGAAAACTTTGATAAGTCTAAGCATTAACGAATAAATACAAGCATCCATTACAAATCCAACAATCCTAACTGATGTGGAAAATATCAAAGACTATGAAAATCTTAATCTATCGAACTCCTAATCTAGGCCGTAATTATTTCCCCGGCAACGGCGCCAAAAAACTTGATGTGGGAAATATCAAGCTATACAAATGCCTAATATCCACTTACCGTAAGAGTACGGATCGGTGTAATAAAAGGGTCGAACTCTGGGGACTAATGCAACCTAAGCTAAGAATATGACTAAACTAAGATGGGTTGAATATATGGTGGTGTGATATGAATCTCTAAAACACTAAGGTAAATCGTGATAACGATGGAAAGAAGGGAAGACTTGACAATTAAGAGCACTATGGCTTTCGGGTTACCTGGATTTGCAAGGATGTAACAAACAAAGGATCATAAACCGATCGAATTATCTTGACAACGGAGAATTCAGCTCTGAAATAAGGAATGATTCTGCCAAACCTAAACCTCCTAACCATAAATACGTGCAATCCTACCTTCCAGCAGCGATTAACTCGTGATTACGGTAGCATTAAGCGCACAATCCTAATTCCTAATTCGATTAACCGACCTGTCAACTTCTCATTAATCAAACTTAATCTACAATCAACTGTTCTGGATTCATAATTTAACCTTCCAGCTAAACACGAATTCCTAGGTTACTGAGCGGGCAGCACTAGTATAAAACGTTTACGATGTTGATTGTAAAACCGAAGATCAAGAAAGTTTCGATAAATCTAAGCATTAAAGCATAATCCAAACATCCATTACGAATCCGATATCCCTAACCCATAGTTAGAAATCTACTCACTCATGGTTTCTACTGCAAAACAAGAGAAATTAATCTTAGACATGATAAAAATTAGGAAATATGATTCCTCGATCTTCCCTATCTTGTTACCGAAGTCCGGATTGATGTTTCTCTCCTTCTCCAGCTTCTCTCGAGTCTTTCCTGATGAATTTCAGTCCATTCCTGGACCTAGCCATCGCTCTCTGGTTGCTAGAATCCATCCCTCCCTCTCTTTTGCCCGTTCAAACATTTAAAACAGGTTGTTGCGAGAAAGGCAGCCCGCACGGGCTAAGTGCATCACCCGATCGAGCATGAATCAACCCGAGCGGGTCAATGTATCCGCCTGAGCAGGGTTGAATGTGATTAACCTACCCGATCGGGTTCTCTTCTGGCCGGAGTCGTGTGAATTTTTTTGGAACTTCTGCGTAACTTCAGCCCGAGCGGGCTAAGATTAGAGCGCGCCCGGGTTCGTGTTTCTCACACAGCACGAGCGGGTAAAGGTTCAGCCCGAGTGGGCTAAAACTCTGTCGAGGCCTATGATCGGTGTTTCCTTTGGTTCCATGGTCTGAAATTGCTCCGAGTGATTTGTAGCTTCCAATATGTGCAGTTGAGTCCAAGAATTTGCATTCTAAAGCTCGGTTAGGCCTTGTCGCCTTAAAACCTGAAAAATCAACAAAAAGGGAGTATATAAAGAACGTTCGTGTCGGATTTGTAACTCGTGCTATATAATCTATGCGAAATTAATGCAAATGTCTAGCATAAAACTGATACACACTACGTGTTATCAAACTCCCCCAGACCTGAACCTTTGTTTGTCCTCAAACAAAACTAGAGCCAAGCATACGAAGAGTTCAACTCGTGATTAAGTGCAATCCTACCTTCCAACATCAATCAACTCGTGATTAAGATAGCGTTAGACGCGCAATCCTAATCCCTAAGTCGATTAACCGATTGGTTAGATTCTCATTAATCAAACTTAATACAATCAACTGTTCCGGATTCATAATTTAACCTTCCACCTAAACAAAAATTCCTAGATTACTGAGTGGGCAACACTAGTATAAAACATTTACGATGTTGATTGCAAAATCGAATTTCATGAAAACTTCGAAAAGTCTAAGCATTAACAAATAAATTCGAGCATCCATAACAAATCCAGCAATCCTAACCCATAGCTAGAGGCATAGTCACTCATGGAGTAAGAAATACGATTACTCGAACTTCCGTATCTTGATACCGAAGTCCGGATTGTTGTCTCTCTTCTTCTCCAGCTTCTCCCGAGTTTCTCCTTGTGTTTTTCAGTTCCTCTCCTAGCCTGTGCAACGTCCTGCTACCCTAGATCGCCCCCTCTCTTTCTAATTCAAGTTTGAATTCAAAACCGAAGTTGTTGAGAAAAATGGGGGGCCCGAGCGGGCACAAGCTCTACCCGTGCGGGGTGAGTGATCACCAGCCCGAGCTGGCTCATCACCAGCCCGACCAGGGCTCTTCTTGCTGATCATGTGCAGCCCGAGCGAGCACCTTAGCCACCCCGCACGGGCAAGGGTTCTTCAGCCAAATCCGTGCGTGTTCCAAGCCTCCCCGAGTCGTGCAAACTTTGCTGGAGTTGCATCCCGTGCGGTGCCTCTTCAAAGCCCGAGCGGGTTGAGTTATCTTCTTGTTTTCGTTCCTTTCGCTCGATGCTTGGGTGTTCAGTTTGGTTCCGTGGCCGTGCATGTATTGCCTCTTATCACTTGGTCACGTTTCCGGGGTGGATTTGCCGTAATCACTCGTGTTTGCTTCACATGTCTTCGTATCCTATACAAAACAAATCGTAGAAGAAGTGCTCGAATATACACAATAACTCGGTAAAGTCCAAGAAATCTAATAAAAACTAAACCTAGGAATCATGAAAATACTATGACGGATTACATGTTATCAACATGGTACCATTAGTATGTCCATTCATCATAGAGGTGATAGTAACTAAGCAAAATGAACTAAGTACAAAAGTCACACCCTCCGCGAGAACAGGAAGATCGGGTTTCTAGATGGAACCATCACAAAGCCATTAATGAAGGAGCCTAGTTACAAGGAATGAGAATTTCATCTTATTAGAATGCTATAAATCAATATGGAGTTGTCATTGTGGGTTGTTGAACCCGGATCTTGAGTTCGATCATTAAGAAGAAAATATACATAAACGTTTAATGGGTTCGGATGACGCTTGTTTTGGAACGATATGCTCACTAATTTTATCATATGTTTACCGAGGTTGAATAAAGTTTTTAACCAGGTTTAGAAGAAAAAATGTATCAAACTTTGTATCGTACAAATGATGATGTTCTTATGCAATAAGTATTAATGTCAAAATCTAGACATCTGCACCATTACCTTGTCATAGCGTAAGGCTCCAAATAAAGCTTCCTCTTCAGGTGTGAATTTTCAAGCATTGGATCATAATGTTATTTGAAGTCATTGTAATCGCAAAGGAAATTGTATTTCTTATAGTTTCCAAATGCATGGTTATCCTGATTGGTGGGATGATCGATCACACAAAAATATTTCTCGAGCAGTATTACTCAGCGACATCTAAGTCCAACTCGTCTATTGATCATAACAATGGTGTTCATGCAAATGATGTTGATGCGGGTGAATTTAACACTCGACGTATCTATGATGAATCCAATTGCTCTAGCATGCTAGGGTTATCTGATTTCCAATGTCAACCGTTATTGAGTTTACTTACCTTGAAGAAGAAAGAACCCTGAAATAAACATTCTGGTATGAAAAATCCTTTCAATGTTCTTCTTGATTTTGGTGCATCGCACCATAAATTAGCAACATTGCCATATTATCTTGTATTAAATATATTTCTCCATATTCGTATTGGTTTACCTTGGTCGGCCAATGTTCTTTTTGTTCTGAGGTTATGGGTGACGTTGGTTTGAGTTGCTAAACTTCTACAACAATATTAATGTCTCTTACATTTACCGACCATTTTTGCATCATACAAAGACGTATTATGAGAATCCTGATTAAAGCGGGTGAAAAATATCACGGATTTTACAATTCTTGAGGAATGATTGGTGTGTGTGCGAATCAAGTATCTTCAATGTCTTCTCGAGAACTTTGACATCGCCGCCTCGGTGATCCATCAGAGGTTATATTATCTTTTTTTATCAGATTTTGTTTCTATTGATAAACGTCGACGTAATAAGGATCCTTGTGATGTTTTTTACGTGCCAAACAAACTCGATCACCTTTTTTGGATAATTATAATAAAGTTGAACAAAGTTTTTCATTGTGATATTTGGGACTGTATAATCCTTCATCATTTTGTGGTGCCACATATATTCTAACCATTGTCGATGATTTTCTCGTTGAGTTTTGGTTCAGCTGATCATTGGAAAAAATGAAGTATATACCATTTTTCAATTTTTTTTTGTGTTATGGTCCATAGATAATTTGACATTAATGTGCAAGTTGTTCATACGGATAATGGTATTTAATTTATGAGATTACGAAAATTCTTTGCGATAAATATAATTATTCATCAAACTTCTTACATCTACACACCACAACAAAATGATCATGTATAATGCAAGCATCATCATATTTTGAATATTATACGAGCATTGATGTTTCAAGAAAGTTTATTTACACGTTTCTTAGGGGTAATGTGAAATAGTAGAGCATCTTTCCTCATTAATCGCACTCCAAACATACTTCTCGATGGTAAAACTCCTTTTGAAATTCTCCATGATCATATACCTTCTTATGATCATATTCTTGTGTTCAATTTCTTTTATTATGCTTGCATTGGATCCATAAGGCGTGACAAGTTTGCACCATAGACTTTTCGTTGTCTTTTCATGGGATATCATCTTGAACAAAAAGGATGGCGAGTGTATGATTTGAAAATGAACCTTTTTTTGTTTGTATTCTGAGACGTAATCTTTCGTAAGAAAATTTTTCTCTGTCTTCAGAATTAAATAATTCATCACAGTTTCCAATGGGTGCTCCATCATCATCATCTTCTCTGAACTCGATATATTATGATAATATTCTCGACACTGGGTGTGAGTTAGTAGCGCCTGAGAAGCATCTTTCTTCCGATTAACATGAGTGTGGTGGTCTTTAGATTTCTGACCAAGATTCATCATCTCTAGATCTGATCCTTTGGATAAAACATCTTACATGATTTTACGAACATCTATTTGTACACACACTCCATCCATTCTACTGTGTTATTTTGTTACATTTCTACGCATTCACTACAAAAAAACTGGCGATTTCCAACGAACGTATCCGTTGGAAAGCGCCCAAAATCCGTTGGAAACAGCCCTTTCTAACAGACACCAACGGATTTTCGTCCGTTGCGAAAAGTTCGTTGCAAATGATGATCCGTTGCAATTCGTGACGGAGTTCCAACGGATGATATCCGTTACAAAATTGCAATGGAAAACGCCGTTGGAAAGAATGTAACGGACGACCGTTGGATAACGTTGTGACGGATCACCGTGCAAACTTTCAACGGACGGCCGTTGGACAGCAACGGCTGTCCGTTGCAAAATTAGGAATACTTTGCAACAGACATCCGTTGCCACGTGGCGGGAACTTGCAACGGACGACCGTTGCAAACTGGC
>CM071865.1:11259344-11309623 GCA_036759665.1 Gynandropsis gynandra | reverse complement strand
CTTTTCTTAACCGTTTTTTCAGGTTTCCAACGGGCTTCCGTTACAAATTGTAATGGATGACCGTTGGAAAATGGCATTCCCGATGCGATGACGGCTATCGCATCGGGAATGCCATTTTCCAACAGACATCCGTTACAAATTATAACGGAAGCCCGTTGGAAACCTGAAAAAACGGTTAAGAAAAGCTGCAAATTCGGCAGTCATCATTACTTTTTCCAACGGATATCCGTTGGAATTCTAACGGATGCCCGTTGGAAAAGAACACGTGGCGTCAACACGTGGCGTCAAGCGTCAAAACGTGGCGGCAATTTACCATTAAAATGGTCCAACGAACATCGTTACAATGTCCAACGGATATCCGTTGGGATCTGTGAAAATCGAGAAATTTTTTCTAAGTGTCGGGTGCGAATTTACCCTTATAACGGTCCAACGGTGATCCGTTAGCATTTCAACGGATGTCCGTTGGGATTGTTGAAAATCCTTATATTTTTTCTAAGTGTCGGGTGCGAATTCAACAACCGTTAATAGTTTCAACGGGCGACCGTCAACATTGGTTGTTGGAAATCCTTAAATTTTTTCTAAGTGTCGGGTGCGAATTCAACAACCGTTAATAGTTTCAATTCAACATTGTTTATATAACATGTTCGATTGTATTAACATTTCGATTATTCGATTACACATCATACATCAAACGTGAAACATCGTTCATTGACGGTATACGTCATTTACATTAATTACACATCATATACATGTATGACACATAATAAACATTATTGTATTTACATTTCTTCTTCAGTAGATTCATCGATGGGCGAGTCGTCTTTCGCTTGTTCATTGAATTCATCGCTATTTTCATCTTCAGCATCTTCCGGTTCAACGTCTTCATAATCGCGTATGAGTTCTCCGTCTATGTCATTCCTCACAAGAAGCTCCTCGCGATCTGTATCAATTAAATGAATCGGCTGCGGATGATCGGGTTGCAACGGATATTCTTTATCATCAGAGCTTATGATCCCTCGTGGCTTGATCTTTACTACGGACCACCACTCCTCTCTTCGACGTTTCAATGTTGTTGGATATTGCACGTAACATACTTGATCTGCTTGATCTATTGTGATGAAGGGATCATATTTACCATATTGTCGTGCCGGGTTGACGTCAATTCCTCCCCAACGGTTTTTTCGTATTCCACATCCTACGGTTGGATCAAACCACTGACATTTAAAAAGCATAACCTTCAACCCAACGAGACCAGCATATTCCAGTTGTATGATTTGGTGCAAAATACCGTAAAAGTTATCACCCTCTATATCACTATTAACGAAAACTCCATAGTTGTATGTGCTTCTATGTTTCCCGTGTTCGTCCGTGTGGAACGTGTAGCCGCGAGTAAACAAGATTGGCCAACACATGACATTTCGTGCGGGACCATTAGCCAAATCTTTTATCCACGTAGGAAGTCTTTCATCAGAACATTTCACCTGTATGTATAAAAAAACAAATTAATACTCTTATATGCAATTAATTTACATAAATGTGTATACGAGTACTTACGTAGTCTCTAAACCACGATCCATAATGTTGAACTTTCATGTCTGTGAGTTCATTTGCATTTAGATGAGGATATGTACCAAGCACTTCTTCGTCAAATATCCTGAATAATGAAAATACGTTACATTTTCATATATATATAAATAGAAAGATTGAAATTATAATATGTCCCATACATACCTTTCGAACGGTAATAACTCTTGACAATTAAGTAGTATATATGTGTGGACATGATTATACTCCTCAGGTGTTAACCAATATTCATCGGATTTTCCTCCTGTACGTCCAATCGGTGCAAACATGTCAGGAAACTTAACGTCCTCTTTTAACCACTTTAATAATGCTGTTTTGGCCGGACTAGACAATCTAAATACCGGGATAGGTGACCTTCCATCCCGTAATTCCAACTCTGGTCGTCGGCATATTGACTTCAAATCTTTCCTCGATTGTATATTATCTTTCGTTTTACCCGTCACATTCAAAACAGTATTTATGATGTTATCGAAAAAGTTCTTCTCGATATGCATAACATCTAAATTATGACGTAATATCAATGATTTCCAGTATGGTAGTTCCCAAAAGATACTACGTTTATACCAGTTATGCCATTCACCTTGACCATTTGGTTTACGATGCCCACGATCTCCACCGCATTCTACTGATTCTTGTAAATCCTCCATTGTGTTCAATCTTTCGTAAAGGATTTGTGTTCCAGTTTGCATGCACGGTGCCTCTTAATGAGCCGCTGCATGAAAACGTGACAATCGTGACTTTTTAAACCGATCAGCCTCGAACCGACAATATCCACACACCGAGCAATGTTCGATGCATATCCATCGGGAAACTTAACGTCCTCTTTTAACCACTTTAATAATGCTGTTTTGGCCGGACTAGACAATCTGAATACTGGGATAGGTGACCTTCCATCCCGTAATTCCAACTCTGGTCGTCGGCATATTGACTTCAAATCTTTCCTCGATTGTATATTATCTTTCGTTTTACCCGTCACATTCAAAACAGTATTTATGATGTTATCGAAAAAGTTCTTCTCGATATGCATAACATCTAAATTATGACGTAATATCAATGATTTCCAGTATGGTAGTTCCCAAAAGATACTACGTTTATACCAGTTATGCCATTCACCTTGACCTTTTGGTTTACGATGCCCACGATCTCCACCGCATTCTTCTGATTCTTGTAAATCCTCCATTGTGTTCAATCTTTCGTAAAGGATTTGTGTTCCGGTTTGCATGCACGGTGCTTCTTTTTTTTGAACCACGTTCTTCCGAAAATGTTTTTTATCTCTCCTGAAAGCATGACCACGAGGAAGAAATCTTCTATGACAATCAAACCAACATGGTTTCTTACCATGTACTAGTCGAAATGAATCTGTATCCTCCATACAATAAGGACATGCTAATCTTCCGTGCGTGCTCCATCCTGGTAACATTCCATACGCAGGAAAATCGCTAATTGTCCACAACAAGACCGCTTTCAATCTGAAATTTTGCTTAGTACTGACGTCATAAGCAATGATTCCTTCATTCCATAACTGTCGTAATTCATGAATTAAGGGCTGCAAAAATACATCGAAACTTTTCTTCGGATGTTCTGGTCCTGGAATAAGCAACGTCAAAAACATTACCTCTCTTTTGAAAAACATCTCGGGAGGTAAATTATAAGGAGACAAAATCACCGGCCGGAGGGAATATTGACTTCCCGATTGTCCATAGGGACTAAAACCATCCGTGCACAGGCAAAGATAAACATTTCTCGTTTCACGTGCAAACTCGGGAAATATTACATTGAAATCTTTCCAAGCCTAACCATCCGATGGAAGTTACATTACACCTTCGGTCGTGGAGTGTTCGGCGTGCCATCTCATTGGTGCAGCGGGTTTTTTATTCATATAACCTTCTCAACCTGTTTGCTACAGGCATATAAAACATTTTCTTGTATGGTACGTATTCCCGTGAAGATGGTTTTTTAGGCCGAAATCTGCTTGCACCGCAAAACTTGCATTCCAACAAGTCTTTATCATTTCCCCAAAACAACATGCAACTGTTTCTACAAACATCAATTTTCTCATGTGGCATTCCCAAGTCTTTTAACACATTCTTTGTTTCGTAGTATGTCTCAGGAGCTTGGTTATTTTCCGGTAAATATTCCCGCATTGTTTTACAAAATGAATCCATGCAATTTTCAGCCACATTGTAGTCTGTTTTAATACTCATCAATCTTGAAGATAAAGATAAACGAGACTGACCTTCACGACAACCTTCATATATAGGTTGTTTCGCCGAATCCAATAGGTTGAAGAATCGACGTGAATCGATGTTCGGCATCTCTTCATGCGTTTGTTCATTAACAACTCCAGGAAAAGCATCTGACACCATTTCCACATATGGATTGGTCGTTGATTCTTCATAAATAACTTCTTCATTTCGTTGTACTTGTGCATCTTGCACACTATCTCTAACACCGCAATCTTCGCCGTGAAAAAACCAAATTTCGTAATTTTCAACGAAACCCACCTTATACAGATGTTTGCAAACAATTTCTTGACTTCGAAACTTCATGTTTTTGCATCTTTTGCATGGACATAACATTGTCCCCCGTTCTTGACACAAAGGCTGCATCGATGCAAAACTCATGAATTGCTCTAATCCGTGTAAGAATTCTTGCGTAATCTCTTCGGTTACAGGATCTTTTCTTCTATACATCCACTCCCTTGATCTATATATATTTCGATTCGAAGACGACGACATTTTTTCGAAAATGTTTTTGTTATTGATGATTTGACGCACTTGTTGGTAAGATCTAAATAACTAACGTTCCAACGGATGTCCGTTGGAAATTGCAACGGATAGCCGTTGCAGGTTCACGTGAAATTATTTAAACTGGTGCCCTCGAAATTCACAAAATCAACGGTTATCAGTTGCTTTTTCTAACGGCTATCCGTTAGAATGTGTAACGGACGACCGTTAGAACACCTTCTAACGGAGATTCCAACGGGCGTTGCTACTACCTCCGTCACCAAAACCAGTATCTTTACTTCCATAATCGAATCCAAAACAACCTTAATAAACTTCCTCACCACCGGTAAGAAAATTTATCAAAGTTGTTTTAGATTCAACCATGGAAGCAAAAGATACTTGATATTGGTGGTTTGTTTGATTCATATCCGTCACCAAAACCAGTATCTTTATCTCAATAATCGAATCCAAAACAACCTTAATAAACTTACTCACCACCGGTAAGAAAATTTATCAAAATTGTTTTAGATTCAACCATTGAGACAAAAGATACTTGATATTGGTGGTTTGTTTGATTCATATCCGTTGATATTGATATTGTTGATATTGTTTTAGATTCAACCATATACATAGTTAAATTTTCAACGGAAATCCGTTGGCATGTGTAACGGATGCCCGTTGCAAGATCTCACGAATTTATTTCGACGGTTGAACCTCGAAATTAACAATATCAACGGCCATCCGTCACAAATTGTAACGGATTACCGTTACAATTGTCAACGGATGACCGTCAGAATATTTCCCCCGGTTTCTAACGGTCTTCCAACGGATATGGCCAACGGATATTATCCGTTACAATCCGTCGCAAATTGTCAACGGATTTTTAACGGATTTGGCAACGGCATTATTCCGTTAAAATCCGTTACAAAATCCAACGGATTGCAACGGATATAATCTCGTTGAAAGCATTAACATATCTGTTGCAATCCGTTGCTATTTTCTTCCAACGGACGGATCCGTTGCCCCGTCCGTTGGAAATAGCGTGTTTTTTTGTATTGATTGTCTTCATGACCTCGTCAACATTATTTCACCTAGCGATCCTTCGACATGTGGTAATTATATTTGTCCCATTGTTAATTTTGCTTCATTAGATTGTTTTTTTTACTTCAACATCGTGCATTTTTAGAGGTTATGACTACTGGGTGTGAGCTTGAGATCTTTATCGAAATTTCACGTGATCCAAGATGAGCCGCGATGATGTGATTGGAGCTTGAGGCTTTTACAAAAATAATAATTGGTCCCTTACCCTTCTTCCCATCGTTAAGAAAACGAGTGGTTATAGTTTCGTTTATAAGATCAAGTATAATTCAAATGAATCGATAGAAAGCTACAAGGCTAGACTCGTATTTCTTGGTAATAGGCATAAATAATTAGTAGATTTTGAGAATACTTTTACACCAATTGCAAAGATGCCATAAATTATTCTATTTCTTGCAATTGTGGCAGCTCATGATTGGATGTTCATCAAATAAATGTGCACAATTCCTTTTCTATTGGAGATCTTTTCTGAAAATGTGCATATAAATTTGCCACCATGTATGTTGATGATGGATAATTTACTCGTTTGCAAGCTTAACGAGTCATTGTACGGATTACGACAAACACCTTGTTGTTGATTTGCAAAATTGAGTTAAGCTCTTGTGCGATATGAATTTTGCCAATCGCGTTAAGATTGTTCTATGTTCTCTATAAAAGAGATTATACAAAGATCAATGTTTTGGTTTATATGGATGATTTGATTTCTGACGAGAATAATGTTGCAGCGGTGATGATATTCAAACAATATCTCCATGATTGCTTTCATATGAAAGATTTGAGAGTTCTTAAATATTTTTTAGGTATAAAAGTTGCCCGGAAATAAGATGGGATCTTTATTTCACAACATAAATATGCGTTGGATATTATTGTTGAGTGTGGTATATTATGAGCTAAACCAAAAGATTTTCCAATCGAACAAAATCATAAACTTATTTCTTCCTCGAGTTCTCTTTATTGTGATCCTACACAAAATCGCAGGCTAGTTGGACGATTGATTTATTTAACAATCTCTCGTCAAGGTCTCTCATATGTAGTACATGTCTTTACTCAATTCATGCATCATCCACTTAAAGACCATTGGGAGTCGTCCCTTCGGGGCTTTCCAGGACATGTCATAATATTACGTAAGGATAGTGACCTACGTCCCAACGGTTATTGTGATTCTGATTAGGCAACATGTTCTACTACTGGACATTCACTTAATGGGTAAATGTTTTACTTGAGAACTCTTCAATTGCGTGGAAGACGAAAAAGTAACATACAGTTTCATGCTCTTTAGCAAAAGCGAAATATCGATCTATGGTTGTTCTTACTTGAAAGTTCAAATGGTTGAAATCGCTCTAGATTTTTTTTTTTTCGCATCTCACGTTCTACACATATGTGCATGATCTGTGATAATCAATCAACTATGCACATTACAACAAATCCAATTTTCTATAAACGAACGAAATATATTGAGGTAGATTGTGCTTTCATTCGGGATGCGGTTGTACATTATGATATTTATACAACTCTTATTCACTCCAAGGATCATCTTTCATATATTTTTATCAAGGCTTTGGAGCTTCGATCATCTATTTATTGATCATTTGTGATCTTCATGATTCAACTTAAAAAGACTTGTTAAACATGTTTTTGCAAATATCTATTAGTTATAAATATAATATATTTTATATTTACAAATTTACTAAATCTTTTCCATTTTGTATCTATATTTTTATGAATTATTGGAAAAAACACTATTTTTTAATTTATTAATCTTTTGCATTTATGTTAATATATCGTCTTATTCGTTTTCTTTCGAAAAAAAATGTATATTTTTCGCAATATAGATAAAATGCTAAAAATTCACAAACTTTCAACAAATTATATACACAAAATATGTTAACTATTTTTTCAGCTAATAAAATACCAAACTAAAATAATTTTAAAAAATTTAACGAAAACACACACAATCTATATATATATATATATTATATAGAAAATAATAACTTTTTTAAAATGTATCTAAAATAACGTTTTGATCAGAATAATATTATTAAAAATAATAAATTTATACGGTTTACTAAAAGTAGATTAAAATAAATATGTTTTCATTATTTAGGTTTCTCCGAAGAATGTCTATAATAATGTAATAGCTGCAACGATAAACAAAATTGTATAAAAATGGTAAAAATTAATTTTCCAAATTGGTGCCACAACCAAAATCATATACCAAAGTCCTTGGTTTGGTGTCAGCGAACTTACCCAAAAGTAAGGCTTAATTCATATCATACCCACCGATTACTGGTTAGGAGAAATAAAAATAAAATAAAATTTATGACGATCTTTGTCACAAAAAAAAGAAAAGAAAAGAGAGTGACAACTAAATTAAAGTAATGAATCTAAAATTAAGAAAACAAAGCAAAAGAGACGTTGACTTCAACATTGGCTCAAAGAGACAACCGTTTTGCATATTGAAAAATACAAAGACTTCTCGTCTCCATACATCTCGTGATTACATTTCTAGTTATTCAAGTTTTCTCGTAATCACGTTTCGCGTTCTTTTAGTTCGACTCTCTTTGAACCATCTCGTTCTACCGCAATTTTCATCTATATAAACGCTTGTATCATTTTATTTTCTATATATGAATTAGAAACCTTTTTTTTACAAAATGGCTTGTTGTATCATGGTATCACAGCTTCGTTCCAAAACTTTCCGGGTTTGAGGTTCTTGGACTTCTGCGAATTATGATGATCACCAGTGATGAAAGTGGTGATGATGATGAAGACGACAATGATGACCTTCGATAATAGTGGTGGTGGTGATGTGTTTCATTTCTAGACCGATTTCAACACCTATTTCTAAACCGAATTTGACAAAAAATTTCCTCCGTTTCAATGCCGAACTCGACCATCGATTCTAATTCGAACCTTGACCCGAATTCTCCCCCCTGGCCATGAAAAGCTCCTCTTCAACCTCAACGCTCTTCAACGTTCCGACCTAGATGCCTTTTGGCGTTCAGATCTCGATACCTTTCGACGTTCCGACTCAGACGCCCTTCGGCGTTCTGACCCAGACGTACCTTGGCGTTCCAACCCAAATTCCCCTTGGCGTATCGACCTCGATGCCATTTGGCGTTTCCACCTAGACGTCCCTTGGCGTAGTGACCTCGACGCCCTTCGGTGTTCTGACCCAGACGACGTCTGGTGTACCGACCTCGACTCCCCTTGGCATACCGACCTCGACGCCCTTCCGTATTCCGACCCAGACGCCCCTCAGCATTCCGACCTAGATGCCCCTCAGTGTACCATCCTCGACGCCCCTTGGCGTTCCGATCCAAACGTCCTTCGATGTACCGGCCTCTATGCCCCTTAGCGTATCGACCTGACGCCTTTCGACGTACTGACCTCGATGCCCTTCAGCATACCGACCTCAATGCCCTTCGGTGTTCTGATCCAGACTCCCCTTCGACGTTCCCGCCTCGACGCCCTTTGGCGTTTCAACTCAGACCCTTTGGTGTACCGACCTCGACGCCCCTGGGCGTTTTGATCTCGAAGCCCCTTGGCATACTGACCTCTACGCCTTTCGACGTACCGATCTAAATTCCCTTCTACGTTCTGGCCTAGATGCCCTTGCAGTGTATCGACCTCAAAGGCTTTATTCGACCGTCGATAGACTACCGAACCAAGCACGACAAGCCATCGAAATTTTGACCGACCCGACCGTCGAAATTTTGTAAGAAAGTTTTTGATTTTTTTTGTTCTTTCGTTTATATTTTGATGACCAAAATACTAGAAAAAAATTGCGAACATCTTCACCAAAACATCAGGACGATATGGATTTGACGTTTTATTGGCAAGTTGGGCATTGTCATCTATATACTCCAACTTGAGGGGGATATCCCGTCTCCACACATCTCGTAATTAAACTTCTCGTCATTCTAATTTCTTTGTAATCACGTTTTGTATTCTTGTAGTTTGACTATCTTTGGATCTCCCCGTTCTACCGCAATTCACAACTATATAAACGCTTTTACCATTCTATTTTCTATACATGAATGAGAAACCTTTTTTTACAAAATGACTCGTCATATCATTATATGATATTTAATTTATAAAAAATCTATATGAACAATAGTATTTGAGTAAAGGAAAAACTTCTAGTGTGTTTGAGGTTTAATATGAAGAGACTCGAAAGTTTGATGATTACACGTAAGATAATTTGTAGTATTTTGATTTTTATATACATGAACTATTCAATTTGTTTCAGATATTTGAATAGAAAAAAAGGTATGATGTTACATGACATACATGATTTCTATAATAAAATCTAGTAACTATGATTATTATTATTAAATAATAAAAAGATTACGATAGATTTTGATTAAAACACATAAATAGATATTATTATTTTTAAAATTATGTATACCACGACAAATAAATAAAACAAAACAATATTTTTTCATTATACTGAAATGGTACATATAATTTTTTGTAAAATTATATTGGTTTATGAAATACAAATGCACCTTGGTAGATAATAAATGTGCACAAGTGTGGTAAAGTATGACTCAAAATTATGAGTTTATTTATTTCCCTAAGCTTTGAAATGAAGAGAAGAAGAAGGTAATGGTTGATTTGTTGTTAAACTAATTTTAGTTTGAACTGGGTGGAACTTGAAATCATTTTTGGTTTTACACTAAAACCAAGTGGTTCACGATCAATAATCCCCTTGTGATGCACGTAATTTCTTCGACTGTTACAAAGACTTAATATAAAATAACTCAATGTTTCATTTTCTTTCTCTTACCAAAACATTAAAAACTCTCTTTCTCTCTCTAAAGCCTTTGCCATTGTTGTAAGAGTTTAAGCTCTGTGTAATCGTGGTTGTGCTAGTGAATTCCAGATTTTCTCCTGATGTGATGTATCTTCTTTGACATCGAAAGAAAAGAACACGTAAAAGTCTTGCGTGTCTTTTACATCTTTGTTTCTTTTGGGGTTTTTTCATTTATTCCAAACTACAATTTTCAATTTACATTCATAATCATCTTCAAAGTGTCTTTTATAAAAAAAACTAATCCTACAAGTGATATCAGAGCTTGAATGGGAAATGGGACATGCTTTGCTAATGAGTTTTTTGAACCAAGTTTTAATAATACTTGAGCTCAATGAGATCACTCGGAATTTGGTACGATTCTTGTTGGACAAAGGGTACTTCAATGCAGACTCGAAGGCTCGATTTTAAAGGAGTTTCTTGAAAATATCACACTGAGTAAAAAAGAAAAGAATCGAGAATAGATACACCAATTGCATGAAAACTGAAAGTGGAAAAGTTCAATTGAAAATGTGACTTTATAATGTGGAAAAAGAAAGCCTGAGCTAGCTTGGAGAACATGGGTTTACATACAACCCTAGAGGATAATCCAAAATCTTGGATTCAAGCAAATCATGTTGATTTCAATGATGGAGAACGAACTTCTCCAAAAGAGAAGTTGACATCAATAATACCGGAAACTTTTGTGACTCTATAGGTGTAGGATCTATACTCATATTTGATTCATAAGCAAGAACACATCAACACTAGATCAAGATGCATCTCTAAGTCAGTTTATGAAATGTGGAGGCTTCTTAAAAAGATGTATATGGAACAATCACTTCTCAACCACAATCATCTTATGCAAAGGCTTTCCGGGTTTAGAATGTATGATGAGAAGTCTATTGAGGACAATCTTGATATCTTTCAAAAGATGCTTTATGATTTTCAAAATCTACAAATGAAAAAATGGATGAGGAATATCAAACCATCTACCTATTAAATTCCTTGCCCCTTGCTTATGACGAATTGAAGAGGTCAAGGCAGTTGCATGATCAAAAGAATTAAAATTAGTTGCTCAACGGAAAAGCTTTAAATCAAGTGAAGAAGGGCTAATTGTGAGCGGGGAGTAAGATATCAAAGAAAGTGATTAACAAAAGGCACAAAAGAAGATCCAAATCTAAAGAAAAGTCAGAAAGTGGCTGCTGATATTGTGGGAAAGTTGGACATGACAAAAAAATACGACGAAAATAAAAAAAAGGATCAAGAATCAAAAGGTTCATCGGGTGAGGTTGTTGTCATTATATAAAAATTCACAGAAATTGAGGACCTCACTATTTTTTATGAGGATTCTAAAGAACAATGGATTCTAGATTCTGGGTAACACCTAGGAGAAACTGGTTTGAGATTTTTTTAAGAAAACACATAAGGAAAAGTTCTTATGAGTAACAATGATATTTGTGAGATTAAAGGCATAAGAAATATGAGAATCAATGTTCACGATGACTGACACAAGGTATAACTTAGGTTCATACATGAATCAAAGAGAAATCTAATATCTTTAGGTAGCCTAGAAGTCAAGTCTATGCTTAGAGATCAGAAAGGGGACAATTAAAAGTGTGTAAGGGAACTCCGATGGTCTTATAGGTTGACCTGCAAAGGGGATTTTATGTGTTACAGAGGGGACATTGAAGTAGTAGAAGCTAACATAAGCATGATGCAACTCGGTTTTGGCATAGGAGATTAGGACACATGAGTGTGAAGGGCTTGTAATTACTAGTTAACAAAGAATTTTTACCAGAAAAGAAGCTCGACTTTTGATATGTGTGAAGATTGCATCATGGGAAAAAGCACCATGCTTCGTTCATGTCACTAAGGGAATTTAGGGCTACATTTATGGAGATCTTTGGGGCTCATAAATGTAAAACCATATTAGTCCATGGCTAGATAGTTTTTGTCCATAATCGATGACTATTCAAGGAAAACTTGGATTTATTTTCTAAATAGCAAGGATGAAGCTTTTAATAGCTTTGTGGAATGGAAGCAACTGGGTGGAGATACAAATAAGGAAGAAAGTGAAGTGTTTAAGGACTGACAATGAATTGGAACTCTAAAATAATTAGTTCAATTCATTCAACAAGGAAAATGGTATTAAACGTAACAAGATTTGCACTTTCACACCCCAAACAAATGGGGTTGTAGAGATGATGAATAGAAATATAATGGAGAAGGTTATAGCAGTTCATGTTATAAATATGTTGGGTATAAGTTGTTTTTATAGCAGTTCATGTTATGAATAAGTTGTTTTTATAAATGAGTTAGAAGTGGAAGAAATATGTTGGGGAGAAGTTGTTTTTATAGTAGTTCATGTTATAATTAAGTCTCCATCAAATGCGATTGGATTCAAAACACCCGAAGAGATATGGTCTGATCAAAAACTTGATTATAGGTATATGAGAAGGTTTGGCAATGTGGCATTTGTTCATACAGAACAAGAGAAACCTAAAGCATGGCTCAAGGACATAATTTTTAGGTTATCCTCAAGGGACCATAGAATATAGAATCTGGTTATTTCATGAACGAAAGTGTGTAATAAATAGAAATGTAACATTTCAAGAGGAAATGTGTACAAGGATATGTAAGAAGGATTAATCATTGATGAAATGGTTCAAGAACCAGAAAAAATCACAATTAAGACTTCATTCAACATTATAGAGACAAGTGATAAACCTAATACCCAAACATTTATCTACACCATATTCTGAGAACAATAAAAAGGAAAGAACTCAATCAAATGTGGAAGAAAACAGTGAGGAATATGGGGACGCTATGGATTCAGAAGGTTTGGTGAATTTAGATAAATTATTAGAAGATTATCGGCTTGCAAGAGACATAATTTAGTAGTGATATAACAACTTTTTGCTTTGACCATAACAAATGAGGTGGAGTTTAATAAGCCTAAAACTTACAAAGAGGCTAGAAAAATTCCTTTCTCGAACAAGTGAAAAAAGATCATGTAGGAAGAAATGAAATCATTATACAAAAATGAGACTTGGATCCTAGTTGACAACCCAATAAACATAAGACCTATATGTTGCAAGTGGATATACAAAAGGAAGCAAGGAATTCGTGGGGTTGAAGAAGCAAGGTTCAAGACTAGATCCGTGGCTAAATAGTGCTCCTAAATTCAAGACACAAACTACCAAGACATCTTTGCACCAATTGTAATGCATGTATCCATCAGAATCTTACTCCGTATTATTGCAATCATGATTTGGAGGTGGAACAGTTAAATGTAAAAACAACTTTTTTACATGGAAGTCTGAATAAAATGATTATTATGTACAACCTAAACGATTCCAAATAAAGGAAAGGAATACATGGTTTGTCTACTCAAGAGATTTTTGTATGGCCTTAAGCAGCATCCTAAAAAATGGAACAAAAGGTTCGATGTTTTCATGTTGCAATTAGATTTTCACAAGTTGAAGTATGATCATTGTGTTTACTTTCAAATGAGAAAAGGTTGTGGTATATCTACGAACTGTTGTATGTGGATGATATATTGGGTGTAGAGATAGGGTCTAGACCTGATCTAGCCTATGGTATTGGGTTAATATCTCGTTTTATGAGCAATCACATTCAAGATCATCGGTTGGCAGTGAAAGGGATGATGAAATATTTGAAGGGAACATTGAATATGGGATTGACATACTATAACGAAAATGAATTTTACATCAAGGGTTATTGTGTTTCGGATTTTGCTTCAGATATTGACAAGAAGATCAATTACCAGGTATGTGTTTATTTTAGGTAGGAATACTATCAATTGAATATCAACACTCCAATATATTATGGCTCTGTCAACAACAAATTCTGAATACATGACATTCAATGAGATCGTGAAAGAGGAAATGTAGCCTAAAAGTCTACCGGAGGAGCTCGATTACAATCAAAATTCAGTTGAAATTCATTGTGATTCCTCAAATGTTAATTGCCTAGCTAAAAATAGTATGTTCCATGAAAGGACAACAGTGATTAAAAGCAATTGATTGAACTAGTCCAAAAAAGTAATGTTTTTAATTTGAAAATTAAATCCAAAATGTGTGTATATATAATATATATACATACATACACATCAGGACTATCTAGAGCTAATAATCTCCATAGGAATTGGAGTCACATCTTATTCAAACTTAAAAGCACAACGAATCTAAGAGTTACAAAACTTACAAATTAGGATATTGCATAAAGGCCAAAGTAACTTTACGACTCAATTTCAATTTCGTTGACGTCATTAAATCGTACCGTACTTCGTATGGAACAATGATAAATTAAAAGACTTTTGTACTATCTCGATTTTCATCTTCGCTGCTTCTTCGTTTATTCCGGAATACAATTGTCACTGTCGGGGAAACAAAATTATGGGCATTCGTTAGAAATGGATGAAAAAGTCATGCGACTTGAATTGCAAGAACGGAATTTAACTAAATAGTTAGAGATCTAATACTGATATTAATAGTGCTGCTCGATTAGGACAAGACTCGTGAAAAAACAGTGTTCATCATCTTGTACTCTTAACCTATGCCAACACACTATTTACTTGCGTAAAAACTAAAGAATTCCCATGGATGATACACGGGAATGGCAGTAACATGATGTTAGACCCGAAGAAATACGACAAGCATACTCATGATCATTCGTTGTTTCACCGTTCAAACCAATGCAAAAACCCGAGCCACTCAAAATGACATAAACATAGTAATTAGGGTGTGAAATCATACCAATGATTTGAAGGGAAAGCTAACTCAGGCACGCATCAAACCAATCTGCGACTAGACGGGCTAAAAAACATCACGGATGGATACGGTCGAGCAAAAGCTTACAACTTTATGGAACTTGTTAACTGGTGAAGGCAACTGAGGTACTCTCCTCCAATTGCACTTCCCTTTCTCTCCATCAATTTGGCAAATACAAGTTGGGTACTTCTTGTGATAATCTTCGTTGAACACGTAAATCAGATTCCCGAATCCAACGCATTTCAAGCTTGCAAACGTTGCACTATCCACATCCTCATTATCCACCAATTCAGACAACAAACCCTTAGGCATAATGGCAATTTCGCTGAATTCCATCGACTTTTCATCGATTTTCCACAGATTGAATGAATACCCACGAGCTGAGAAACACATTCCACCAAGAACAAGCATGTTGTTACAAGCATTCAGGAAAGCAAACATAAGCCCAGGTGGTCTCAGGGTTTGAACATTGCTCCATGTGTATGAATCCAAGCAGAACGAGGTGATAAAGCATGAATAGATTCCAAAAACGTAGAATCTTCTCTTGAACAGAGCAGAAGATAGGGTTTGATGAGCGTAACCTGATCGGAAATCGGCAGGAAGTGGCGGACATAGCTCCCACGAATCCAGAAGAGGATCGTAGACCTCGACGGCTTGTCGATCCTCGATGTCGACCAATCCGCCAATGAATCCGACACCTCCGACGAGGATGAACTTCAACGAGCCGTTACGGTCGGAGAAAACCCCCAAAAGAGGGGTAATTCGAGGGAATCGCACCGGAGAAGTGAATCGCCACAGGGGTTTCAGGATCGGTGAGAAGGAAAATCTCGGGGCCGTGGAGAAGAGGAACCCATCGGATCCGACGAGGTGGAGAGAAGGGAAGGAGGCGGCAGCGGCGGAGGGAAGGCGGAGCCAGGTGTCGGAGAGAGGGTCAAAGGCAAAGGACTGATTGTGGAAGGAGGAGGTATTGTGGATGCCAAAGAGGAAGAGCCATGGAGACGACGGCGAAGGCTTCGGCGGAGGAAGTGAGGTGATGATTGAACGCCAGAGCTTGCAGACGGCGGAGGAACGAACGAGGGAAGGGATGGGGAGGAGAGAGAAGATGGATTCGGTGAGGTCTATGCTTAGGGCATTGAAGCTCGGAGATTGAGGATGGTTATCCGACATTGTTGTTCTCTGTTCGTGTTCTTCGGTTTTTCTTTTCCTTTTTGCTTCTTGTTATTGTTTTTTCTTTCACTTCCTTTCCCGGGGAAGAAGACAGACGTGCGGAATAATGGAAATCTTGTTTCCTTGATTTATTGAGAATTGGATTTACAAGTGTTATTAACTTATTTATAATTAACTATCCTAATTTTAGATGATCACGAGATAGGGTTTTTGGCGAGATACATAATGTATGCACCCGTTGATGTAAAGTCATTCATATCACCTCCCCAATCAGCATCACTGAATATATGTGCATGCAAGGAAAGTGAGTTTGCAGCAGAGAAGAAAAGGCCTTCATGGATGGCATGTTCCTGCAAAATAACGTAAGACTCGCTTGAGTGCTTGTCAATGATCAGAAGTGCGAGCATGCATAAACTGAGAGAGACGATTCACGACAAAACTGAGATCGGGCCTAGTCAGAGATAGATATTGCAGGCTTCCAACAATCATCCTGTACTCGGTGGGATCAGGTAGTGGATCACCTAACTCAAGTGTGAGTCGAGCTGTTGAGGCCACTGGTGTCGAATCAGATTTGGACCCAAGCATGTCAACTCGTTGAAGAATGTCAGTAACATATTTGCGTTGAGAAAGAATAAGACCATCGGCTGTGCGAGTGGCTTCCATACCGAGAAAGTAGTGTAAATCACCCAAATCTCTGAGAGACAACCTGACGACAAGAGATGAATGAAGGTATTAACCGAAATTGAGTTATTACTAGTAATAATAAGATCGTCGATATAGATAAGCACAAATATGCTATCAGTGCCATCATATTGAATGAAGAGAGATTCATCAGCAAGGGAGTTCACAAAGTTCTTAGATACCAAATACTGTCGAAGCTAAAAATACCATGCGCGCGGAGCTTGTTTGACTCCATAAATGACTTTCTTTAATTTGCAAACATGAGTAGGCTGGTCACGATCAACAAAGCCCGGGGGTTGCGACATGTACACTTCCTCAGAAAGATTACCTTGAAGAAAGGCATTGTTGACATCCAATTGTCGTAGAGACCAACCACGAGAAACAACAATACTCAGCACGAGTCTGATTGTTGTGGCTTTAACGACTGGACTGAATATTTCATGGAAGTCAACTCCAGGGCGTTGATGAAAGCCCTTAGCAACCAAGTGTGCCTTAAAGCGATTTACAGATCCATCAGGATTTCTCTTTATCTGAAAAATCCACTTGCAGCCAACTATATTTTGAGCTTCACCCGAAGGTACGAGATCCCAAGTCTGATTTCGAACCAAAGCATCAAATTCATCACTCATAGCTCGTCGCCACAGGGGATTCTTGAGAGCTGTGGTAAGAGTGGTAGGTCCAATATCTTGTAAAGACCTAGAAACATTATAAAACAGCTTCTTGTTGGTTGTGGCAATATTGTTCTTTCCACATGTTATCATTGGATGAATATTCTGAACAGATTGTGGCTGAGGAGCATCATCAGAGTGCTGTGAAGAGACCATGTCCAAAGATATGACTAGCTGAGGTTGGGAGGAGTCTGATGGTGAGGGATCATTGCTCGGGGGCGCAGTAGGTGACGGAGTGACAAGGACCTCAAGCATAGATGGTAAAATAGAGACAACCGGATGGCATGAGGTAGAAGAAGAAATGCTTTGCTCAGATGATTGTGAAGACAAGGAAGATAGACTCGGAAATTGATGGTGAACCCGAGAAGACATTCATAAGGTGATGAGTTTTAGATGACGGGAGTTGGCATTCGATTAATGAGATAGATGGCTGGCGGTGAAGACATAAGACCAGAAATGAAGGGGTAAAGACGCATGCATGAGAAGAGAAAGACCAGTTTCGACAATATGTCGATGACATCTTTCAGAGATGCCATTATGTTCAGGAGTGTGTGGAGGTGTGGTAAAATGTGATATCCCATGAGACGCAAGGAAATACGCAAGGAAAGACGCAAGTGTAATGTATTCACCTCCATTGTCACTATAGAGAGTTGTGATTTTGGTTTGAAAACGAGTTTCAACGAGTTCTTTGAAGTGGGTGAAGGTAGAGTAAACATGGGATTCTTGTTTGAGCTGAAAAATCCAAAAATATCTTATAAAATGATCAACAAATAGAACATAATATTTGAAACAATCTGTTGAGATCACAGGTGAGGTCCAAACATCGGAAAAGATTATCTCAAGGGGTCGAGTTGAAGTAAGAGAGGACAGGGAGAAAGGAAGTTTGTGACTTTTATTGCTCGAACACGAATTGTAGGGCAAAGTAGAAGAAGAAAATGATAACGACAATGAAAACTTAGAGATTATTTGACGTAAAACTGGTAGAGCAGGGTGTCCTAGACATGAATGCCACTCGGTCAGAGTGGTCTAAGAAACAGAAAGGCTTAACGTAGGAGAAGACCCGGACGAAGGAATGGGCCACTCATAAACTCCGTCTTTAGCGTGTCCTTTTAGAATTATTGCCCTCGTGCGCGGATGTTTCACCTGAAACTCATCCACAAAAAATTCAACTGATACATCATTAGTTTTGCACAACTGATGAATGGAGACAAGATTTTTCTGCATCTCAGGAACACATAACACGTTTTGAAAAGAGAGGATTCGAGAGGGTAGAGAGACTAAGAAAGAACCCGTATGTGTTATAGGGAGACCCGTGCCATCCCCAACAACAACTGTGTCACCGCTAGTGTAGGGATTGTGAAGGCTAAGGTTGTAAAGATCAGAGCTGATATGATGCGTTGCGCCGCTGTGGAGAAGCCAAGAGTTTGTATCATAAGGAGATACAAAAGTGTTGTGAGCACGAGGCTGTCATGGTCGAGGTGTATTATTCCGCAGATGTGTTGGTGGTGGATGACTGAAATTTGCAGCAGAGATGAGCTGAAACTGCGGGCATCGTTTGGCGCTATGACCAAATGTTCCACACGCTTGACACTTGCCTTGATAGCCACGTGACTGATTCGATGGATGATTAGGGCTGCGACCCCGAGAGGAGGAAGGACGAGTGCTGGCATTGAGAGCAGTAACCGAAAACTGTGAGATTAAAAATGCCGAGGCAACAAATTTTGCTTCATGATTCAACAAGCGCTCATGGAGTTCATCAATAGGAATCAGAGAATCTCTGGTATTAATGACATCAATAACTGGTTTGAATTCTTCAGGAAGACCATCCAGAATGAATTCAAGCATGTCCTCGGGGTCAAGAGGTTTTCCGAGAAGAAAGAGTTCATCACCTTTAGATTTGATGAGCCGAATATACTCGTCAACAGTTTGTGTGCCTTTTATAGAGCATTTGAGTTGTTTTTTTATCTGACGAACATGACCTCAGGATGCTTTGCCATATGTGTTGGCGAGAATCTTCCATGCCTCATGAACAGAGGAGACATAGGCAATCATAGGTTACAATGAGGTCGTGCGAGCTTCGATGAGGGCTGAGAACAAGAGCTTATCTTGTTATTTGAAAGGTGCAAATGCAGGGTTGGGATTTGGGATCCCGTCGACGAAGATTGTAGGTGCAGGGACCGGTGAATCATCTTTAATGAAGCACTCAAGACCGTGACCTTCGAGTAGAGCGGAGATTTGGACACTCCAGGTGAGATAGTTAGATGGAGTGAGCTTGGTGACATTAGCCATGTTGACGCTACGTAGCATACGCATTGGTTCATGAGGGTTAAACACAAGACTGTGTTCAGCAGCAGAATATTACGTAGCGTGTGAAGATTGAGTAGCGTGTGAGGATTGCGACATGATGATGAGAGAAGCTTCTTCTTTCTCAAAATGATGCCTTTGTTCTTTGGTTGCCTTCCAAGACAAACTTTTCTTTCACGGTTTCAGGAAGAATACCAAGAGCAGAAATCAGTGACGAGCAAGAATCAACGGTGGTGGAGAATCAAGAAGCGACGGCGGTTAAGAATCCCAGCAGCCACACCAAGAAATCAGACGGTGGCTGTTGAGGGGTCCGATTGGAAGCGATGATGGCTGTTGATCTGTACTAGCTGTTAGGGATCCGATTGGAAGCGGAAGAAGCCGACTGGTTTCATGAAGATTTCACGAAGAAGTTGATTGGAAGTGGATGGTTTCACAGAGGAAGACTGGGATAGAAGAGAGGGTGAGAGTAGTACGACGGATGCTAAAAGAAAATAGAGGAGCGGAAGCGCCTGAGGTTGATCCTCGGCGGTGATTCAGTGAGTACGATGGTGGAGAGTCTCCGAGTTGGGTACAACGGAGATTTCAGGTAAAATACGAAAGACGATTCGTTCCTCTTGGGTACCTAGAGAACAATGAAACCAGTTTAGAGTCCTTCACAGTTTAGAGTCACCTTCTCCGGAGCCGGAACAAACAAATGATGAAACCAGTTTAACGAATGAATTCTGGAATCTGACTCCGCCGCAAGTGATTCGGTTCCTGAGATTCGTCAACGAGCTTCACCTTCGGATTGGGTCAACAGAGAGATGAACGAAGGGCTTAGAGTCAAGAAGAAAATTTCAAGAAGAAGAGCTTAGACGGTTATCAAGAAAAAGAAGAAAGTTTTAGAATAGAATAGTGGATTTAGAAGAGGGTGATACCCAAGCTCTGATACCATAATGAAAATCTTGTTTCTTTGATTGATTGAGAATTGGATTTACAAGTTTTATATATATACTAACTTATTCATAATTAACTATCCTAATTTTATGCAAATCTCCTTATTTTACTAACTAGCCTTTGTACGGAATAGTAGGAGCAACGATGGAAACGTGTGATGCAAAAATGGCGTAAATCGAGAATAAAATAATATTTTAAGATAAGGAAAAAATGGAACATTTTCAATATGAAACATTAAACATTGTTACATTTTTCTATTCCTCCAATATTCAATGCTGTTTTTCGTATTATATTAAAATATTAAAATATTTTTAAAAACGATCGAATATTCATGATATATCCATAAGTATGCACAAACCGCGAAGAATCATGGATTGGTTTGATCTTCCATTGCTTGAACTAGTGTACTAGATGCAAATGCCCAGGCTAAAGATGTAAGAATTTCTTCGACCATCTTACATGAGAGAAGAGAGAAGCGTTAACAAGAAATTTCTATATCAAATCGAGAATCTAATGGATCGAATTTGAACTCCGATGTCATTCTAAAAATAGACAAAAAAAGGTTTAGAAACAACTCAATAAAAAGAATATTTGATCTTTTAGGATTGTTCATGACCTTCCACTTCTATAAAGGAGGCCCGTGTTTATTTGAAAGACACGGGTGACTTTCTGTACCGGTCTTAATTTTGATCTTCCTCCTGTTTGAATGTAGTCGAAGAGGACACAATGGAGATGTCAATATCCATGGGTTTGGTTTAGACTTTCATGGGTGTCTTTCCTGTTTGGATTGGATAGTAATAGGGTGGGGATGCTTCGCGAAACAAAAGGAAATTGCTTAGATATCCAGCCAAAGACCTCTTCAATTTGAATTAGCAAAAAAATAATATGGATTCCAAATATTCATGTTATCCGGGAAGAGGGAAGGCCTCTCCTTTGCGGAAGCGTTGTCTATTTTTTTTACACTACAAAAGTGTTAAAAGAAAACAAAAATCAACGAAAAAAAAATAATTAAATTCAAAGTAAATAGATAACTCGATTTCTTCTAAATGAAACTTCAGAGAATATGTAACAATGATTCTTCAAATATATATGATGAGAATAAATTAAGACCCTTAGTAAAATAGAAATGATAAACTAAATCCAACAAATCAATGATGACTTCAAAAAATTCGGATAAACAACATTGATTCGTTGAATGGCGTCATAAACGTTCTTAAACCAAGATTTGATAAGTCAAAATGAACATCACATATGGAATCACTCCATACGATCAGTTCGTTAGCTTTAATAAGGATCAAGAACTAAAAGTTCACGAATCTCTCTAATATGAAATTAAAAATCACAAAACTCCATTTTATTAATCAAATGGAATTGTCTATTTATAGGCTATAAAAAATTTGACTTACCTAAATATAGTTTCCTAAAAATCATAAAATTGAAGAGTTCTAGGGATCAATATTTAGATTTTCATGATTTTAGGAATTTTCATGAATGATCAATGCAATTTTAATGAAAATCTTCATTCTTTGATTGATTTTGTATTGTTGTTCAATCGAGTGGTTCTGAAGGTTCACCCGAGTAGACCGTTTGTTAAAGAATTATTTTTAGCATAATCTGGTTGTTTTTGCATTTAGTGGTGTCTCCTCATGCTCACATCATATACAATAGTATAAAACTAAGTTATATATCTGAATCTTCAAACATTCACACAACTCAAACATGATTGACTGTAAATATAAAACCTCAGTATGGATAAACAAAATGATCAAACTCATAACAATATAACCCAACAGAAACACAATGACATATTCAAGTACGAAAGGATCTTAAATAGAAAAACAATGGCATATTCAAGTACTAAAAGATCTTAAAAATCACTGTTGCACTAGAGTTCTAGTCAGTCTTGGAAAACTCTACAACGTAGCTCCGTTGTTGATAAAAATCGACCATATTGATCATCAAATACAAATATTTTGAATACTGATACATATCTCATGTGTTGGATCTCGAGATGTGTACAAAGAATCTATTATTGACTTGCCTAAGGACACTCTTCAAGAATTCATCCATTGATGATAAATGATGGCGGTTGATGTGGAGGATCTGTTGATGGGTTTAAAGGTATTCTTCAAGAGATTTCATTCGTTGATGGTTGAAGATGGTATTTTTTGGGGGTGGTTAGATCTCATGAGGCAAAAGTAGTTTTGTCAGTGGAATAAAGTTGAAGACACCATGTTCTAGATGAATGGAATGTAGGACATCACAAGAGGTGTGGAAGCCTCTTAATACAGTCGGATATGACTCTAATTATACTCAAAATAAGTTGAAGACACCATGTTCTACATGAACGATCAAGAAAACAAAAAAAAATCTCAGCAATTCTAGTCTTTTTTACAAATGGACGGATTCTTTTATATATGAGAGGCTCCACATAAAAAATGCATAAATGAAAAATCGCAGATTGATCTACTAATCGTTAAGGAAAATTTCAAGTTGTTGGGATCTTCGAAGGATGAAAATAGATGATCTAGTGGGATATGATTGGTTTGAGAAGATTATCTAGCCGTTCGAGATCTTAGGAATAGGAAAGTAGAGGATTCAGTGGAATAATTCTTTTAGCGATTTTCATAACGTGAGATAAATATAAGATCTTTATTTCCCATATTTCTTATCTGAATCACCCGAACCCCTTAATTTTAGGTATACAGGTCATGGCCCGAATCAATGTAGAAACTGACGTGGATCTTCGTTGAGTTGAGATATGGCCATTGGAGGTCTTTGTTGGAAAAAAAAATAGAGGATTTGAAGGGATATTGATATGTTTGGATGATTTTCTATCCGCTACATAGGATAAATTAAGATCTTTATCTTTTATCTTCTCATATTTGTATGTTCTAAACCCTTCGGTAAATCCTCATCGTGGTTCTATGACTCTCATGCTTTCTTATCTACCCTTGGCAGCTTGTTCCACGAGTTTCTAGTTCGACCATGTGCAAATAAGTCTTAGAAAGTTTTATCCTTTTGGTTCCGTTGTTTAGTCTTCATCGGTGTGATCCTCCTTTGGTGTAGTAGCGTTACCGATGACTTCATCAAAAATTAACCCTACTATTTTATTTGTGCTCGACGAATATCTAGTTTCAATTATTTGTATTTGTATTTGTTTTCTTGAATGTTTTAAATTTTCAATTCGGATACAGATAAAAAATGGATCGTATACAAATAGTTCAAATATTTTGCACACCTCTAACCTCTAATTGTAATTGTAATAATGATATTTTAATCCTAATTCGTATATGTTTAAAATATCGATGTGAAATTTTAAAAAAATCGATTCACATCCATTGGTTATTAATCTAATAAACGTGGATAATAAATCTTATATTTCAAAAAATTAAAAATGATAATGATAGTACAAAAAAAAATTGGCTAGCTTAAATATCTTGGTTTATGATTAAATATCAAAATTTTTGGAAAATTTATATTTTTTATAAAATATTTTTCTTCATGTATTTACAACTTAATATAATAAAATAATTGATAAAACCATTGGCTGACGGGAATCTTCGGGATGCTTAGCCAAGAAGGAGAGGTGATTCTTCTCTGGACACTTGCAGTGATAGACTTTTTTTATTCCATCTGTCTTCTCAGCTCACCAGAGAGAGATCATCTCTCCTTCATATCAGTTGGTCAGAGAAGGGGATTTCCTATTGTCGACCTCTTTCTGAGTTTTTACATCGTATTTTTTTAATAACCATTCAAATTAGATTATGAATTACACTTTGTATATTTTTTGCGTTTATAAACTAACCAATTTAAGTTATGTTATCGATTATCTTTATTAAAATCCGAATAATTCCTACCTTTTAGAACCATACAAAAAACCTGAACAAAAACTCGATATAAGAAGACCTAATAAAAATGTTAGTATGAATTGAATAAGTCTAGTCCATTCTTAATTCTTGGTACTAATTTGCAATTATACAATTTAATTATCAAAAAATACAATGTTATGACCCTTTAATCTTGAATATTTTGTTCAAGTCTCTCATAGACTATAGACTTTATCTATTTGACATTTCGAGATTTAGCCGTCATCTTATTCTCTTTCTAACAATTCAATTTCTACCAAAAAAATATACATTAACTAAACATTTAAAAATTATTAATTTTTATTAAAATCATAAAAATCAATTTTAGATTAAAAAAAGGTTTATAATTCTAATAGTATAATTATAAATTTATAATTTGAAGTAATCCACGATGGAATTAAGGTGAAAAAAGGCATTTCTAGATTATTTTGTGTCAATTTTTTTAGTTTATGTAGTTGTAGTTAACTTATGTTTGAGATTTATGTATTAAATTAATGTTTGAAACTTAGATATTGAATGTGTTTGGAAATATATGGTTTAGTAAAGTAAAAAAATTATAATGTATAAATAATATATATATAGTAAAATTTTGCATATGATGGGGTGTATAAGAAATATAAATATAGCTATGTATTGAATTTATGTATTTAAGTTATGTTTAGAATTTTGTTTTCGATAAAATGCATGTCTGTATTCTAAATAAAAATATAATATGATGTGTATATATATATATATATATATGAAGTGGCGAATAAGAAATATAATTTTAACTAAAGTTTTATAGTTTTTGGTCTAGTCTTCTTGCATTACAAGAAAATTAAGATTTAGGAACTGCAAATTCATCCCTAAACGTGTTCAGAGAAAGATTCGAGACGGTCAAGAAGCTTCTGCAAACGAGCGTCGCCAAATGATATCCGTACCTAATCCGTCCGCAAATAAGGACGGAAATTTCAGTCCGCAAATCGTCAGTAATTGCACACCACCAAGCCGTTCGTAAATCGATGAGAAAAGTCGAAGATTTTTTTTTTTAAAAAAAATATTACGAATGGGCGGCCCGTCAGCATTTGTGGACGCCCAAGTTCGTCCCCAAATTTGCGGACGGGCAGCCCGTCCGTAATTCTTAAAAAAATAAAAAAAAATAAAATTGAAATTTGATTTAATTTGATTTAATTTAATTTAGTTTTAAATGTTTTTATAAATAAAAATAATTAATTAGATTCGGAACGATCATCGGAACTCGGGATCGTCGTTATCGGAATCGGACTCATCGTTATCGGAACTCATTACGGCCGTCGAAACTCGGGACGGGCGGTGGTACTCGGGACGGTCGTCGGAACTCGGAACGGGCGGTGGAACTCGGAACGAACATCGGAACTTGGGACCGGCGGCGGAACTCGGGATGGGCAGTGGAACTCGGGATGACCGCCGAAAATCGGAAGGGAAAGGAATTGAGAGAAAGATTGAATGAAATGAACAATGGAGGTGAGATGAAATTTATAGATTTTTTTTTCGGACGGTGGAAAAAAACCGTCTGTAAATCGTCCACAATTACGGACGAAAAGAAAATGACCGTCCGCAATTACGGACGGAAAAGAAACGTTATTCCGTAATTACGGACGAAAAAACGACTGTCCGCAATTGCAGACGGAAAGAAAACGGTCGTCCGCATGCGGACAACCCGTGGTCGTCCATAAATTTTGCGGACAGACACCTCGGTAGTCGCAAATTTTGCGGACGGATAGCTCGACCGTCCGCAATTACGGACCGCGTGGCCGTCCGCAAATTTACGTATTGCTCAGCCGTCCGTAATTGCGGACCGCGTGGCCGTCCGCAAACTTGCGGACCGCGTGGCCGTGACCCGATACCGTCCGTGTGTCCCGAGCCTTCTCCGTTCGTGACCTGAGCGTTGGGACGGACAGACGGTGTCAGGTCAGAATGGAGAAGGCTCTAGATGGAGAGATGATATGCATGATTTGTGAATCTGTGATATACATGATTTGTGAATCTATGATATGCGTGAAGAATCGGGAAAGTAAGAAATGTGGAATATCCGTGATATTCAAGATCTATGATATGCATGATTTTTTAAAGTAAGAAACGTGGAAAATCACATAAAATCGAATCGGAAAAGTAAGAAACGTGAAAAATCACATACAATCGATATGTATCGATTCTCGGTTAATCGGAATACAATGCAAATATCTATCATCGTAGATAATGGGATCTAACAGCAATAGTCGAGCATCATTGAGAATAGCCGATATCAATATTGCATGAAGACTGGTATGCGTAAATTGATATGAGATATCAATTTAACACATAACTACATGTTAGAGAACAATGTACTTGATCGATCTGCCATGAGATTGCTACATAGATTATTATATGAGTATCACAGGAATTCTCATAATGATTATGATATATGTAATTCTATAACTTGAGATCGCCAGAGATCTTAGTATAAGTAATTGCATGCTTTGACACTATCAAACGTCACTCGTAAATGGGTGGACAAACAAGATAGTGATTGGGTATGCAATTTATAGTATGTTGTTTGATCGAGATAAGGATTTTTTCCTCCTATATAACATGATTGATTTCACGAGCTCACAGATTGAACTAGATGAGTATAATACGTTCCATGACTCATGTTCAATCTAGACATCAAGGACAAAGGGATTAATGTATATAAATCACGAGATTGGTAATGTCGATTCATAATAAACATTCTCATTGTATATCTCATTCATAAACATATAGACGGTTTGAGTCTTTCACCTTGCAATCAAGCATTCTTTAGTAAAATAGATAAGGAAATCGAGCCAAGGACATACAAAGAAGTGCAAGGAAGCTATGAATGCCGATAAGCCATCCCGAAGCCATCCCCAAGAGGATATGTGGATGTCCCGGATTAGGGACTACGACCTAGGGACATCCGTAAATTGCAGACGACACTCGATCCCCGTCCCTAATTCCGGACGCCCTCAGTGTCCGTTTCCAATCCGTCCGCAATTGCGGACCGCTTAGGGAATGTTTGTCCGTCCGCAAATTTAGGGACAGATTAGGGACCGAAATTTTTTCCCGTCCCTATTCCGTCCGCAAATTTAGGGACGGACTGGTCAGTCCGCAAAATCCGTTTGCAATCTTCAAATTTCTAGTAGTTTTAGAAATATTCAAAAGTTTTGAAAAATAAAAATAGAAATTAAAATTAATCATTAATGTGATTATAATATATGTATAAATATAAATGAAATATTAAATTAAAATTTAAAAATATCGACAGTGAACCGATGTTGTGATTACCTTCATTTATTTACTGTCGTCGACATCTTCGTCACCGTAGACCATCTTTGTGATCCCCATTTATCTCTTTTAGAATTTTGTTCTCATCTAAAGATTCATTGGAGAATGTTAGCGACAACATCTTCATGATTCTTTACACAATGATCGTGGTAAAAATTAAAAGTCATTCGTTGATAATTGGAGGAATGATGTCTCATGGAAGATTTTATGTACATTACATTTATTGAATTTACGTATGGGATTTAGGTAGTAAATTTATTTATTGAACTCATGTATTTAACTTTGGTTTTGAACTGATGTTATGAAAAAGCATCTCTTGATAATATTTTACACATGATTCATATTGTAAATGTTATTAATCAGATAATTTATAAGCAGTTAACACAACTTTAACATATGAGCATTCGAAATCTTTATAAAATTTGGAGAAAATGATAATGAAAATAACTATTAGTTTGCTCAATATAAGACACGAAATTCATCATCAAATACGAAATCAAAGTAGTTTTCATAAATCAACATGAACCCTAATACAAACAACTAATAAATTAACCCATAAATCACCAGAAAACGAATCATAAATTGAAAAAAAATGCATAAATGAGTGTCTCACTTGGTTTATTTTAAATTGATAAAGTTGTGTTTCTACGGGTTAAAAATCTCTGATTATTAGGTTTTAAAATTAGATTTTAAGAGGTTGATAAGAATTACCAGTCTTTTTAATATTTATTTCATTGATGTAGTTTTTTACGAAAATCAAATAGTTCAAATGAAAAAGTAAATACTAAATTTCAAAGTGTCAATCAGATATGATTCAAAATTAAAAGAAAAATTGGACTAAAACAATATATTCGAATAATCAAAATATCATTTCATAGAAATCTTTAGAAGGATGTTAGATTTAAAACTAATTGATAGATATAAAATAAAAATTTCCAAGTCTTTGAAAGATATTTCGTCAAACATTATTTTATTTGTGCATTATCCATATAATCATATATATATATATATATATATAAGGATTTTTGTTTTCATGCTTATTTTATATTGCCACATCAACAAAAGAAAAAAATCGCAATTTTTGAAACGTAAAAAAAAGAAAATTTATTTCGTTCATGAATTTGTCTTTTCACATTTTCATCTCATTTATGGATGTATCTTTTTGTTGCCTCTTCACCTTCACCACTTCTTAAATGTTTTTCTTTTTTCTAAGTCTATTACCCTTTTCCATGCGTTCTTCTTTTTCTCCCTACCCAATGCTTCTGTCGTTTGCACTTTTGTTTTTAATAGGGTGGAATTTAATCTTCATTCAATACTATTTGATTTGATCTTAGACTTCGCTACTGAAGAAGAGCCATTGTGTCTCTAGCACGACAAGGAATACCTCTTCCATCAATGGTCCTCTGATATCTCTACATGGTCTTAGGACTGTTTTATATTCATTCTAAAGTCACTCCGCTCGCAAGTGGATCTTCTCCTGGCTAGGATTCTGACTCTGAAATGGGGGAAGGCAACCAATTAGATTGTTGAAGACGACGAGGAACCGAGTGTGAATTCAAGTGGTGAACCGAAGAAGTGAACAACCGGAGATCTCGAACATGTTAGAACTACTAAAGACCTCTGATATCTCTACTCGATCCTGGAACTTTTTATTTTTCTAATATACAACGCGCAACGGGCACCCCGCCCTAGGTCGATGCCCGAGCGGTTAATGGGGACGGACTGTAAATTCGTTGGCAATATGTCTACGCTGGTTCAAATCCAGCTCGGCCCAATAATTCGCTGTCTACCATGACATGATATAACCCTTTTTGTTTTGCATAAATGCCAGAGAAGAGTAAGAATCAAAAAAGTAAAATTTGCGGGTATATCTCTACTTTGATTTTTTCGTTATTTCTTGTGTCTAGTTAGTTTTTTGTTTCCATAAAAAATTAGCATATTGATTTTTACTTGGTATTGTTTATGGATTTTTACTTTGTATTTTTTTTTGAATTTTTTGTACGTTAAATTTGGAAATACCTCAATAATATACAAAAAACTCATAAAACACGTAAAACCCATTATAAAACCCGAATTATCTGTACATACACAACCCAAAAAATCCGAACAATCCGAAATACCCGAAAAATCTAAATAAACCAAATAAAATTTGGATTTTTTGGGGTTCAATATTTCAAAAACCGAACAACCCGAATCCGGACCGAAACCCGAGGAACCACGATAGAAAACCAAATGGGTTCAATTCGGGTTCAAATTTTTATAACCCAAGAAACCCGAACTCGGATCGAACCCGAGAAACCCGCCCCGAAACCCAGATTGCTCACCCCTAAAGGCAACCAATTAAATTGTTGAAGATGACGATGAGGAACCTAGTGGGAGCTGAGGCGGCGAACTGAAAAAGTAAGCGACCAGAGATCTCTAACACGGAAGAAAAACCGAAGACAACCACGAAAATGAAGAAGACAAAGAGGATATCATGGATGATGATGCGTACGCTCACACCAATACCATCTTTATCGTTTTGAATGCCAAAATGTGTGACTATCAACTGCATGACAAAAAGCTTAAATGAACTATTAGGGCTATTCTATTAGTTGTGTCTACATTGTCTCCTATTGACCACTTTCTGATCCAAATGTTGTGCCTCCGTGTTATAGTTCTTCTTTTTCATTCTTAAGATTTTGCTTGCAAGGTAATGGCGAAGAAGAAACGGCTTTAAATCTGCTCAACCAGCTCTACAAGGCAACAAGGTTGTTCGGGACAGGGAATTTCTAGATATTCTCCCATTTGTCATCCCTTTATCAAAATGCTTTCCCCACGTATAGTTATATGTCTAGACGGTGCTTACACCGTAAGAGCTGAATTTTCGTTCCCACGTCACGTCCTCCATGCCCTACGTACATGCAAAAACCTCTTGGAATCACTAGATACGACAATGGAAGTTACAAATTGAGATGCTATCAGTAGAATATAGAGGTTCCTCATGCAGCCACAAATTGACAGCGCTTTGCAACTCAATGGATGTTGCGGCAAAGATAAAACAAGTTGTGAAGTAGTATTATCTCCAGGTTAGTTTAAACAATTTCAGTTTTACTCTTGTTTGACATTGAATATAACAACCAATAGGAGGAAATATGTTGTTTGATATTACCGTATTCTAGCTCCATTCTGGTTCGGAAAAAGTGGCTACTGCAAATGCCCGAATTTTTATTAACAAACCATATTGAAGTATGTCTTCTTGCTTTCCAAGTACATATTTTGGAGTGGAAAACTTTTGTGATAATAATTTGTTCATGTGTACATATATGGGAGGTAAACAAGTTTAAGAGACCATTTGATTGTTTGTTTTGTGCATACTCCTATCAAATACATTTATGGTGAGAATTCCATTTTAAAGATGTTTTAGTCTTGATTTTATACATTTTAGCTTATCCATAGTCCTCTCAGTATGTTACAGATCGAAAAAAAACTCCCATAAGGTTACCGATGCCTGCAAAACTCGAGTACTAGTGGAAAATAGTAATTACTTTGTGCAATGTATTCACTGGAATCATATTAGGTTTTTCAATTTATGGTTGCTATTGTGGTACCTTTTGCTTTATACTGTTGTTCTTTTGCTATGCAATGGTATATTATATTCCTATCAAAATACCTTTATGTTGCTTTTTGTTGTTACTGCAAATTGTTATTGGTTCCTTATCTGATTCGTTTCTCTTGAAGTTCATGTTGATGTCTCTTTTTTTTTTCAATTTTAGAAATATTGCTTAATAAACATATCGTAAATTGATATCTTACCTTGATTATTTTTACAGCAAGTGGAACCTATTGTTCTATTTCAGATGTCATGTTGTTTAGGTAGTACAACATTAAGTATTTGAATGGTTGCTTTTCTTACTATATATGTTCAGTTGTGCAGGAAACAACAAATTATTTACTCTCTTATGGAAAGAGGATAATGTCTCTCTTCTTTAGTTTTCCATTTTGAGACATTGAAAAGTCAATTTTTCAAATCGTTGCGTGATGACTATGCATTTGTAAGAATTCGCTAATATTGTTCAGAAGGTTAATAATGTCTAAATTTTTATTTCTCGACTTATATGAGACAACATATCTTTCTGCTCAACAACTTCTATTTTTTTGGTCTTGTCTTTTTTGTTACCACATAGAGGTGGTGCACTAATACATAATTGGCATAGATCTTCTGCAGCTTCAACTAATGTTTCTATCACCAAGTGTTTCTATCACCAGTGCCATGAGTCCCTTGTAACTCCTACTCCTAAAGGTGATTGGTTTTCGTCTCGGTTAAGTCTTGTCTTCATCAGAATCTAAACAAAAAGCTATTCAACTATGATAAATTGAAAATTAAAGTTGTATTTCGTTAAAAGGAGCAATAATAATTCATTAGATTAAAATCTTCTAAATCGAAATTAGACTAAACTTTTGTTTTCGTACTTATTGGCTCAATGAATTTAATGGACAAAAATGAACCGTGCACTCAAGGCTTTTGGGTAGTCATGTTTAATGACCAAATATATATCATTGAAAAGAATACGACCAATTCAACGTAGCTTGCTAATATATCCGAAATGATTATGTATCGAGCATTCATGTGGTTTTCGGTGTTCTATTAACATAGGTATACACAAATAAAAATCTATAAGGTATTGCAGAAGATCTTGTCTTTAGTACGCCCTGCTATTAAAATAATTTATATTAGAAATTTATTTATATTTTCAATTCATGAAATAAGTGTATATGTATTCCTAAAATTAATCTACAATTCCTAAATTCAATCTAAAATGCTTTTATTCAAAATAGAAAATATCTACGCTTTGCATTAATATTGCCTCGCAATATTTTTAAATTACATTAATACAATTAAGTACAAAATCATTTTTAAATTATCAATTAATATCTAAAAAATAGATATTAATTTTAAAAAATAATAAGATTTTCTCATTAAAAATAAATTTAATTTAAATAATTTAAATTAAAAAATTTTATATTATAAATTTAAAAAAAAAATTAGAAAAAAATTGAATATTTATTTTTTTCTTATGATTTGTTCCCTTTATATTATGTGCATGCAAAAATATATTTAAAAAATTATTATAAATTTGACGAATAATGTTAATGTAAATTCAATATTATTGTTAAATAATATAAAAGATATTAATATACATTGTATTAGAATTTTATCTATTTTCTCAATTTTTTAAAATACAAATGTTATATTTATTTCTAAATTTCAATCTAATTTTTAAAAAATGAGAACAAGAAGACAAAAAGGAATGGATTAAAAAAAGAAGAAAATGCAAGATGAAGAGATGCAAATTAAACGACAAATACACGCTGGAAGTTAGGGTGTTAGTATTAGATTTTCAAGTTTTAAGATTTACTATTTATCGTTTTTAAAATCAAATTTGAATTGAATATGCATAAATATTGATTTTAAATTTTGAATTTGAATCAATTAATATTTCAAATTTTGGAAGGGATTCAAAAAGAATTTTGGATAATATTGATATTGCGGTTTGCATAATATTTTTTAATTTATCAAATATCAATAGGTGTATTCAAAAATACTATAAAAATGTATTGTTTTTATTACAAATCGCTATTAAAATAAAAATTGTATTCAAATATATACAAAAGTGATGTTTATGATTAAAATCACTACGATTCTTTAAACATCTTAAAATGTATATTTCCATCAAATGACTCAGATAAGATAAATTGTAAATACCATCACAAAATATGATATTGTTCATGGAACATTATTTTAGATGAAGCTCACGATGTTTTTAGATGCTCAAGGTGTTTCTAGATGAATCTCAAGATGTTTTTGCTTCAATTTTTATTCATTCGTAACAAATACAATTGTTAATTCAATTTCTAATTCTCTAAGTTGCTCTTGGAGCTATTGATGTCGCATCTCTCCATCATTATGCATGATCCGCTTATCATTTTTACAGGTGGTGAGTTTGTGAAATTTGTAGTTGGAGTGGTACATGATTTACAGGTGGTAATCTTTTTTTTTTGTTCATCTCTCAAACAACTCCATTATATTTATTCCAAAAATACTATATAAAAAGTTTTCATTTTTATTTGTTTGGTTCGATTAAGATTAAAAATATATATTTCTTGATCAAGTTAGATTTAAAAAATATATTTCTTTTGTCAATTTAGATTAAAAAATATTTCTTTATAAATTAAATTATCATACTCAAAATTTAAAAACCATGATAAAAACTTCATTATATCAATTATTAATCATATATCTATATATATATATATATGCAAAAACAAAACTTGAAATTAATCAATATAGATGTATTTTGTATTTTATTACTTAAAACATATAAAATTTCAAATTAATCTTAGACATATTGTAATATTATATGGTGTTGATAAATTAAATTGTTATAAACAAAACCATAATTTAGTAGTTTTATTTTTTATTTTTTTGTCATAACCATTTCAAATCAAATTAAGAGATCTAAAAAAAATTATTGAAAATATATCGTTTGATATTTTGAGATATATCTCACAATTAGTCAATTTCAAAATGAAAAACTATCTAATTTTATAATTTAACTATTTATCAAAAATATTTTAAAATTAATCTCACAAATGAAAATACACAATATATAATCCAAGATTAAATGTATATCTATAAAATATATTAAATTTTAATTTTTTTGAATATCTAGTATCTTTTATATTTTATATCTATTATATTATATTTTCAAAACATCAAATTAGTTCTAAAATTAATAAATTATGCACGATATTTACTAAAAATATAATTTATTTATCATAAAACCGTATTTAATGGAACTAACATGTAGTGGTTTATTAAAAACGTACTTCATTCATCATTACCGGAACTCTTGAGCAACAAGACAAGAAAATTAATTTACACATATTTTTTAACTAAAAATTTATGGTTAGTATTTTATGATATTTACTTTTATTATCTAATTCTCACCCAATTTATCCATATTTAAATATTTGTTTCATTTGGTTATTTTCATAAAAGAAAATTGTTATTTTAGGAAATACTTCTCCAGTAACTAACTTTTCTTTTTTAAAATATTCCTCTTATAGTGTGAAATATAAAATAAACTGAAAATATATTTAACCAAAGAAATGTTGGGTTGCTAATCGGGTGCCGAAGCGTGTTTACAATCCACTTTATTGATCTAGTCATGTTCAAGAATAGTTTCGATTGGTTTCAACGCATAATATAATTTAGGAACGATTTCGATGTTACCTATTTCGTTGAATGTGACAACAGACGGACATGAGACTTGATTGTACAAGCCTCTACTCGTATCCACAGCGAGATTGGAATCTGTTGTCAACGGTTGGCGCGGATTTTTAGTCGGGAACGAAAAATTGTTTTCGTTCTTCATTTTTCTCTGGGGTTAGGGTTTTGATTCTAATAAAGAATGAATCAATTATGAAAAATTGTTTTTCTTCGAATAAAAATTACTGAACTTTTTAGTAATTGCTCTTTGACCTTATGACTATTTAATATTACGTAAGAGACATTAAACTTTCAATCTCCCATTTGTCTTTACGTAATATCTCAAATAGTCGAAATACATAAACCAAGTACAATTATATTCTTCGGTGCTAGCGGATGAATATAATTGTATTCCACACTGATTATCTAACACTCACAAGCAGACACCGAGACACTCGTAAGCATGTGACCTCGTAGGTTCATCACTAAACCGGCAGCCAATTAGTCTCCACTAATTAACTAATCAAGGTTGGCGTCTAGCAACACTCCTCGACGACCGGATAGTGTGAAACAATATCCTTACTCATTTAGGTAATAATCTTACTCAAAACGAACCAGGGTGAAGTTGACGTTAGTATTTTCTTCCATTTACACCTCCGGATGCATCCTAGGCATGGTCATAACTGGCAGCCTTACAGATCATCAACTATGTTTCATGTCAATCAAAACTGACTGTTGAATGAACCTAAGAAACACCTTTCTTGATTCATTCACTGTAATCTGGTTAGATATTCGTACAGTCATTGTGATTACTGACAACATAGAGCTCAAATTTTTACCAAGAGTTGACGGATCCCACTTGATCAGTCACCAACTACGCAAACATCTAATTATTTCCAATATCTATTCAACTAGTACTCTAAGATACTAGGTGTCCAGAATCAAATAATAATAGATAGGATTCTAGTTACTATGTTGATTTCAGGTATTAGGAAAAACTAATAATCTAACCTTCTGAAGAAATCTTAATGACAGTTCATTGGTGATTTAACCATTAAGCATTTCTCCCTTTAGGTCAGTTCAGTGATCACATCATTATGTGTATCACCCACATATGTGATTTAGTAAAAGAGATCCACTAATTTCTATTGACATAGAAACTTATCACATATATGTTGTTCTTTCCAGATCACTATAGCCCGAATAGTGATCCTATGAACAAGAACGTTTTAGATTCAATCATACCAAAACTTGACCCTCTTTATTATGATCTCTATCATAATGTCAAGTTTTAGATTTAATCTTGGACTATATCATACATATATGAAATTCATCAAATGAGAAAAATAATGCCATATATTAATAAAAATGATGTCCAAAACTACATAACTCGCTACTAGTCTACAAACTAATCCTAGCTCGTCATGCCTCTCAATCCGATCCTCAGCTTGTGCTTATCAAACTCTTTTGACCCAAGCACCTTCGTAAACAGATCTGTTTTATTTTCCTTTCCATCCACCGTTTGGATTTGTACGTCCCCACGCATAATGATCTCTCGTATCAAGTGATACTTCCGCAGAACATGTTTCGATTTTTTATGAGACCTTGGTTCCTTTTCATGGGCAATAGCCCCGGTGTTATCACACAATAAAGGAACAACTTCCTTTATCGAAGGCACCACATCAAGTTCATCTATGAACTTTCTCATCCAAGCCGCTTTTAGCTGCTTCACTTCAATCATCGAATCAGCTATAGTAGCCTGCTTGGAACTTTTCCAACTTACTGCTCCTCCATTCAGACAAAACACATAGCCTGAAATGGATCGAATGTCATCCTTGTCCGTCGAGAAACTCGCACCAGTGAATCCTTCTAACTCCAAGTTAGAATTACCATAAATGAGGAACTGGTCCTTAGTCCTTTTCAAGTACTTAAGGATGTTCTTAACAACCTTCCACTATTCCTCACCGGGATCTGCCTGATATGTACTCACTACACTTAGTTCGTAGGCTACGTCAGGCCTAGTACATGCCATGGAATACATGATGGCTCCCACTGCGCTAGCGTAGGGAAGCCGACTCATGTACTCTCTTTCTTCCTAGGTCTTAGGACAATCCTCCCTAGAAAGAAAAATTCCAGTGCCTATCAGTAGATATCCCTTCTTGGAATTTTCCATGTTGTATCGTTTCACGATACTGTCAATGTACTGGGATTGTGATAATCCAAGCAACCTCTTCGATCTATCCCTATAGATCTTTATTCCTAGATTATATGCTACTTCTCCTAGATCTTTCATGGAAAACTGATCAGACAACCATGACTTTGTCTCTTGCAACGCAGGACTATCGTTTCCTATGAGCAATATGTCATCCACATAAAGCACGAGGAAAACAACCGAGCTCCCACTAAAATTCTTGTACACACAAGGTTTTTCATCGCATTTAACGAAGTTGAACTCTTCAACTGCCTTGTTAAAGCGAATGTTCAAGCTACCAGAAGCTTGCTTGAGTCCATAAATGGACCTTTAAAGCTTGCATACCATATGACTTTGAGTTGGCAATGTGAAACCCTCAGGTTGAGCCATGAAAACCTCTTCCGGGAGCTCTCCATTAAGGAAAGTTGTTTTCACGTCCATTTGCCAAATCTCATAGTTGCCACAGGGGAGAACGTTTCTTCATAGTCAATTCCATCTCGTTGAATATACCCTTTGGCAACTAGACGAGCTTTATAGATCTCTACCTGCCCATCTGCTCCAATCTTCCTCTTGTAAACCCATTTACAACCAATTGGTCTAGAAGTCTCTGAAGGATCAACTAAAGTCCACACTTTGTTGACCTTCATGGATTCTATTTCGGATTCCATGGCTTTCCACCATTTCTCAGAATCTGAACCTTGTATAGCTTCTTGGAAAGTCAACGGATCGTCATCTCTATGACCGATCACGTCCTCTTGCACCATCAGATTAAGTCTTTCAGGTGCACGTCGAGAACATGTTGACCTTCTCAAAGAAGCCTGTGTAGCAGGTCCAACCTGCACTGGAATATCTTGATGGACTTGTTCCTTAACAAGTTCTTGAACTAGTTCCTGAAATTGTTCTTGAACTTGTTCCTGAATGGGCACTGTCATTTCAACATTTGAAGATGAAGCCCTGGAGCCTAACAACATATCATCCAGCCAAGACCGCTCATTTGATATCTCATTTCCCTGAGCTTTTGTTGGTTCGTCGGGTTCTTAAATTTCGTCAAGAACTATTTCTCCACCATGAATTCCTTCCTCAAGGAACTCCCTTACAAGAAAGGTTTCAGTTCTAGCCCACAAACACTTTGTGTTCAGACGGGTGGTAGAAATAATATCTCATAGTTTCCTTGGGATAACCAATGAACCTACACCTATTAGTCCTAGCATCTAGCTTGTCTAGCTAAAGTCTCTTAACGAAAGTCGGATAACCCCAAACCTTGATAAGTTTCAGGTTAGGTTTTCGTCCCTTTCATATCTCATATGGAGTCTTAGATACTGCTTTAATAGGAAGTTTGTTTAAAATGTATGCGGCTGCTTCTAAAGTATAACCCCACAGGTTGATTGGAAGATCTGTGAACCCCATCATGGATCGGACCATATCCAATAAAGTCTGATTTCTCCTTTCGGACACACCATTATTCTGCAGTGTTCCGGGAGAAGTCCACTGAGACAAAATCCCATTTTGCCTTAGATAATCGACAAACTCATGACTCAGATATTCACCATCTCGGTCTGATCTCAACACCTTGATACTTTTTCCGGTTTGTTTCTTCACTTCATTACGGAATCTCTTGAACATTTCAAAACATTTGAATTTGTGTTTCATCAAGAATACAAAACCATACCTTGACATATCATCAGTGAATATGATGAAATATGATTATCCACCCCTTACTTAAACTCTCATAGGTCCACATACATCAGTATGTATGAGTCCTAGAAGTTCTGTAGCTCTCTCACCGGTTCCACTAAATGGAGATATAGTCATCTTACCAGTGAGATAAGACTCACAAGTTGCATAAGATTCATAATCAAAATGGCCTAGAAAGCCATCCTTATGCAACCTGTTGATTCTCTTCTCACCAATATGACCACGTCTGCAACGCAGAGATACGTTTGTTTTTTACGATCATCTACCTTTCTCTGTTGACCCGAAACATGCATGTTTATTAATTCAACATTGAAATCAGATAAGACATAATTCCTTGTTGTAAATAACCATTCACACATAAATCGTCACCATGATAAATAGAATAAATGTTACTACTGAAAACTATTCGAAATCCACGTCTATCAAGCATAGAAATAAAAATTATGTTCAAAACAAACTTTGGAACATAGTAACAGTCATCTAGAGCAGTAACACTTGCATCATTTCCAACCTTGAGATTGAATTCTCTCTTCTTGAATCTCCTATTGATCCTTAGCCCCTGCAACATGTTACAGATGTTAAAACTGCTACCGGTATCTAATACCCATCTAGATGAATCAATCGTAGTCAAAGAAACCATGAAAAAATTTTCTATGAAATTTTTACCTTGTTTCTTGCCCTTGAGAGAGTGAAGGTATTCCTTGCAGTTCCTCTTCCAATGTCCATTCATCTTGCAGAAGAAACACTTAGCATCTGACTGGTCAGCCTTACCAAGACCGCCCTTTGCCCTGATCATAACAGCCTTGGGCATGCTTTGTCTAGTCCTGGGCCTTTTCTTGCCCTTCCTCTTCTGCTGAGAGGATTGCCCCACCATCAGAACAGATCCTCATCCCTTCTTCTCGATGGACATCTGCTTCTTATACTCAGTGAGCATATTATGTATCTCATGCAACTCGACATCCAGCTTGTTCATGTTGTATTTAACAACAAACGGGGAGAAGGAGTCCGGAAGTGAATGCAGGATCATCTCCTACTGTATCTCCTTGTAGAAGGTGCACCCAAGCTTCTCAAGTTGTTCTATTAGACTAATCATTCTCAGAACATGGGGTCCTACAGGAGAGCCCTCACTCAGAGTGGACTTGAACAAAGTCCCCGATAACTTGGACCTTGTCGTGCGACTCTGTTCACCGAAAATCTTCTTAAGATGTTTCATGATCCTCATTGATACCAAAATGAGGCACTTCACAGTGATGCACTTCTCCTCATACTAGGTGAAGTCACTGAAAGCCTCATCGTTTGATGGATCTGGTGTCGAAGGAGCTGGTTTATCAATCACATCGATTAGTTTCTCATTAGTCAGCACCAGATGCAAGTTTCATTGCCATTCATTGAAGTTTTCCCCAATAAGCTTGTTGGTCTCGAGAATAGGACGCATGTTGAATTGAGACATTCTCAAGAGATCTGAAAAATAAAAGGAAAAATAAACAGCAGAGAGTTAGACATCGTAAATATCATAAAGACCGGACTTTATCTAAATAATATGCTCGCTAATCAATGCTACAATAACATCAGAAATCTTATTTATCATTAGCATTAATCTATAACTATATGTCTGAGTCTCTTGGTAGTCAAGACATATCCTAAACATATAAAATAGATTCTTTAAAAATTTTATCCTAATAAAATTCATTGTGAATTTGGTGTGGCTCTATATCACATAGTCACCTGTTAGTCAGGTCGTCCCTATTGATATAGTTAAGTTCATCCTTCCACTCATGGTCGAACAACAATTAAGATCATGTCCCCCGGATAGTCCAGGCGTCAAGAAGAACTAATTGTTCCCTCCCACTAGACATCTAATGTCATAGACGTATGAATCAAATCCTTGAACTACATGCCTCTTGGTAGTCATGATGTCCCATGTAAACAATAGCCTATTCATGTCTACGACGAAGGAAAAACCAAATTATAAACCATTTTATCATTTAAGAACTCAACTATTTTTTGAAATTATATGACTCGCGCGTGCTGTCAAAATAGCGCGTGCGGACTGCATTTCCAGAAATTATTGCATGACTCAGGCTCGTTGCGAACCCGCTTGGATTGGACGGAAGGTGAGCCCGTGCAGACCATGCACGTCGCCTGCTAGGGGCGCTGCTCTTGCTCGCCCTGGCTGGCAGCGTTCGCCCGCTCGGGCATGGTACGCATGCCCGCCCGAGCTAGAGGTACACGCCCGGTCGGGCTTGGGCACTCGCCCGTTCGGGCTATTTTCACTTGCCCGCTCGGGTTGTTTTCACTTGCTTGCTCGGGCTGCCTCATTCACCCGCTCGGACTAGGGTTTGAAACCCTACACAGCGTCTCTGCCCAAGCCCTTGCTCGCTCGGGGTCGCATGGACCGCCTGCTCGGGTGCAAGCTCCGGTTATGGTTTTCACCTTTGCACATCGCCATTTGCCCAGTCGCATCGGATGCCCAGACGCTTGCAGTTGTGTCGGGGTGCTTGCATAACGTCGTTTGTGGTTGCCCAGGGTTGCGCGCCAGGTCATCAGTCCCAACGACCCTTGCTCGGTCGACTAGGGTTTCAACCGCCGCTCGGGCTTCTGTTCGGCCGCACGGGTTTCAGCCGTTGCGTGCGCCGCCAAGGGTTTTTCCAGTCGCCGCCTCGGTTTTTATGAATTCCAAGAAGGAATTCGATCCATTTTTTCATCAAAAATCGAAAAACTAATCTTGAACAGACGACGAAACGCTCTGATACCATGTTGGATTGCTAATCGGGTGCAGAAGCGTGTTTTACAATCCAGTTTATTGATCTACTCATGTTCGAGAATAGCTTCGATTGGTTTCAACGAAGAACATAATTTATGAACGATTCTTATGTTACCTGTTTCGTTGAATATGACGACAAACGGATATGAGACTTGATTGTACAAGCCTTCTACTCGTATCCACATCGAGATCGGAATCTACTATCAACGGTTGGCGCGGATTTTTGGTCGGGAACGGAAAACTGTTTTCGTTCTTCGTTTTTCTCTGGGTTAGGGTCTTGATTCTAATAAAGAACGAAACAAATATGAAAAACTGTATTTTCCTAATAAATTATGAACTTTTCAGTAATTACGCTTTGGTCCTATTACTATTTAATACTATGTAATAGATATTAAACTTTGAGAAAAAAAAAAAGATGAATTCAAATATTACAACACTTGTTAATAAAAAGAGGTAAATGAAGTAATGAAAAAAAAACTAAACGAGTGTAATCGAATTATTGAACATTTCTATTATTGTACAAACGATCCGAATACAAATCTCGCGATTTAGAGCAAAATGTTATTACCATTAACCCTTACATATGATAATTCTTACATTTAATAAAATAATAATAAGAAAGCGAACAACGATCGTTTTTTGTACGCTTTGTTTAAATTCAACAATAATATTATTTGTTTCTTTAATTTTAAATTTAAAGCATTTGCTGCGTTCATAGCTCCAACACCACAACTGTCAAAGCAAAAACAAATATATTAATTATTTAATTATATATCAATGAACACTGTAAGTAAACAAATCAATAAAACATAAGTATAAAGATATTTCAATTTTGAGTCACCACATGAAAATCTTGTTAATTAGAAACTAAATAGATTTTCAGAAGAAGAAGAAAAATTTGGAGAGGTAAAATTACAGTACATAAGATATCTTTTATTTGGGTCAGAAAACTTTCATAACCAAAACCTAAAAATATTAATTATATCCATTTTTTATTAAATTAAATTAATGGTCTAATTTTTTAGAAAATTTTAGTTCTCGATCTAGATTCATTTATATATTATATATTCGTTGTGAATTTTTTATTAACAAAATTTTGTAAGAGTCAATACCAAAATTTTTAATTATAGTTCGAGATGGATGAGACGGGATGAAAGTTAAAATGAGAAAATTCCGACTAGGTAAATATTTTTGTATGATATGTAACATTTTATTTTCTTTTTGATAGAGTTTAGAGACTTATCTTTTAGTTTAATGGGATTTTTTTAGGTAACTTAAGGGTATTTTTACTTTCAATTTAGTATAAAAAAATTATGAAAGGAGAAGAAGTTACTTACAATCTGAATCATTGGTGATCCAATTTCCTCTTCTATAGTCGAAGTGGGAACCCATGGAAAGTGAGACTCTTGGTGAAGAAATCACAGAGATTTCAGTGTAAATGGATGAGAGAGTAGTAGAACAATTCTCACTTTCCCATCTCAAATTCATCTTCGAAGATTCACTTTTCATTATTCGAGAATCGTTTTTTATCATTTTTATCTTCTTTACATTCGATCTCTTTCCCGATTCTAAAATCTGTCAATAATTTTCATCATTTTATATCAATTTAATCTTAATATACAGTGATTCTGTGGATTTAAATGAGAAATATATATACAATATCTTATAAAAATATAAGTTTCAAAATCTCATTTGATTTAATACATAGATGTTATTTAAATTTTGTATTACTAATAATTGAACTTCTCTATTCTTTTCAAAATGTAGATTTAAAATTTATGGAGTCTTCGAGTCAAAGGCAGGACATCAATATAGTTTTGTTTGATGTAATAAATGATTAAATTCACTTCGGTCCAAACAAAAACACCCTTTAAATGTTCACTAACATAAGACAAACTCTAAATATTTAGTTTAAATCTCCTATAAATATTAATATACAAATAATAAATTCATATATATAGTTTTAGATAATTTTAAACTTGAACTAATTTTGAATTTTAGTTAAACCCGAAACCATTTGGTTTGATATCGTGATTTCAATATTCTAATAGTTTGTCATCAATATGATATAAACATTTTATAACCGAATCTGAACGTGAAAAAAAATTATATTATATTAAACAACATCGACCATAACACAAATTTTAGACAAACATGTGATCTTAGATAATCCTATTAACTCTTTAACTGAAGTTTGATTTCGTTTGACCTAACCCCATTTGACGGTTATGAATAACTCCAAAACACTCTGAATCTTGAGATTAAGTGTTATATTGTAATATTTCATATCTAATAGAATATGAACTATATTGGATAATTATAAACTCTTGATTTATTTATTTTTATTTAATTAGATCTAAATTCATATTTAACATTAAGATTATATTGAAAAGAATGAGAATCTTACCATAGGGAATATGAACTTGACGGCCTTGTCGGATTTGGCTGATGCATCCCATTTCATGAGATCCTTCATTCTAGAAACGGTGGCCTTCGCTTTTTTCTTTTCCTTCTTCGTTTTCTCCTTAGTATTATCTTCGAGATTCAGGTTTGTTTCTTCGGTTACTGATAAGACTTTGATATTGTTCGAATCTAATCTTCTTGAAAAACTTTCTTTTTCTTCTTTTTCTTTTGCTTGTTGCTTCATCTTTGCGATTGAACGAAAGAGCTCTTCCCACTTTCTTCTTCGACTATCCGAACTGCTTAAACTCAGTCTTCGTAGACTCAATGTGTCATAGAAACATGCATTTTTTAAATCTCTTTTACAAAATTTCCAAATGCCTCTTTTGAAGCTCTTCCTCTGTTCATGTTTAGATGCTTCTGACGTTTTCTTCATATATCTTTTTGGATCTGTCAAAACCAAACCAAAGGGTTATATTTTTGTTTCGTATGGATCGCATTTCAACGCATTTAAGACACTATGTAACGTTACTGGTTATTAGAGTTGAATCATCATCATGACTATTCGACCAGCTTTCTGATGATCCGTCTTCTTCTTTTGCCAACTTGAAGATCCATCGTAGTATCTGGTCAAATCCACAAATGGGTGCACATGTAATGTATCCAATACGATACTTATGTGTATGTATATATATATATATATATATATATATATATATATATATATATATATATATATATATATATATATATATATATATCTGTGCGTGTGTGTATGTATACTTGAGACCCTTGTGAGTGCCTGTGTACAAGACTCACCTGCATGTTCGGCGTTAATATTCTGAGACCCTTTTGACCTTTAATGTATAATACGGTCTTTGATTACCCTAAAATCTATATTTGGTATATATATATAGAGAGAGAGAGTATAAATCGATGGGGTTGAGACAAGACAAAAACAAAAAAAAAAGCGAAAGAGTTTTGTAGTTTGTTTGTTTGATGAATCTAATCTAACTTGGAAGACGACGAAACTACACAAACTAAGGTGCCAGTGCATGTGTTTATATACATAAACAAATATCACAAAAAATACCATAATATTTCGTTTTTATGTGCTAAAAGTATTTTTAAATAAATAAAAATATTATTTAAAATTGTAAAATAATAATAAATTTTGGCAAGATGGATAAGGTTTGATAATAGATTAAAGAGGAGAGAAAATTACGTTTATTCATTCAAATTTAATTGTACACAAAAAATTAAAAATTTAGGAAAATATAAAATAATAGTTATGAAGTTATTTTGCAAATATCAAAAAAATTAATATTATAAAAGGGAAATAGAAAATAATTTTCTGACGATAATTCATTTTTTTTCTAAAACAAAATCCTAGTTCCTAAAACAAGATGAAGAACGGAGAAAGAATTGATTTTCATTCGTGATGAGATTTACATCAAAATTGAAAGAAAAGATATATTTCAGTGTGGATACTTTAGAAATTTTGTACGTTCGGAATTCACATCCTACATTCGTTCGTATTCGCCAAAACAGATAATTCTAAAAATCGTTCTTCGTATATCGATAAAATCCCACATCCTTGCATGAAAAATATGACTATCTATATTCGGATTGTTATAAAAACGACTCCGATATCCCATTAGCAAATCCAACAAAAATATCGTTGTTACCTTTTTTTTCTTTTACCAACTGAACTATACAGTAAGAAATTAAATTTTAATATATCTATAAAATGTTATTATTATTTTTATATGATGGCGAAATATATGGCAAGATATAATTGGGAAACGTACGATGATGTTACTTGTCTATTTACTTCCTTTGGTACCTTTCCTCTCAACCATACACTTCTAAATCGGCTTTAACTACACATTCTCGCGGTCCCCTAAGTAAAACCTTTTCATTATAATTTTCTAGATCGTTAGATATTATATATCTTTTTTTTTGTTAAAGAGATATTATATATCTTATAATAAGAAAAACAAATATACAGGTTAACTTCTTATATAGTATATGAGATGGTATATCATATATTATATAAGAAAATATAAAAGATAGGTAGAAACTAAAATAATTCTAATTCTAATTAATTTAACTAAATTAATAATAATATATTATTTTGAATATTATTTTTTTTCATTATATCTATAAAAATAAAATAACGAACTAAATAAAAATGAGTTAATAATTTATTATTTAATTAATATATATCTGTTTTTCTTATGAGTAATATTATTATAAAAATAAAAAGACTATTATAAATAAAATTGGGAGCCGCAGATTTAAAATATTTATATTTTTTATATATTTTATATATTCAATAATTTTGTATTCGATTTCGTATTTTGATATTTAATAATTTGATATTTAAATTAATATTTTTATATTTTATTTATTTAGTTTATAATTAAATGGTTGCAAATTTTATCGAATGTCGAGATGAATCAACTAATTTTACACTTAATTATATCAATATGAAATATGACAAAGAAAATATTAAGGACTTACAGTGTTTGTTCCTAAATGTGGAAACGAGTTTAATTAAAGGATTGTTTTAGAAAAGAATCTTTGAAATCCGACCATAAATTTCGAAAACATTTTTATATTAATGATTTATTAATTATTAATATAATTTATATAGAGTTAACATTATTATATCAGTAATTTTTTTATTTTTTATATCAATATCATATCAACTAAAGAAAACGATTAAAAAAGTTAATAGATATTAAGATAAAAAGAACGATATAAGAAACTTTAAAAGTTAGATTTTCATTCATACAAAATCAAAATATATGGATTAAAACAAATAATGTTAATATATGGATTTTTTTTTTGAAATTGCATAGATTTCATAAACGTTTAAAAACTTCTTTTATTTCAATTAAATTGATGAAATAATTATTAAATTATAGCTTTTATGAACATGTGTAAATGACTCGTCTTTAGTTATTGTGTTTTTTATTTTCCAAATCTAGTTCTACATTTTATTTTTACATTAATGCTATATATGTACAATTGTCTGATTAAGACAACTATTTAAGAAGTGACCAAACATGTCTATGGGCATGTAGATATTTTTCTGTTGCGTTAACAATAACATGGGATTCACATGTAACTTTAAATTAATGTTTTAGTGAAATATCTAACAAGTATTTCAATTTTAATTTATTTTATTCATATACCTTACAAATTTAAACTAATAAAATCATCCGCATAAAAACTAAGGTTATTTCCTTTTGTCGTGAAAAATGGACTCGGTTTATTATTATAAGTAAAAAAATAAGAGATTATCAAATCTAATTTCATTGTCATAATAATTGAATCAGAATAATTTAGGTTTTCAAATTTTATTATATTTTCATTTAAATATATATATATATATTAATTTGCGATATTATAATCTATATATTCTATATTTTAACATTAAAAATTATAATTTTTCTTTTTGCGTGTTCGTCTAGATAAAATTGATAAAATATTACATTATACAACAAATGTTTTAAAAAATTTTACTCATGATAACTGCAATAATGCATTAAAAGAATATTTATCCACTGCAATACGAAATAAAATAGAATAACTAACAATAATATATACTTTAAATGACACTAATTTAAACATCTTAAAATTTATTTTTTAAAAAGAAACTATAACATATTTAAATTTTGTTATTACGAGTTTTGTATGGAGGTTCTTTGCCTCCCCTTGTCGATTAAATACCTTCCGAATCTAGCGAGATGTCAACGTGTATGTCTCACGCCCTCATGTTTTTATTTAATGATGACGTGTCCTAATTTTACTCCTTAGATATTCACTTCGATTTTTAACCCAATTAAATGATATTCGCAAGTTTTGATTAGGGTGGTCAATCCGGATTACACGGATCGAACCGACCCCACTCGATCTGAAAACACGGATCGTTTATAAAACGGTTGTCCTAAAAATTCATATGAGTTCAAATTTTAGAAACTTTTTTTGTTCGAGTCAGTTCGATGCAGGTTCGGAGAAACTCGAGAAACCCAAATTAAATTTTAGGGTTAATCTTTTAGGTTATTTTCTAAGAACCACACAACTAATATTTTAGGTTTTTAAAATTCATTTTATTGTGGTATTTGCGAAGTTAATTTTTATGAGTTATATTATCTAACTTATATATGTATTTTTTTTAATTTTTTAATGTTAACTTGTTTTTTTAGAGAATCTGAAAAACCCTTACAAAACCCAAAAAACCCTAATAACCCAAACCCAAATAACCCGAATAATCCGAACCTAAATAACCCAAATACTCGAATAACCCAAATAACCCCAATAATCCGAATAACTCGAACCCAAATAACCCAAATAACCCGAATAATATGAACAATCCGAACCCAAATAACCCGAATAACCCATGGATATCCGAATTTAATTTGGGTTATTTCGGGTTCACTGCTTTAGAACCCGAATTACCCGAAACCGAATCGAAACTCGAAGAACCCAAATCGAAAAACATTCAAGTTCAATTTTCGTAAACTCGAGGAACCCGAACCCGGATCGAAACCCGGATTGGCCACTCCTAGTTTTGATAATTTATACATCTGAATAATTCATACATAAAATTAGTAATGAAATAAAATTTATAATCTTAAATAAATTATTGATATGTTAGAATAATTACCGCTAATAAGTTTTGGAATAACAACGATTCGTGCATCTTGAATCATATTCGTTTGTTCTGAGCATTGATCATGACCTTATAACAACAAACGAACAAATTGAGACTTAGACATAATAATCATAAACCAGAAAATCATGACACAACAAAGGAATAAGAGTCAAAACTCCAACGAAATTGTAAATAAAGATAATCTAACAAAAATTATACTTGAAAAACTAAACACTAAGGAGAAACACAATACTTATACCAAAAGTCATAACAACCTCTAGCATATCCGATAAAATAGTAGATCTTCGAGCTTCAATCTCTCTTATTACCAGTCCCAAAGAGGGATAACATATACGATTTAAGGTAAATTATGCGATATGTTTGAGGTTAAATTTTTCCAGGAAACAAAAGAAAAAAATCTAAAAAATCGATAGTATAAAGAGAAACAGACCTTGAAAGTGTAATTGTTGCTAAGGGGACAAGCGGAAACCAATCTTCTTGACCCTGTTAGTGAAGCAACTCGACGGCGGCTCTCTTCGAACTTTCTCACTATTTTTTTCTAGACACAATTGTAATTTATCCAAGATTAGAGTATAGTAATAATTCCAAAAAATAATTTCATTATTATATTAGATCTTTAATCGTATTTTCTAATGAATATGGTGAAAAATATCATTCATTTGTCAAATAAATATACTAACATCGAAAAATAACTTTAAAATATACCATATTTTTTAAATTGAATTAATATTAATATTAATATACACACAAATTATATTAAATATTCTCCTAAATATATTATTTTTTTGGACTTTGAATTTGTGTTTTGTGATATAGGTGAATGAATTAATTTGTTGATATTTTTATAAATATTATAAAATTAAATAAAATACATAAATATATTTTTATTAATTTCATAAAATAGTATCTATTTAATTATGATTTAAATAGTTTGTCATGCAAACTCCAAACATACATTTACGTAGTATATCATGTACATTATCATGTATAAGAGAAGATTTCTAAACATGATATCAACATATCATTACATTGGTTGATCATAAATTATTTGCCTAAGGATTTTTTTTTCAAACAAAATAAAAATATATGTATAAAAGGAACAATAAAATAATACAAAATATCAAATACGAGCTCTTATGGCTCATATAATAATACAAATATCAAATATTAAATAATATCAATATATATTTATCAAATGGATTCTAGAAATACTGTTTTTTCTTTCTTCTTTTTTCTAATCCACAAAAACTCTTATCTTGACTCTCTTTCTTTTTATTGTTTGTTTATCCTGCATTAAAATATTCATTTTTGCCTTAAAACTCAAGACAATGCAATATACATTGAGAGCATTACCTCAAGCCTT